>CM042162.1:8969930-8977430 GCA_023376005.1 Doryteuthis pealeii
GTTGGTTGAAGAGAGACAGACAGACAGACATATCTACATTGCTGGTTGGTTGGAGAGAGACAGACAGACAGACAGAGAGACAGACAGACAGCAGATCTACATTGCTGGTTCGTTGAAGAGAGAGACAGACATACAGACATATCTTCATTGCTGGCTTTGGGATGCTAAGCGGCCTTACCTTGTCCTCTCACGTGGAATGGTTGAAGAGATAGAGACAGACAGACAGACAGACAGACAGACAGAGACAACGACAGAGATTCGGGTCTTGCTTTCACAAATCCAGAAGGGTTTCCGTTGGCCGATATGAACCCGTGCGAGTGTCCCTTAATAATTTTTTTAAAAACAATTCTGTGATTGAACGAAACACATATAGCCATATCTACGTATTTGAGTAAAAAAGGTGCCAAATATTTTAGCACTAAAATATTATTTTTAAACAGCTTACAGTGTCGAGAACAAACTTTCTATACACTTTTATTTATTTATCTATTTATTTATTACGAGAGGTCTAAAAGAAAACAGAAAACAGAAGTTTAATACTCTTTTTAAAATTTCAAATCTAAAAGGATTATACTAATGATAGCAAGCTGAACAAGAGATTAGGAGATTTTTATAAACGAAAACATAAAAATGTTTTAAATTTATATCCACAGCTCTTGTCGCAAACGTCTATATATTAATACTCATGTTTCTTAAAAGTACGTCTGTTACTATCTTTCAACCCCCTTTGGTTAAAAATGAGACCGTCCAAGATGATATGCAAAAATATAAATCATGATTTTTATCCACCGAATTTTTATTTCTTGTGAGTATTTTCACATAAGCTAAATAATGGACGATTCCTTTTTTATTATAAAGAAAGGAAGGGAAGAAAAAGGACATGCTACACTGAATCAATATAATAAGAAAGAAAGAATCAAAATGTGTAGAAGAAAGATAAAGAGAGGGAGTGAGCACGCGGAAGTGATGATGCTGATCTGTTTCAATAGAACTTAATAGAAAAATTAAAAGAAGGAAAGAAAGACAAAAGTGAGAAAGATTTAAATCAATATTGTTATACTTTTTACATATTGAACGATATCGCAGTAGCTCTTAAGTAAACATGTGAACTTTTGTAATGATTAAATTATCATACACTAGCATATCCACAGGTCCTGTTAGTACTCTTTATTTTTCAAACACAGTTAAGTGACACAGATTTGGTTGTATAATAATTGTCCGAAATCACTGGTGTCATATTTCGGACAACAATTCTCGTTCTGTCGCTCGTGAATATGAAATGCTTAATTAAAAAAACTCAGCACAAAATCCTTCTCTGTCTTATTTAATAAAACATATTTCTCTGAATGTTTGAGATGAGGCTTGAAGATTAGTATTATCTGCGTTATTCGGACTATTGTCCCCATCTTCATTGTTATTTGTACAACGTTTAGGTTGATATGCCTTCTTCAGGTATTTCTTGTCGGACTCGGGAACCTACTCGGACTCGGGACCTTCTTTTCGAACTCGGGAACTTTCTTGTCGTATTCGGGAGCCATCACAGAACTTTGAATCTAACCCTTTATTTATTCCACGGGGTATCCTGTTCTCATTCCGCTAACCATAGCTGGGGTAGGAGTTGTGTTAATTAATTATTTTCTAACTGCTTCACTCAGGATTGAACTCGGGTTCCAGAGATAACTGTCACTTAGAACTTTTTTTAACCTAACTGCCTTATCCACTCGGCCATGTGTCCAAGCGTCCGACAAGAAATACCTGAAGAAGGCCGTGGGTATATCGGCCGAAACATTGTACAAATAACAATGAAGATGGGGACAATAGTCCGATATAACGCAGATAATACTAATAAACATACCTTCAATAAAATGTTCAGCCTAAATATATATTTATGAAAACAAAAGGGAAAGCATCTACCCTTGTAGGATTAAGTTTAAAATCATCACCAGCATCATGTCGTGCAATTAGCACGGATATCCATGACAATCTCTCACCAACCCTCCCTATCATTCATTGCCCCAGAGAGGTCCTCTGCGCAGCATCCAGTATCCTCGCATAGTTGGTCAATGTAGTCCTTTGTGGCCAGCCCACATTAGCACGTCCATGTGTTGGCTTCCACAGGATAACGTCGCTTATGAGCTCGTCCTTGCTTCTCCAGCAGTGTCCGTCTTACTTGGATGGTTTGTGAGATGGGAGGCAGGTGGCCATACAGCTGCTTCCTTGTGGGGTACTGTTTTCACGGCTTGTTCAAGAATTACACACAGCATCCTTGTGCAGCTACCACCTAGCTTATTCTCGAGGCGCTTCATTAGGTTCTAGTGGTGCAGCCACACAGCAGTACTGATATAACCACAGCCTGGAAGAATTGTCGCTATAACTTGTCAGTGAGATTGGATTTCAGAAGCTGTCTATGTTTGGCTGTAGTGACCTCTTGAGTAGATCAAGTATAGAGATGAACACAACGTAGGAACCAATCATTGAATTGGCTAAAATGTTTTTAAAGTAAATTAATATAAAGATATTAAAAAAAGACCGATGTCATTGAATTTTTCACCTCAACTTGTACAGGAAACACCAATAAAACATTTTTTCTAAACATTTGTGATTCTTCTCGTGACCCATATTGGAATGATAGGCATGCAAAAATAATGACATCCTTATTTTAATGAGATCTTTAAAATTTATTCAACGTCAACAGTCAAACTATTAAAAATGATTTCCAAGGTTGGGTCATTACTATGATCGGATACACAGAGAAAGGCCGGAGGATACAGCTGCCGAAACATTTTGTTTATACATACCAAAAATAAACATGAGAAAACAGACCGATATACAAAATTATTCGCCCCCCACCCCCCCAAAAAAAAATTCATACGCGCGGCACACACACACAACACACACACACACACACAAACTACTATAGTAGTCTGAAATCGCTGGTGTTCATTAGCCGTGATGAACGTTCTTATTCGAAACATTCAAAGATCACAGAATACAATTTATACTACACAACATCTTGGTATTGCCCTTTATGGCAATCCCAATCCCTTTTTATCATATGGATGCTAGAAGGGCGGGCTGCGGGCCTACATGTCCTGGGAATGACGTTAAACTCTATCTGATGGTGAGGTTCCAGTTTTGGAGGTTTGGGGAATGTGGAGCACCCCCTTCATCACCATTGCTCCCTGGTCCACTCTGACCCGGAGTGTGTAGTACCTGTTAGGGTCCCATCTATGGTTAAATAGAAAAATGTATTTATAAAAAAATTGTATTATCTATTAAGAATTGATTTATTTCAAAACTTTATCGGCATTTAAATGACCCACTGAGGTTGATATGCCGTAAAACAAAACAAACCAAACCAAACCAACGACATCTTGGACGAGTTGTTTTGCATTTCTCATGTCGGCTAATAACCCATGGAAAAAGATCATGCATCGAATTATTTTCCCTTCAAACTATGGTTAAAATAGTATGGCAGGACTGGGCTCTTTAACACTGGTTTGGTAACCAGTTTGGCAAAGGAAAACTCTTAATTCAAACCTGTCAAAACTCCGCCTTAAGAAATTGATCTTCTGTCAATTACTACTCTTGATAAATATATAACTATATTGCATCACGATAAACGACTATTATAAGGTCGAAATACTAGTACTCGGGATAAAATACTAATAATTATACAATCTTTATTTTTTGCGAACGTGAAAAGGGTTAATAATAAGAAAATCTGCTCAAAATCTCACTTTGCCATATTTAATAAAAATATGCACGCGAGAAAATCTTATTACGCCTACATACCACAAACAATTATATATAATCATATAATTATATATATATATATATATTATGTGTGTTGTGTGTACCACGAGCTATCTCGTAATGTGTGTGTATTTGTGTATGTTGGTGTATGTTTCGTGTGTGTTGTGTGAGAGTGCGTGACTTTGTGGGGTTGGTGTACCAATGAGCTGTGTTAGCGGTTTGTGTGCCTTTTTTTCGGTGAGTGTGTATGTGAGTGCGCGTGAGGATATATCATTGAGTTTGCGTATGTGTAGTTTATTGTATAATCTGTATTATCTGTGGTGTCTATCTGCGTTCTCAAGTAGTCCGTCTGGTGACTGTGGTGTTGCTGTGTGTGTGTGCATGTTTGTATGTGCATGTTGTGATATTGTCTATCTGCTGTCTTGAGTTGTGTCTGTGGCGTGGTCATGTTGTATGTGCATGTGTAATATGTATCTATGTGTGTTCCTGAGTGTGTGTCATGTCTGTGTCGTTCATATGTGTGTGTGTGTGTGTTTTGTCTGGTCTGTTGTGGATGCGAATTGTAAGATTATAGAAACAACGAAATGATACTCGAAACAAGAATCAAACGCCTAAACGCCCCAACCGTCTGGGACAATAGGAAACCCTTGATAATGAATAAGAGTGGGTCTTATCTTCTTCAACCGCCTACCTTTATTACTTAATCCTCGTTATGTAAGTTAGGCACATTATGTTTTCCAACGCATTTCGCCACTGATCTCATTACCTTAAGAATATATCTTATAACACTTCAAATAATGTTTTTGTGCTAACGTCAGTATTTCCTTTCAAAGAAATTAATTCCAGTCTACTGAGCACAGCGATATAATTCTTTTAAAAAACAGCCAGAAAAAAACAACAACAAAACAAAAAACCCAAAACAGTAACAAGCATTGAACGTTGGTTGTTTGGTTAGATTTTACGCATGTCAACCCTTGTTGGAATATTTTATGCCAAAGATGTTTTTCGTTTTACTCATTCTTGATGGGTACTCATTTTTGCTTTGGTACACAAATTTCTTTTTAAAACTTGTTTTTAAAAAATCCTTTTTTTCTATTTTAACCCATAGATGGACCCTAACAGTACTACCAGTTCGGTTCAGAGTGAAACAATAGAAGCAATGCCGAATATATATATATATATATATATATACTATAGGTAATATATATAGATATATATATATTATTTGGACTCTCTTCGTCGACTTTCGACGCATGAGGGTTCACACACAATGAACACCCACACATTGATTTGTTTATAGTGGTGAAAGCTTTGTGTTTGGACCATCCACACTTTTTTGGCACAGTCAGATAGGAAAGAATTGGTGATCAAGGGTTGCCACAACCCAATCAACGACCGACCTCAGGAGTTTTGAATTCAGAGTTACCCTCTCTAGACTGGTTACCTACCCAAGGTTGAAGGGCCCAGTCTGCCCTCTATTTAACCCACGACTGAGGGAATTTTGAATTCAGAGTTATCCCTCTCCTATTATATACTATATATATATATATATATATAACTATATAATATATATTATATATATCATAATGTGGTGTGTCTGGTGTGTGTGTGTGTGTGTGTGTGTGTGTTGACTAGACACAACAACATTCCCTGACTATTTGACAGCCTGGTTTCTTAATCTCATCGGCCACTTTTGACAGCTGCCGTACGTGGCCGGCGTTTTAAAACTTTGAGATACATGGTGTTTATATATTTTACGATCACTGGAGAGATCTTAGTCTGCGAGCAGACGATTATGCTTATATATACTTAGTGTGAAAGTTAATTTTAAAATCCCTCTTAAGAGCTCTACCAAATTTTCGGGGGCATATATATATATATATATATATATATATATTATATACTATAATATGCCAGTATTTCAGCTCAGTATCTATATTTCAGCTCATTACCTTAAAGAATAACATAAAACTTTTTCAAATAATGTTTTTTGTGCTAGCGTCAGATATTTTTCTTCAAAGAAATTAATTCAGTCTACTGACGCTGGCGATATTAATTCTTCTTTAAAAAAAGACCAAAATAAACAAAACAGACAAAACAAAAGAAAACAAACAAACAAACAACCGAAAGAGTAACAAGCCTTTAACGTTGGCTTGGTTGGTTGGTTATTTGGATTTTACGGCATTGTCAACCCGGGTTTACTTTATGCCGAATACGTTTTTTTATTCATTCTTGATAGTACTTGTTTTTTTTTTTAAATCAGTTTTCTTTTTAACCCATAGATGGGACCCGAAACAGATACAACCATTCTGCGTCAGAATGGACCTGGGGTCAATGGTGATGAAGGGCTTCTCCACCATTCCCTAGAGCTCCAAATTTGGAACTTCATCATCAGAGATTAACGTCATACCCTTAAACCCTTTAGCCAGCGCCTGCAAGCAACATATATAATGAAAAATAAAGGGTTGGAACTTTGGTTTTAGAGCTCTAAGGAGTGTGGAGAACCCCTTCATTTGCCTTTACCTTCCAGGTCCACTCTAATTCAACGTGGTAGTACCTGTTAGGGTCCTATCTATGGGTTAAATAGAAAAATGAGTTTAAAAGAATGTGGTAAAAAATGAGTTTTAAAAACTCTGAATGCCCATCAAGCATGAAAGACTAAACAACGTCGGTTTAAATAACCACAACAAGGATTGACATGCCGTTAAAATCTAACGAACCAATACCAAATTGAATTTAAAAACCTGATAAACTCTACTTAAAAATTGACATTTTTGACACATGGTGTTTATAAGTACTCACAGTGACAAGCATAAACAAAGAAAGTAGTTGTTACGATTTTGGGCTTTTCTTTAGGCTTCAAGCAAGAGCGCTGTCCAACGGAGATCCTTTATGTTAAGAAGAGCACGATCCTTAGTGAAGAATCCTTTGGTTGCTCCTTTAATATTTCCTCAGTCTTGCAGAACCTTCGTTAATGATTGCAAATGGACATCTGTAAATATCAACCGATTAAGTAGTTATCCAACCACGTATTCGGGCTGTTTATTTGCTGGGTTTAAACCACGTGACCTCGCTTAGTCTATAGATTTAAGTGATAGACCGCCGCATGGCTTATATCTCACCAAACTATTCCAACAGTAGTAACAATGCAAACTGTCTCTTTCACTCTTCCTGGCAAAGTATACTGTTACACACACACACACACACCACCACACACACACACCACACATATATATAATATATATATATATATATATAATATATATAAGGACATACATGAGTCAGACACTACTGTCTAACTCGGATTCTGACTGAGACAGGTCTCTTATTATGGATTGGGTATCTAAGTTGGTGAAAATTAGCATAAAAAGTTTAAAAATTAAAATTTTTAAAAAGGTTGTGCTATAATATTTTTTTAATTTTTATTTTTATTGGCTAAGAAGCCATTATATATATATATATATATATATATATATATATATAATATATTATAATATATATATAATATAAATCGAATATTTCAGAAAATTTCATATTTTTAACCACTTTGATTTAAAAACACAAAATATTTACTCTGACGAAGGCCCTTATTCCTTGTATACAAATTTTTTAAATAGTTTTCTTTATTGTATTTTATTTGTATTTAGATAATAATATACAGAGTAATATGTACATGGATAAACTCCTGGCCGAAACACGTGTCAGTAAAATAGAATAAAAGTAAAAGTTTATCCATTCAGCATT
>CM042162.1:8999930-9009504 GCA_023376005.1 Doryteuthis pealeii
GTCACAGTCACAGGAGCGGTTTAACTTCAGGGTTACAAGAACTATGCAGTCTTCCGAGACTGCAATGCCAATGATGATAATGGTGACTAGACAAATTAAGTCTTATACTATTAGGACTTATATTCATCAATACTGAATAGCTGGTTCGATCCTCACTGAATTCCCCATATTTGTGGCCTTGTGTGACATCCTTCTCGTAATGCCCTGATTATTTAACACTGAAATTTGATTCATTTGTAAATGTTTGATTTCAGTCATATTTAGTTTGGTTTATTTGTTTTATGGCATATCAACTCCTTATGGGTTATTTAATACTGAAATAGCTTGTTCGATATTCATTGGATTCCCCATATTGGTTCCTTCTCGTGATGCCCTGGTGGGAGTAAATACTACTACTAATAAGCCAGATCTCTTAGAATTGAAGTCATTTTTTCGATTCTCAAAACAGCCAGTCTAATTTCAACAAATATTATATTAACGTCAATTCACCTACGCACATCTAAAGCCTAACGATTTTTAACATTCGACAATAATATTAATATTAATATTCACCAGAAAACAAGGAAGCCAAAATGGATAAGGCTCTTATCTGCTGATTTAAGATTTCACCAAATTATTAAAATCTTTCTTCGACAATGCTTCTTCAGCAGCTACGATACAAACCCCAACACCAACCCAAACCCATGTGTTCCGGCACATAATCATTGTCTCTGGCTTAGAAGACAACAAAACACGCATGTACGGTTTCGACTAAATGTGAACCAATTCTAAAATAAAGAATGCCAAGACTGAATTCTTCAATGTTGCAAACCAGATTTTCAACCCAAAAGTGCGTGTATGACTCACGGGTAATTCCATGTCAAATATGTAAAAAATAGGTAACCAGTCTAGGAGAAGGAAACTCTAAATTCAATCCTGGGTAATTCCATGTCAAATCATCTAGAAAAAAGAAAAAAGTAAAATTGTTATTTTAAAATATAAGAAAAATTGAAAGGGGTTTTCAATTTTTCTTATATTTTTTTTTTCCTCATTAATAACTTAAGATTGGTTAGCTTTAAGAATTTTTTAAATAACACTTTCGGAGTTCCTGGTCTAAACGGCTTTTATAAAACAATTCTTAGGAGTAGGGAAGCTCTTGAACTTTACAGAAAAAAATAAATTATAAAAAGTCGCCAATTTTCGCACCCCTCCACCCAAATTTAACTACGCCAATTTTTGGAATTGGAATCTCACATTTTAAGGATTTTCCGGATTTAGCATGATCCACACTTGGACAGAAATTTAAGACAAATTAAAAGCGGGGGACATTAGCTGGATGATTTGACGTGGAATTACCCACACCTGATTTATATACAGGGTGATTCTAAAGTAACTCCCTATTTAAAACCCCCAAAAAAACTTATAACATCAACAAGCAAGTCTATTCTACGAAATCAACGACTTTGGAAGAACTTGAAGGATGAATACGAGAATTTTAATTCTGCCATTCTTCAAGAGTTCCTAGGGTGGTCAGTTGATGCGATTCCCGAAGGCTTGAGATGCTGCAGGCGTTGTGTTGTTACCGATATAGAATCTTGAATAAAACTCAATGTTATGTGTATTCTTCTCATATTGATTTTTGTAAAAAAAATTGATTCAGAAATAAATAATCGGAATTTATTTTTAAATTGGAAAGGGGGTTACTTTCACCCTATATATACATGGTATGTCAAAATGTATTGAGACTGAAGCTGTATTTACCAAGATAGAAATGAACAATGAATGGGACGTTGATTCTTTTCAGAATACCAGAAGTGTAAAAAGATTACCAAGTTTAAAGTTATCTTTACCAAGATTGAAATCATGAATAAATGGATCGTTATTTTTTTTTCAGAATACAAGTTGTGTCAAAAAAACTAAAAAAATCTCGATACTTTTTTGATACACCTTGTATATATATATATTTATAGGTTAGGGAAGAATTAATGAAAAATCTTCCCCAACCCTCCTTACCCCTCAATTCCACTACTAACTCACTTTCTCTCCTAAAACAGCAATGTACGTATTTTGCTTTGAATAAAAAGTCACTTCGACTGAGGAAGCCCTTCGCATCAGAAGGACGAAATATTTCTCGCCCAATTGGACTTATTTGAGTCATCATTTTTTTTAAGTCTTCCTTTTACCTCACCTCATATATATATATATAATATATATATATATATATATATATATATATTATATATATCCAAAAATCCAGAGAAGAAATCTTCTTTACGACATAGTAGATTTTAAAACAACCTGTCGCAGTTTGAGAGCTCAATGTGTGCTCTTATTGTTAGAGTCAGAGAGAAAATTTATAAGTAAATAAATAACAAAAGATTTAAGATTACAAATTACTGACAAGTGGTCAGATATCTTTTTAATTACCCTATAGCTGAGCAGACAGGACAATATAATATTTATTTTTTTAATCTGTTGTAAATGTCTTAAAAGTCATAAAGAATTTATCATTCGCATCTGATGAGCTGGGAGAATTAGACACTTTGTCTAAGCGCCCCGAAATAGACTATAACGCAAAATCTCTAAGTCTTTTGTTATCTTTACTTATATATATATATATATATATATATATATATATATATATATATATATATATCAAGTACACCCGCGCATGTATATGTATGTGTGATCTTATACATGCCTAGAGTTAATTTTCTGCCCGTGTTTGTAAGTAGGTACATTTATACATTATTTACAATCTCATTATATCCAAGATAAGGTGTGTTAAAAATGATCGTAATTGAAGCTTTGTTTGCAACCACAGGAATATTCAATGCAAGAAACCCTACCTTTCTAAAATAGTAGTCCTCTAATCCTTTAAAATAACGCGGGAGTACCCGTAGCGTAGTGGCTAACGTAATAGACTGCGACGTCATAGTAAGTGAGTTCAAAGCCCAGTCGCTCTATTACGTTCATTTTTTTGACTAATAATTATGGGAAACGTATGAATTCCCTTATCCCTCAGCTATGAGTTAAATATTACCATTACTGTTCATCTAGAACGATAGATTTGGCATTAAATAACCCACAAGTTTGATATGCTATCACGTCTTACCGTGTAAATTTCCTTTGACGATAACCATTACAACACGTACCTCCAATATATATATATGCACAAAATCAATCTAAACCCGAGTTTAATAGGTTTAATTCAGAGTCTTCCTTCTCCTAGACTGGTTACCTAACCATGGTTTAAAAGCCAAGTTTACCTTACAATTTACGCATGGCTGGAGATAGAGAATAGTTGGATGCACATATCTCCGATTGGGTATTAGCATTATGTGAAAAGCAAACAGAACGATGTGTATATTTACCACGACTCTAACCATCACAGCATTCATCTCCAAGAGTATAAGTGTTATGTGAAATGCAAACAGCCACGTCCAGATTTGAACACGGGTCGCCGGTTCTATTACATGAATTACATACAATGTTAAAAATAAGGTTTGTGCAAAACTAAAATTTTTTGATACTCCTTAAAATGTCAGATTTCAGATGTTGAGCAATGTTTGTTATTCAACTGGTTTGTTTACGCATATCCCCTCACATACAAACAATCTTTATATATATATATATATATATATATATATATATAATATATATATATGTGTGTGTGTGTGTGTGTGTGTGTGTGTGTGTGTGTGTGCGTGTGTGTGTGTGTATTCAACTGGTTTGTTTATGTATATTCCCCTCACACATATAATACATACATATACATACATAAATAATATATATATATATGTGTGTATATATATATATATACATATGTACATATATAAACATATATAAACATATATACATGTACATGCATGCAAACATATATGCAACATATATATTCACATGTATACATATATATACATATAGGCACACATATACATATATGTGCAAACACACACATATGTATATACACGTACATATATACATACTTGAATATATATATATATATATATATATGTGTGTGTGTGTGTGTGTGTGTGTATGTATTCATACATAAACATATATAGACATATATACATATATACATATACATGCAAACATACATACATATATACATATATATATACACATGTATATATATATACATATGTGCACATATATACATATACATATATATGCGTACATACACACATACACACACACACACACACACACACATATATATATATATATATATATATATATATATTGTATTTCTTTTCTTATCTGTTTTTGGTTTTCTGTTGCATCTCCATATTTGTTTTATCTTTTCCGCCTTGATGTTCTTCGGAGTTTCCCGATTTCGGGTCAGATTAATTTATTGATGGGCCATGTGTGCAACACGCGATCATTCGGAGAAATTGCAGCCGCTCACCGACAGACACATTTCGAGATATGGGTCTGTAAACATGCTTACCCATATATGGAGCGAGGAAATACAAGAAGAAACATTGATTCGAACGGTCAGACGCGGCACAAACGAAAACGAGCACACTAGAGCCCCCCCCCTCCGCATATCTATGTACACATACATTTCATTTGATATAGATAAAGAATTATATACTGAATTATATAGCCAGTTGTTATTTATATGACTGCCCACTGTTAATATATAAAACAGCGTTTTACTTTCTTTTCTTTTCTTACCGTTATATATGCCCTGTCGGCTGGGGCTGTTGAATACTTTGACTCTAACTCTGCAGAGAAGCAAGGCCCATCCTAAGTGGAGTCGCCTGCTGGTTGTATGTGGCGACCCGTCATTTTTAAGAATGGAAACCTGGTGGCTGAGTAGTCCCTGACATTTAACACTCCAATTTGGCCCTTAAGCTAGACGGTCGGTTGGAGATGTCCCAATCAGCTAGTCATGTCAAGCCCTAGCACCTATATGATTGCCCCGGCCAAATTGCCATAACGACAAACCTCCAACACGTTTTATCATATTATCATATATCGATTATTATAATACTTGATAAGTATATTTAAGAGCTATTGAAAATATATAAGTATATAATCTTGATTTCTCTCTCTCTCTCTCTCTCCTCTCTCTCTCTCTCTCTCTCTCTCTCTCTCTCTCTCTCACACACACACACACACACACACACACACAGACTCGCGTTACGACAAGCCATTAACATTTTAAAAAAAGATTACACTTATTTTTACTTTATTCTAATTGATTTCAATATAAGATTATACATAGAATTGCTTTTAATACGTTGAGAAAACAATATTAGAAAATAAAAAAGAAGTACTTATTTATTAACACGGTTTTATTAAAACCGGTATGCATATTATTCAAACCATATACTAGGTAAAGGGAAGCACGTGGTGTAATGGTTAAAGTCATGGGAAATGGACTCGTCCCCCCGAGTTCTAATCCTGGATGTGGTAATTACATTTCATTCGGCGCTAATACCCTTAGGAAAGGTATGAATCCTACTCTTTCTCTAAGTATGGGTAAATAGTAGGGCAGACTGAGCACTTTAACCTTGGTTAGGCAACCAGTCTAGGAGAAGGAAAACTCTGAATTCAAACCTGTTGAACTCTGCTTAAGAAATTGACCGTGTGTCACATCCTGCTCGTGCGGAGGGTTTGGTAAACATATATATATACTAGGTAACATTTATTTCTTAATGATATATAAACGCATCGTAATATTTTAAACACATTAATGATATGGGCACTTTCGAGGCCAATAAAATCCCAGCTAGACCTTAATAGAGCCATTGGTACTAAATAAGATGCTAATTAAGATTTGATAATGATTATTTAATAACCATTGAAAATATTACGTAAATAACTAAGAGAATTGTGACGTTTGGTGGTGTCGTAGTTTCAGTTACAGACGTACAGACACAACTCCATTATAATAAAATGTAGGTTTGATTTCTAGATCTTATCACGATGCGTTTTATATATCATTAAGAAACAATTTACTTAGTTACTGGTCACTGGTCCCGTAACCTAGTTTTATCGTAGGGGCGCAAGTGCCTAAGGCAGGAATGACCCAGCAGAGCCCATGACTCACAACTGCTTTGAATTCAGACACTTCCTTCTCCTAGACCGGTTACTATTCCAAGGTTAAAGATCTCCCGTTGTCCTACTATTTACCCATAGCTGGGGAGAGATAATTGCTTTCATACCCTTGTAGCGTTTAGTTTCGTATTTGCCTGGTGGAGTTGTCTGCCCGATTTAGTTTGCTGGTGCCCGCTAGGGGTCTATAGTATTTAAGCGCCGGGTTCAAACCCTGTCGGCCTCTTTTCTGTGCCTGATACTACGAGACACCATGGGTTAGTTAGGGTCTAACCCGTCCCGTTGGGCGTTCGCCCCACTTACATTACTGTAAGTTCTTCACAGCATGGACTATCCCTAGTCTCATGTCTGTACTTTATATGTTATCTTGTCACCCTCTTTAAAAGGATTAGTTTTTTTTAATGCCTTTATCTATTCCTGTACTGGTATTATTTTCTTAGTCACTGGTCATTGGTCCATTAGTCTAATTTGGGTGGAAGGGGCGCAAGTGTATGAAGCAGGAATCGTCTGACGGAGCCCATACCTCACTAGGTCTAGTCTAGAACTGTTTAAAAATTCAGAATTTTCCCTTTTTCCAAGACTGGGCGCAATTGCAAGGTTAAAGAGCCCCGTCTGTCCTACCTATAGGAACTGGAGGAACCAGCACATGGACATGCTTGTGCGAGTTTTCCAGCAAAGACCTACATAGACCAGCTCTGTGCGGATACTGCATGTTACGCAGAGGACCTCCCGAGGTCAATGAACGATAGGGATGGTTGGCGAGAGATTGACATCGATATATGCGGTGCTGGCGTGACATCATGGTGTGTTGACATTCATGATGATGGTGATATGATGATGATGATGATGAGGAGGAAGAATATTTTTTTCATAGCTTCTTCAAGACTATAAGTATTATATGAAATACAACCAACCAGAAACAGTTAAGATAAGCTAGAATCTTTGAAGCCTCCTGGATACAGCAGGGACTTGCTGTCACTTAAACTCCTGTGAAAAACCACCAGTTAAAACTGGAGTGAAAAACACGCGTAGAGTTATATATATTTATATATAGGATGTGACTCAAAGTCCATTTCTTAAGCGGAGTTCAACAGGTTGAAATCAGAGTTTTCCTTCTCCTAGACCGGTTGCCTAACCAAGCTTAAAGAGCACAGTCTGTCCTACTATTTACCCTTAGCTGGAGGAGAGTAAGATTCATACCTTTTCCAAGGGGTATTAGCACTTAATGAAATGCAATTATAACATCTGTTGGAATATTTTGTGATATAAGGCGTGCTCTAATTCCCCACCTGGATTTATAAGACTATCCAAGGTCACGTGGTTTACTTCTCCAGCCAATCAACAAGTCATAAGTGGCTGATACATTACTTAAACCATAATGCGTGGTTGATTCACTACTTAAACACTGATACTTGCCACAGTTCACTTGCAATCATTGAGGAGGAACTTACGACCATTGACGAAGGAACTGAGGACTCTTTACCAGAAGAACCAAATGATTTATTATCGGAGGACTCTTTACTAAGGATCCAATGCCACTGGACAAGCGCTCTTGATTGAAGGCCAAAGGATGGCCCATAAAAAAAATTAACAACATCCAGGATTTGAACTCGGGGTGACGAGTCCATTTCCCATTACTTTAACGATTACAGCACGCGCTTCCATAATTCGCATAGAGTTATAAGACGAACGAGGAATGAAAACGTGAGAGAAGAGAAACGAGGAATATGAAAATAACCGGTACATTTAATAATATAGTTGTTGAGTGCGTAACAAGCACAAGACATTCTCAATAGAACTTATTTGATCTAGCTGTGAACAGAAATGCTCAATGGTCTCACCTAAGTAGCGGTTATCAGTGGCAAACCTTTCTCGAAAAGGTGTCTACTAAAAAAGGTCTGTTATTACTTGAATAATCAAACAAGTTCTGGGGACAAACATAAATAAAAAATAATATGGAAAAGTGGTCATCAACTCCATGGAAAGAGGGAACCACAACATGGAATAATAATTACCAAGTTAGTCTTTTAGATCTACGACAGAGGAATAATGAGTTCGATACCCATATTTTTTTTTTTTATTTAATGGCCGGTTTAGCTCAGTCGGTAGAGCGTTCGGCTAGAAACCACAAAGTTCTTTGTTCGATACCGGTCCTAATGACTTACCGGTAAAATATTGGGTTGGTCTCAATATTTGGTTTGGTATAAGTATTACTCGAATAAGTCAGTGTTATAACAAATATAAAATGCACAATACGTCTGTAGAGCGGATTTAGTATAATAGTGTGTACAGAAATAACCTACCCGAGTTTCACCTTAAGGATCTTCTGGGTAAAATCCACTGAATTAATCAAGATATTGATTAATTACAGTTAATTGCGGGAATTCATGATGTGATAGTTAATAAACTCCTGCGGACACCTACACATGGAGACACTCGAATACATACCAGTTATCATTATAGGAAATAGAATCGCACGCACTGAGTTCAAATCCTGGTCGAGACTCTTCACATTTCATATCGAATTAAGACCCATGTAAAATGTTAATATCTACCAATATGCATCGAGTGCCTCTAATCATAAATTAGCTGGAGTCGTCCCATCACATTTTGATTGAACGGGCCATGAATCTGTGTTCGGTTTAGCTCAGTCGGTAGAGCGTTGAGCAAGGAACCACAAGGTTCCGGGTCCGATACCGGTCCTCGCCAACTCAGCGTATTAATAGCACAGGAATCTGTGCGGTAATGTAAGGAGTGATGGTAGGTGTGGCACTCCACCTCAGACGCATAGATAATCTCCTTGGTCTAGCGCAAGTGTAAAGGGGATAGACTCTCCACTGATTTGCTGATACCGACTTTAGGCCGCCCCGACGCTTTTTTTATTTATTTAATGGCATATCAACTATGGGCATAATATAGGTTATTTAAAGTCTAGTTCTGATCCATTTACAAACAGTTGACTCATAATGTTCAATGGAAGCGCGTGGTGTAATGGTTAAAGTGATGGGAAATGATTTCATCGCCCCGAGTTCAAATCCTGGATGTGGTAATTGCATTTCACTTCGCTAATACCCTTGGGAAAGGTATGAATTCAATTCTCTCCAGCTATGTATAAATAGCAGGGCAGACTAGGCTCTTTAAGCATGGCTAGGTAACCAGTCTATGAGAAGGAAAACTCTGAATTTAAAACCTGTTAAACTCCGCTTAAGAAATTGACCTTTTGTCGCATCCTGCTCGTGCGGAGGGTTGGTAAATATATATATGATAAAACGAGTTGGTGCTTGCCACAAAAGGCAATTGGGTTGGAACAATAGGTGCTATGGCTTGACGGGACTAGACGATTTGATGGTGAGGGGCCTCTCGATCACCAATCTAGTAAAAGCCAGAGTGGAGTGTTGTATGCATTGACTGCTTAGCAACGAAGGTTCAATACTTGAGCGTCACGGAATGCCACCACGGCCAAAAGATGGGCCCATGGTGTGTCTTGCCTCTCTTGTAGAGTGCAGTCGGCCGCTATCTCTCTCTT
>CM042162.1:9009604-9037158 GCA_023376005.1 Doryteuthis pealeii
GATTTCCTTGCGCGTTGATATCCTGTTAGAGTCTGCCGTTGTTTTTCCAGCACTGAAACAAATTACAAGATGTTAAGCCTTTTGCTGATCTAGCCAACACTCATTCATTCTCGCCTTTTATATAGAAGAGTACTTTTATCAAATGCAACAATTTGCAATACCGGTAAAGACAGGTATAGTTCGAATTATATCCTTATTCATTAAATAGCACTCCTACTCTTTTGACACGGCGTAACAAGTTGAGATAGTCTTCACAGAACGCTCTGAATCAGTACTCCTAGTATATCCATCTGAATACTGGTCATTATTTTACCAAAAGATAATAGTTTTTATTTTTTTCAGTTAGTAAATTCGTACGTTAATGTCTCTTCATATGTTTAGTATATATTTCAAGAAATGAGATATACAAATAATATTAGTTGGTTTTCTTATTTTTTTAGAAATTATAAGGCATTTGTATTGATCTTCATTTAAAAAGCACATAAAGATGTTTGCAGATCCTGTTGTTGGACTTGTCTTTTCATATTTATTTTAACTTTCATTTGTAACCGGAAAGCTATTTGATATTCATACTACACATTTTAACTACCGCAACACTTCACATTTCTCCCGATGAGCTTATTTTTAATGATGAATAATGCTTATAAGTTTCGGCTTTAAGAAAAAGAAAAAATTCTAATTATTTCCTTATCCTCTTTAGCAATAAATTACGCATTTTACTTTATTTTTTAAATTGTAATCTTGCCTATGACATACTGAAAGTAACTAGAGAGTCGTTTCTGTTGCCTCGTGATCAAATATATATTATCTTCGATCTTTCCCCGATTTGCAATGTTGCTTTGACAAAGACATCTTCATAAGTAGTCGAGACAGATTAAATTCTGAGAGTCACCGCAAAAACATTTAAAAAATGTTTGAGAATATTTTTGGTGGAGAAATATCCTGGTATCTTTAGTGAAGTTATTATTACGATGTAAATGTAAAGCGAGAAATGCATATTCTGAATGAACATACAGTGATTAATGTATAAATTCTAGCCAATTTATCAGTGCTAATATAATGTAATCCAGTTCTTGCCAATGATGTTGCTAATTTTTCGACATATATGAAAAAGCTCACTCTTACTACTCTATAAACGGTCGCAGAGATGGCTTAAACCTCAGAGATTTACAGTTCAGGTACACTAAGATTATAGTACTCTTAAACTCATAGCGTCAACGTATTGTTATCATTATATTTCTACAGCAAGGATAACTTTCTCAAACATATATGCTACATATATCCTATGCATAAACCTGTAACACCAGGATATGTATGAGCTATTCGTTAGTTTGGGATACCTATGTAATGATCTGCTGGTGTTGATGCTGTAGTGTTCTTAATTTATTAACATTGCATTCATTTCTTGGCTGTCAAATTAAAGAATGAATAGGAAAAAAAAATCAAATACAGGAAACTTAATGAAAGGAGGATTTTATATAATGCACTATTCAAATATGGATGTAAAACAGACCGGGTATATTGTCTGCATTAGAATAACATCTAATCAGTAAATACTAAGTTCGATATAGACAAGACAATACGAATTGTTAACTCGTTGTATTGGCAGTGCGTCACCATGCTGAACAGAAATACCAGAAGAGTTGCATACCTGCGAACATGATATGAGACCTAGCGAATGAGAAATTATTTCATTTCAAGGGTCAATGGATTTTGATATTTTAAAATAAGCTAAGTTGAGAGCGGCAGACAGATTTGTAAAGAAATAGTATATCGTTCTTCAAGAAATCTTAACATCATGCAATGCAACACTTGACTTAGATAAAAAAAAAATAAGCCCTATTGTTATTATTTCTTTCGAAGTGAACTAATAAAAGCACTGGTCATATTTTAGGGGTACCCCACGGTTATTTACTTTTAAAATTCCATGAGGGTGACGACTGCCTTGAATATATCCAACGAAAATAAGACTGTTAGAAAGTGGTTGTTTCTCCATCATTTGAAGGAAATTCTTATTGACCTAATTACATAATATGAAGCCTTTGCCTCCGGGATGTCTGCCAACTCGAAGCCTCACACGAGGAAGACGTGACACAAGGTCAATCAGTTCTTTTAAGCAGAGTTTAACATCCTGTAGATGTCTTCAGAATTTTCCAGTCCAGAAGACCATTCCTATAGGGTTATAAAAAATGGCTAAAACATGGCTCTTTTATGAAGATATTTCCTTAAAAATCAAAGACTTTTTTCTAATATGTTAATATTAAATTTAAAGAGGGGGCTATCCGTTTGGGGCAGATAGGAATGTGCTCCGGCAGGCGATCGAAGCGGTAAACGACATTTTAGAGTTTAATAGGATTCAAATCAGCAGTTTTTTGTTCTCCTGAACTGGTTTTACTTACAAGATGGTGTCACGGGAGGCTGTGACAGCAAATCTCATCAGGTTCCAGGACTCTTCTCGAGGTATCATTCGATATGTAGGCTCGATCCGGTTAACAGTGCTGGATATCCTTGTTTGGTGCGCTTCGTATGCTTGGTGTTCTTTACGGATTTCATTAGCTTTCAATCCCTCGCAGACTCTTTTCTAAAAACTTGAGGAACCGTTCCATTATCATTGGTACCTTCTGTACCCAACTATGTTTCGCAGCTCTCTCGGCCAGGTCTAAGTATCTGCTGTATCTTTGTTGTTTGCGTTCACTTTCACCCTGTGATCCGCCGGGCCTTATTCCGTCAAAAAAATATCTACGAGGCGCCGAGTTGTCAATCGGTGGAAAGTTCTTCCTTTCTCCCAGGTGTGCCTTCCGCAAAAAGGACTCTTCTGAGCGTAGCTCCACGACCAGGTTGCAGTGCAGTGTGGGAGAAGTGTCTGCTGGAAGTGGTGTCTTGAAATGTCTACATTCCTCTAATTGGTCAGCAAAAAAGATTTGCCATACTATGATCATGAGTTTTTGACAGCCTATCCAGGCTTTGGAATTTTTCCAAGTAGCACATTCAAGGTATCAATCTGACCCCCTCATTATTCTTCACAGCCACTAGAATAGCTTTTTTCATTTCCTCTTATAAAGTAGGTTCAACCAATATTCTCTTGAAATTCACAGCGATCTCTTTGTTCGTATTCGGTTGTGTTTATCCTGCTCATCTTGCTAACCCTGGTGGATCTGGCGCTTAGGATAAACCTGCTAAAATCTAAACCAGGTGATGAGAGCACCAGTAATCCTCTTATTTATTTGTATACCTGTTGATACTTAAACAATAATCTGCTAGGTCGTTGCTCTCTCACTGTTCTCTATTTTTCTAATTTTACTTTAATTCACGGTCTTGGACTTTTGTGGCTGGGATACTTGGTGGCATTACCGATATTTATTAAAAAAGAAGAACTATACTGTCCTCGAAGTCCAAAGACGCAAATTATATTATGTGTTTTCATTCTTCAAGAACAGAAATTCTGGTTATATTATTGCACCATATAACCCATTTTGGTGTATGGTCAAACATTCTTAAGATTTCATTTAATTTTATGGGGCATAGATCGCCAGTGGGATCACCTTCCCAACACAGTCGTTGCGCTATTTTTGTATTCCCGTCATGTCTCTAGTTTGCTTGCATGATTATTCAGGCTTAATATATGGTTTAAGTCTGGTAGATTCAACTAAATCGTCTTGCTCAACATCAGTGTACATTTTACTGATTTGTCATGATTGTCGAATTATATCAATTTTTGTTTTGATGTATTAATAAAAACTTACATTAGAGTATTGAATTTATTGATAGTATTATAATAATAACGGTAATTACTTTCACCTACATTTCTGAATTCAGCATGAGTCTTTCACATGCAAGCTCCTCAGGTCTCCAGGACTCTTCTGGTATTTTTCTGGCAGACTGCAGCATGCAGTGGTTCTGAATGGTTTCAAACCTTCCTCTGTTTCCAACATTCCAAAACCTTTTCCAATCCTTTTGGGAACTGTTCCCAACCAGTGCATCATAATAATCTTAGGATTGGTATCACTTTCACGCATAATCTGCATCCTATTCTCTTCTTGATGCTTTGACCCGGTTTTTAGTTCTCTCCTTTTGTCTTGTAGGCTAACCGTAAGGATAGTTTTTGATTCCAAGTTTTTGTCATTTAAAAGATTATACCGAATTTTATAGACAATTAACCTTTACATTCCACAAACTTGCTTGGAATTATACATTTGCTTTGGCAAAGCTTAAAGCAATTAAATTTGTTTTGGCATTAAGTTTTTATTTTGGAAGCAAAATCCACCAGTTTTTGACAGCAAAGTTCTGTTGGTCTGTTTTTTCGGTTTTATCAACACTAGGTCTGGTCTTCTTGCTGGGATAAGGTGATCGGTTTTATTTCAAAGTCTCAGAGAATTTTTTATGCGTTTCGTTCTCAAAGAATAGATTCTGGTTTATGCATATATAATTTTTATTTTATTATTATTATTATTATTATTATTATTATTATTATTATTATAGTTATTGTTGTTGTTGTTGTTGTTGTTACTGCAGTAGCCGCAGCTGTTTTATAATGGTTGTTGATTTTAATGAAAACTATAAGTATGTAACATTTACATATAGATAATTTCTTAGGAATATTCATTGCTTACTTTATCACGTGGGAAGAGAATGAGGATGATATTTTTTTTTACATAGAGTTATATTCTAACAACCTACGCAAATTAGATGAGAGACAACAATGAAGATACAATATGAAACTTAACGCCCACGCATTTATGTTAGTAGAAAAAGCTGCAGCTTCTCGAAGATTAGATTCGTGAATCAACTTGCTTGAATTTAAAACACTTTATTTTTGTTGGGGGAAATTATTCACCAGTTTATTACAGAAATACAAAATTGGTCAATTTTAGAATACAGCTCAGGAATTAGGGCGGGATCGTTTATACTGTAAGTAAAAAAAAAGTAAAGTCATCCGAATGGCCTTAAAGTCGGTATCAGCCAATTATTTTCTATCATTATTTCACATATATTGAATATTATTTGTACCAAAAAGATAGTTAGATTTTTGCTCAGAACCGAACTGCATTTTGCAAGAATTTGTGGAAAATTTTGCTCTTCAGATTTTCTAAAATTGTGTCTATGTGTAGATTATGTAAAAGTTAGACAATCCCCAAAATTTGAGCTTCCAATTCCAAACAATGACGGAGTTATGTCGATTTTTAGCTCTTCAAATTTGGGTGCGGGTCGCGAAAACCCTTTTGTTTTTCAAAACCAGTTGTAATATATTTTTGTCTGTAAAATGAGTTCTAGAATCTCCCTTCTCCTAAAAATCGGTTTATAAAAGCATTTTGGCCCAAGGAATACAAAATGCTATCAAATAGGCAAAACGTTAACTAATCTTAAATTATTAATGATTTCTGATTTGCAAAATATTAACTGATGTGGTAGCTTTGGTTCTGAGCAAAAATCAATGTTCAATATATGTTAAATGATAATGGAAAAAATTGTTCATAGATGTTAGCCACTTTTCTTCAAGACCAAGGTGACCTTGAAGAAAAGTGGCTAACAGGCTGCTTGGAAACCATTGGTAACAAATGCACCTTAAATGTATTGTACACTTTAATGAAAAAATAAATAGATAAATATATATATATATATATATATATATATATATATATATATATATATATATGTGTGTGTGTATAGTGTGAACAAAAATTATTAAGACAATCAGGAATATTTCTTGTATGTTGTTTTATTCTCAACTAGTTTCGACCTTCGGTCATCTTCAGGAGAAAAAGGTCTTATTTGAAAAAATTGTTGATACATTATTAGAAAGGGAGCATTATAGAAGAATTATAAAAGTTCAAGTGTTATAGTGGGTTTAACGTGCTGTTAAAATCCGGGTAGGCGAGTGTGTTTAATAGTAGCATATGTATATATAGTAGAATATGTATATATATATATATTATGTGTGTGTGTGTGTGTGTGTGTGTGTGTGTGTGTGTGAGTGTGCGCAGTGAAACTATACTTACAAATATTATGAGAAGATTAATTAGAATGTTTAAGGGGTATATTTATGGGTGAAACTATATATCATGAATAAGAATCTTTCATTGCCTTGAGATACCAGTTACTTCCTCTTTTTAATTCGTTATGAACATTCGTTTGACTGTCTATATTTTTAAAACCCCACAGCGAAACTAGTTATATTGTATTCATATTCAATTATATCTGAGATGATAATCATGCCTGCAGTTGTACATATAGCGTGAAATAGGATAAATTATTTTAAACATGTAATTAACAATTAGGATTTTAAAAATGAGTTAAATTTGACCTGATGTATCAGCCATATTTTCCTGCTTCGAGGAAGCTCCCTCTTCAAGGACAAATCCCAATTCTAATTTGCAAAAGTAGAAAAGAGATAAATAAATGTAAATTCATTCTGAAAAAGTGAAGTAACATCTTTACATTTTATTGTCAGTTTTAAGATTTATTTCAGGGGAAAACAAAACACAGCATAAAACATTACTTTATTTCAACGACGAGAAATTCAGTATATCATTTGAATAGTCAAAAAAGAAAGTACGAAAGAAAGAAAGAAAGAAAGAAAGAAAGAAAGAAAGAGTGCAGATAACAACACAAAATGGAACACAAAAACGAAGATAATTATTAAGAAATGATATAAAATGAAATATAATAAACAATAAATAAATAAAGAAGAAGGACGGAAAAAAGAATGATAAAAGAGAAAGATGACAGTAAAAGAAAGAAACAAGAAAGAAAAAAGAAGATAAAGGATAAAAAAGAATGAAAGAAAGAAAAGAAATAAGGAAGTATTGAATGAATGAATGAAGGAAGGAATGAAGGAAGGAAGGAAGGAAGGAAGTGTATAAAAAACTTTTAAAAAAAGAAATAGAATAACAAATAAGAATCGAAAGAAAAAAAAATAAATGAAGGAAGAAAGAAAGAAAGAGGTTAAATATGAAAAAATGAACTTAACAAATCAGAAACAAAGGAAGAGAGAAAGAAAGAAAGAGAGAGATAGCATATACGAAAGAAAGAGAGAATGAAGATAAGAAATAGAATCTGAAGAAAAAACATAACAAAACGAAAAAAACGAAACGAAAATAATCAAAGAAGGTATATAGAACGAAAGACGATAACAAATAAGAAAAATAGAAAACTGAATGAATATAACCAAGAAGAATAAAAAAGGAACATAACAAGTCAAATAAAAGAAAGAAAGAAAGAAAGAAAGAAAGAAAGAAAGAAAGAAAGAAAGAGGATAACAGCAAAGAAAGAAACAAAAAGATAACGAAAAAGAAAGAAAAATAATGAAAGAAAGGAACAAATTAGAAAGAAAAAAGGTGATAAAGAAAGAAAAAGATAAGAAGAAAGAAATAAAGAAAGAAATAAAGAAAGAGAAAGAGGATAACATCAAAGAAAGAAACAAAAAGATAACAAAAAAGAAAGAAAAAATAATGAAAGAAAGAAACAAATTAGAAAGAAAGAAAGAAGGTGAGAAAAAAGAAAAAGAAAGAAAGAAGAAAGAAAGAAAGAGAAAGAGGATAAAATCAAAGAAAAACAAAAAGACAAAAAAAAGAAAAATAATGAAAGAAAGAAACAAATTTGAAAGAAAGAAGGAAGGTGAGAAAGAAAGAAAAAATAACAAGAAAGAAAGAAAGAAAGAAAGAAAGAAAGAGAAAGAGGATAACATAAAGAAGAAAAAAAAGATAACGAAAGAAAAAAAAATGAAAGAAAGAAACAAATTTGAAAGAAAGAAAGAAGGTGAGAAAGAAAGAAAAAGATAACAAGAAAGAAAGAAAGAAAGAAAGAAAGAAAGAAAGAAAGAAAGAACAAATAGAAAGAGGATAACATCAGAGAAAGAAACAAAAAAGATAACAAAAATGAAAGAAAAAATAATGAAAGAAAGAAACAAATTAGAAAGAAAGAAAGAAAGAAGGTGAGAAAGAAAGAAAGAAAGAAAGAAAGAAAGAATACATCAAACGCGAAAGGAGGAAAGAAGATAAAATTCAAAAAGAAAGAAAGAAAAGGAAAGAAAGAGGACAGGTTAGAAAGAGAAAAAGAAAGAAGAAATAAAGAAAAAGGAAACGAACGAAAGAAAGAAGAAACAAAGGAATAAATATAGAAAATAACAAATCAGAAAGAAAGAATTTTTTTATTTATTTATTTCACTGAATAGATTTCTGAAATGAATAAGAATAATTGCTATCACACATTATTTCTGTTTATGTTAAAACATTATTTTATAATAAAATCTATTTCCTCAAGGTAAAACCTAGTTTAGTTTATCTGCCTTCTCTGTAGATTATTCTGAATGACGAAAACAAATCCGAAATTTTCTATGGAAGAACCTATATGCTATAATTTATGCTTAAAACGTATTCATGATCCGCGTAAACACCTCATTGTACTTTTTTGGTTCTGCTAATAAAATGATTCCCATCCTCATAATCAATGCACGAATTCCCTTGAGTCATTTTCGCCATATATATATATATATATATATATATATATATATATATATATATATATATATTCAGAAATTTGAAAAACAAGTGTTCCAAAAATAAGATGAATTTATTTATCGATGCTAAACGTTTCCGTTTCTTTAAACCTTCATCAGGATATATCATGGGGTGAAAAAATTGATGGATGTTTTATAGATGACAGGAGATTAAAAAAAAACTTTATAATTATTTTTTTTTGTGTAACTGTATTTGTTCAGCGTTTTTTTTTTAAAGACGAGTCGTGATCCGCACACGCGAAGATGTCATGATGCGTGACGTAACTCGAAGAAATGCATTCATCAAAAGACAAGAAAAAGTATTAATGGACTGATTTTATGAGAACAAAGTGGGAATGATAACTAAATAATTAAATGAAGCCTGGTATTTTGTAGTTATTTAAAACTATTTTAGCTAGAAACATGTCGATTATTAAAGGAGGGCAAAAGCAAAATTGCACAGGCTTCAATAAAACATCTATCAATTTATTCACCCCATGATACATTCTAATGAAGGTTTAAAGAAACCGAAACGTTTAAGTGTCGATAAATAAATTCATCTTATTTTTGGAAAACTTGTTTTTTCAAATTTCTTAATATTTTCGGATTTATTTCCATATTTACTCCCATATATATATATATATATATATATATATATATATATATATATATATATATATATATATATATATGGAAGTACGATGAGTAAATTAATCCGACAGTATGTGGAGAAAATTTTTTAAAGAAAGTAAACACAGGATGACATGAACGATGGAAACTCTTTATGTCGATACTTAAGTATTTCGGTTTTATAATTGTCTCTTCTAACATATACTAAATGCAAAACACAATTTCGATTATTCTTATATTTTGGCTTACATCCACAACAGAAGACTTAGACAAATCTTCGAAGCCAGTGCTATAAGTAACATAGATAATGTTAATTATAGACCTGTTTTCTTTAACACATCCCAACACATAGGCAAATCAATAATCAATAGCTATAGAATTACAAACCCCGGCCATAACATTAACAATACAACATAATATGTCTTTGCATGCGTATATATATATGTATATATGTATGTGTATATGTGTATATGTGTGTATATGTATATATTTATGTATATATATATATATGTGTATATATATATATGCAGATGTATTGTTTGCCTATATATATATATGTGTGTGTATGTGTGTGCTAAACATTTTATCAATTAACAATTTTCTCTTTTCAACAAATTAATATGCATATGAAATACGTCATAAACTTATTTAACATTTACTCGTGGACAATTCACGTTCGACATGCGACGTTTTCTGATCATCAATTTTCGCTTTCACATGCAATGATCGCGTCATCGGTTTTCATATAAAAACGCCACGTAAATAACGGTTAATAACCTTTTATCACAGATTCAACATACACTGAACATCTTTCATCTTTTACTCAGACAAATATTCAATGTCCTGAAGAAGGTTTTAATTTATAAAAAAAACCGAAATACTTAAGTATCAACATGAAAAAGTTTCCATTGTTCATGACATCCTGTGTTTGTTTTCTTTAAAAAAATTCTCCATATATATATACATATATATATATATATATATATAATAAGATAAATATATAGGTCTTACATATCTATTTATTGGGTGACAAAGGAACAATTCACAACCATATTGGTTTCATGCGATGCATTCATCAGGTGAAACATCTTCACCTGATGAATGCATCGCATGAAACCAATATGGTTGTGAATTGTTCCTTTGTCACCCAATAAATAGATATGTAAGATTATATATTTATCTTATTATATTATATAACAGCTCTATTTTATATTGAGCACTCTACCAATTAATACTGCCTTTGGTACACCATTCCAGCAAAAGCTGAAATAGTGACCATCTCACACCACAGTATATATATATATATATATATATATATATATATATACACGATAAAGGGAATGACTTACCGGTAAAAAATATTGAGTTAATCCCAATATTTTGTTGATACAAGCATAAACGCACACTCAGGGTATGAGTAGCACAGGGATCTTTGCGTTAAAGTGAGGAACTGACGGTAGGTGTGGCGCACCGCTGCAGACGCTAAAAAAACTATCTCCGAGGTCTAGTACTAGTGAAAGGGAGATAGACTCCCTCACTGTATGGCTTATACCGACTCTAGGCCTCCCGACGACTTTATTTTTTATAGCCTACTAGCAATACCTGTGGATTTAGCTAAATACAACAACGTTTGTTAGGTTTGCTTAAAAGCTATTGTAGAATAGTTCTATATGTAAGTAAAGTCGTCGGGGTGGTCTAAAGTCGGTCTCCTGCAGACAGCGAGGGAGTCTATCCCCTTCTCACTAACGCTAGAAGCGAGGGAGTATATCCCCTTATCACTAACGCTAGAAGAGAGAGATTGCTTTTAACATCTGAGTTGGAGTGCCACACCTACCATCAGTTCCTCATTTTACCGCATATATCTCTGTGCTATTCATACGCTGAGTTGGCGAGTGCCGGTATCCAACTAAGAACCTTGCGGTCTCTAGCCGAACGCTCTACCGACTGAGCTAATCCGGCCCCTATTCTCCTTTTCAGGGTATCTAGATCAACACAAGGTCTTTTTTTTTTACATAGAGATCTTAATGAGACATGTCCTGGGAATGACGTTAAACTCATCTGATGGTGAGGTTCCAGTTTTGGAGGTTTGGGGAATGTGGAGCACCCCTTCATCACCATTCTCCATGGTCCACTCTGACCTGGAGTGGTAGTACCTGTTAGGGTCCCATCTATGGGTCAAATAGAAAAAGGTATTTATAAAAAATTGTATTATCCATTAAGAATTGATTTATTTCAAAACTTTATCGGCATCAAATGACCCACTGAGGTTGATATGTCGTAAAACAAAACAAAAAAAAAAAAACCTTAATGAGACACCCTGCGATGATCCAACTGCGAGACTACCGTTTTTTACCACTCTCTACCCAGGCGACGCCGGGTAGCCGCTTCTAGTATCTAATATAAATCTAATACATAGATATAATGTCTTCCAACAGTCTACACCTGTTCGCATACCACTGCCAAAGAATTATTGGAATATTCTTTAGATTTTCTCAAGGGCCCTCAAGTCTATTTCTTTGAGAAGTGCTTGAGTCACACCTGCAACATATGTGAATGTGCATTTTGAAGTACCTTGTATAATGTTCGAGCTATCTGATACATAATCGTTATTAACGAAAAGCATTGGAAAGTTAAGAGTTTATGTCGAAAAATGAATATTTATTATGTGAAATAAATTCCTTTTTTTGCTCTTACATAATAATTTATCTGACAAATATCAAATCTTGATTTAGTCTAGCGAAAAATTCTATCTTTGTAGCGACTAGAATACAAAGGGAAATATTCTCTAAGCTTAGCATAGGGTTACTTCAAGAACACTAATATTGCGTAACGCTGATGAACAATCTTATGACAGTATTAATGGTGTGCGAAATTAACTTGTTACCTCAAAGATGTCTTTTGTGACGACGTGAGAAATGGTTTTAAGGTGTGGAAGGAAGGGAAAAAAACGATGAAAGGTAGAAAAGATGAGAGGGAGAGAGAGATAGAGAGGGAGAGAGAGAGAGAGAAGGGGGGGGAGAGAGAGAGAAAGAAAGAGAGCGAGTGAAAGAGAGAGAGAGAGAGCGAAAGAGAGAGAGAGAGAGCGGGCGAAAGAGAGAGAGAGAGAGAGCGAACGAAAAAGAGAGTAAGAGAGAGAGAGAGAGAGAGAGAGGGGGGTGAGAGTAAGGATTATTTATCTATACATTAATACCCGTGTTCCTTAAAAGTACGGCCGTCATCATCTTGCAACACTCCCTAGTTAAAAATAAAACCGTCCAAATCGTCCAAGATGAAATACAAAATGTAAATCCTGATTATCTGCTGTTGCTTACTTCATTTCTTGTGAAGGTCGCCACCTCAGCGAAATAATGGACCATTCCTTTTTTATTATAAAGAAAGAAAGGGAAGAAAAAGGACATGCAACACAGAAAAACGTAGAACCTGTTTGATTGTCCCAAACCTATTGACCGAATAGGCAAAAATCCAATCCTTTTTATCATATGGGTGCTTGAAGGCGGTGACTAAGGGTCTTCATGTTCCGTGTATAATGTTAAATTCTGATCATGAAGTTCTAATTCGGGAGCTCTAGCGAATTTGGAATACCCCTTCATCACCATTACTCCCAGGTTCTCTCTGACTCGGAGTGGTAGTACCTGTTAGGATTCCATCTAGGGGTTAAATAGGAAAAAAATAGTTAAAATATGTGTTTAAAAAAATTGAGTACCCAACAAGAATGGATGAAACAAAAACGTATTCGGTAGAAAATGACCAATTGGTTGACGTGCCGTTAAATCCAACCAACCAACCATCTATTAATCTATACATATATAAAGGACAGTTGTGTGAATCTGTATGTCAGGAGAAAACTTGGAAAGTAAAACAATTAGCGACAAAGTATATAAATATATATACAAATTAAATATCACCAGGGCTTGGATTTTGAGCAAAAAAATAATGATTTGATTTACATTTGTGAAAAGGATTAAAAAATAAAATTTAAATGATAACAGCATGGAATTATTTTTTGTTTGTTTTTTTTTTTTGTATTTAATGTTGTAAATAGTAGACATTTTGTTTGTCTCATACCCCACCTGTATAGACTGGGCACAAGGCCTCGTTTTAACGTGGGCCCACCCACAAGCCGAAGCTAATGGGTTGGGGAGAACAAAAATTGCGTCGATCCCTTCGGCATTCCCCCTCAAGGGGGCGCCTCAGGGGCTGGACAATAAACCCAGACCTGCCCCTTTAAGTTAAGGGGGCAGGTATTGCCTGGGGGATAGCCCTCTGGGATCGACGCTATTAATTTAACACAACTCACCGGTCCAGTGGCCGAAGCTCACCGGACCCCCGTCCCGAAGGACGGTTTGAGATTGCCTTATTTTAAATTGTAGACATTAATGTTTATTTTCAGTGTGGCTGGATCAGCACAACGTCTTACGTGGGGATTTCAATTGGACCTCTTGTAGGAAAGCAACTCACGATTCAATAATAATTGATCTATTAGACTAAATTTAACCACCTCCCGTCTACCCAGGTGATGCTGGGTAGCCATTTCTAGTATTAGTATAAAATAACACAATAAGAAAGAACTTTGTCAAAATGTTATTTAAATGGAACCATTTTGTTTGCAAGAATTGCAGACAATGCGGCGCTGACCAAATTTAATCATTAACTTTTTTTATTCACAGTTATTTACGACATCAAAGGAAACTTCAGCTGTGAGATTGGAACGTGCTGCATATTCTCTTTGTCTACAATTATCGAAAGCTGTTAACTAGTTGATCACTCTTGTTTTTTTAAACCCCGGGAGCCATAATTTTGGAATCAGACAGAAAAATAAATAAATATACCAATAAATAAATAAATGCTCTCAAAATTACAGTAATTATTGAAACTGAAAGAATACCATAATTTTAGAACATTCGCAATAAATGTTTCGAAGATGGACTGAGATTTGTAGTCAATAATACTCCATTTTGTTTTTTCTTTTGTTTTTTTTTTTTTTATTTTTTTATTTGCGTTGTCTTTATATTTTTTTTTATTTTTGGTACGACATGAAAATTATTTGAAAGACAAGAAAATCAAGTGCGCGTGGGCGTCTGAGTCTTAGAAATCATTAGTTGTAATTATCAAATTGTTTAATTATTTTTCTAGACGATATCGCAATAATCATAGCCATTTTTATTTGTTTGTTTCTGTATCATAGTGTTGCATTATGGTATCCTGTTAATAAGGATTAAATAGGGCCCATCTTTCCAAGATACGTTATATATTATATATATATATATATATATAATATATATATTAATCTAATGAGTCAGACAAACCTACTGCAAGTTTCGCTTAATGCTCTTCAGGGCTAATATCTGACTCAGAGTCAGATATTAGCACTGAAGAGCATTGAGTGAAACTTGCAGTAGGTTTGTCTGACTCAGAAGGGGAAGAATCGAAAATATCTAAACATCAGTGATGTTAAGATCGACTATTTAGAAGAGTTTTGGAGACATTAGAAGACTTGTTGTTTCCCAGATTCCAATGAAAGACCAACTCACATGGAATAATAATAATAATAATAATAATAATAATAATAATAATAATAATTATTATTATTATTATTATTATTATTATACCCGCCTAATATTCTTTTCTTCCTGTTTCTTAGGATTTTTTACTATTTCAAGATCAGAAGAAGGGCAAGAAGAAAGAAGAAGAAGAAGAAGAAGAAGAAGAAGAAGAAGAAGAAGAAGAAGAAGAAGAAGAAGAAGAAGAAGAAGAAGAAGAAGGGCGAAGAAGAAGAAGAAGGGTGAAAAGAAGAAGAAGAAGAAGAAGAAGAAGAAGAAGAAGAAGAAGAAGGGTGAGAAAGAAAGAAGAAGGGTGAGAAGAAGAAGAAGGTGAGAAGAAGAAGAAGAAGAAGAAGAAGAAGAAGAAGGACAAGAAGAAGGGCAAGAAGAAGAAGAAGAAGAAGAAGAAGAAGAAGAAGAAGAAGGGTGAGAAGAAGAAGAAGAAGAAGAAGAAGAAGAAGAGAAGAAGAAGAGAAGAAGAAGAAGAAGAAGAAAGAAGAAGAAGAAGAAAGAAGAAAGAAAGAAGAAGAAGAAGAAGAAGAAGAAGAAGAAGAAAGAAGAAAGATATTAGCTGAGATGGAAGAAGAAGAAGAAGAAAGAAGAAGAAGAAGAAGAAGAAGAAGAAGAAGAAGAAGAAGAAGAAGAAGAAATGATTGAACAGAAGTAATCCATTTAAATGTCTGAGTCCGACATTTTCCTGCATGCTAAAGCGGAAATTATTCCATCTAATCTAGACAAATATGAATCAAATGAAATGCAAAGTCCGTGGCAGCGTGTAAAGAATCTTATTCTTAACGGATACAAACTAGCAGGGGGTTTACTTGTATCTAATGGAACATATTGTATTGTATAATAGCCAACATATCTTGTAGAATGAAAGAAGCAGGAGATTAATAGGTTGCAAAGTCAAATTTACCGGTGGTAGCGCCAGTCTCTCCTGTTGATGACACTCGCAAAATAAGTTGAGACATCAACTTAAAGGTTAATGATTTCGACTTGTGTCTTTGTGACGTCAAAATAGTTCTTTAAAAAACGAAGATAGACGAAAAAAAACATGTTTTTATAAAACAATTCTTATGATTGTATAAAACAATTAGTACAATTTTATAAAACAATTATTATGATTTTAAAAAACAATTATTACGATTTTATAAAACAATTATTATGATTTTATAAAACAATTATTACGATTTTATAAAACAATTATTATGATTTTATAAAACAATTCTCATGATTTTAAAAAACAATTATTACGATTTTATAAAACAATTATTATGATTTTATAAAACTATTATTACGATTTTAATAAACAATTATTACGATTTTATAAAACTATTATTACGATTTTAATAAACAATTATTACGATTTTATAAAACTATTATTACGATTTTAAAAAAATTATTACGATTTTAATAAACAATTATTACGATTTTAAAAAACAATTATTACGATTTTATGAAACAATTATTATGATTTTACAAAACAATTATTACGATTTTATAAAACAATTATTATGATTTTATAAAAACAATTATTATGATTTTTATAAAACAATTCTTATGATTTTATAAAACAATTATTACGATTTTATAAAACAATTATTACGATTTTATAAAACAATTATTACGATTTTAAAAACAATTCTTTACGATTTTATAAAACAATTATTACGATTGTTATAAAACAATTATTACGATTTTAATAAAACAATTCTTACGATTTTATAAAACAATTATTACGATTGTATAAAACAATTATTACGATTTTATAAAACAATTATTACGATTTTATAAAACAATTATTACGATTTTAATAAACAATTCTTATGATTTTATAAAACAATTATTACGATTTTATAAAACAATTATTATGATTTTATAAAACAATTATTATGATTTTATAAAACAATTATTATGATTTTCTAAAACAAGTATTATGATTTTCTAAAACAATTATTACGATTTTCTAAAACAATTATTATGATTTTATAAAACAATTATTACGATTTTATAAAACAATTATTACGATTTTATAAAACTATTATTATTATTATTATTGTTTACTCCTTTTGAGTTTTCACATCGGCGTTAGCTGATGGTCTTTCCCTGGAGTCTGAGTAACTCAGACTCCAGGACTCTTCTGAGTATTCTGGCAGATTGCAGCAGTGCAGTGTTCTGGATGATATCAATCCTTCATCTGATTTCCAGACTTTCAAACCCTTTTCCAATCCTTTTCCAAGTGCACTAACTACAATTGGCATCACTTTGACTTTCATATTCCATAACTTTTTCAGTTCTCTGGCAAGGTCCAGATATTTGTCCATGTTTTCATTTTCCTTTAGCTTTACCCTGTGATCTGCTGGAACTGCAAAATCCACCAGTTGACAAGTTCTTTCTTTTTTGTTTATCAACACTAGGTCTGGTCTTCTTGCTGGGATAAGCTGATCGGTTTTTATTTCAAAGTCCCAGAGAATTTTATGCGTTTCTTTCTCAAGAACAGATTCTGGTTTTGCATATACCATTTTGTTGTATGGTCAAAATTAAATTTTGTGCATAATTCCCAGTGGATCACCTTCCCAACCCAGTCGTGTCTACTTTTGTACTCCCGCTGGGCTAGTTTGCTACATTTGAAGAGTTCTTGGTTTACAGTCTCATCTCTATTACCGCATAGTCTACATTTACTATTTTGTTGGGTCTTATCAATTTTCGCCTTGATATAGTTTGTGCTTATGGCATTATTTGGTGCAGCAATCATTACAGATTCAGTTTCTCTTTTGAGGTTTCCTTTTCTTAACTATGTCCAAGTCTTTTCATGTGCAACCTCTTCGATTTGTCGTTTGAAGTGTCCATATAATTGTATTTTTTCCATTTTTGTTTTATTATTATTATTATTATTATTATTATTATTATTATTATTATTATTAATAGTATGAATCCAACTATTTCCCCTGCAATAATAGGATAGAATGAGCACTTGAATCTGAGTTAGGCAACCAGTCTTGGAGAATGAATTCGAACCTGTTAAACTTGGTTTTAGAAATTGACCTTGTAACATGTTTTGGATATAAATTCATTTTGACATATTGTCTCGTCATTCCGGTCTTTGTTGTTTTTTTTTTCTTTGTTTTGAAGACTTCACACTCGCATACCATTAACATTAAACTTATATAAAAAAAATACAGAAAATACAGAAAATTATAACATAATATATTACGAATAAAAAAATCAAATTTCAAAACTAAGCGCAGACCGTGAGATTTACAGAAATCGCGAGTGTGCACGTGCCCGTGAAATGGTGTGGTTAACAAACGCGAAATTTGAAAAAAGTAAAAAGACGTATATATAGGCGATTTATCCGAGGAAAATTATATAATGCTTTGAAACCAACAGTAATAAATGACCCATTAATGTATAGAATGTAATGATAATAAATACAGCTCTTAAAACTGTAATCGAGCATATATCTTCCTTCTTCCAATTAAAAAAATCCCATATATATATATATATATATATTATATATATATATATATATATACTAGCTAATATATGCACCCCTCCGGGTGCACGTATTTAAGTTTTCATGCAATAAAATATTATATTAAATTAGAAAGACTAATGAAACTAAATAAGAATGCAGATAAAACTATTTAAAACATAGGGGGCTATAATAAAAAACAGAACAAGTGAAACTTACTCTGCAATCACTCCAGCCTTTCATTGCTTAATTTTCATATTTTAACTATTTAGTTAAAATAGGAAGTAAAGAATAAAATTACAGTTAATTCTTCTCGTTAATAAATTTCTTTTAAGAATTATTGAAGAGATCTTTGCTCAGATTCATTAAGATAAAACCAAACAATTAGAAATCAATAATACTAAGCGCATATTTATTAAAATCAAATGTTTAAAATCAATATGCAAATTAGCCTTCCTGTTCACACTGTAAACCGCTATTTTGTTGTATATATAAATACAACTGCATGTTATTAGTTTGTAGATATGGTCAACCGTATTGATAATGTAAAACAATTTTATTAACAACTGAGTTTTAAAAAGAAATTAATTCATGGAAAATGTTACGTAAATAACTATGGGAATTGTGATTTGTGTAGTTATATAGTTTCGGTTACAGACAGAATAGCACACAATCTCCATTATAATAAGATATATCTTATTATAATGGAGATTGTGTGTTTTTCTGTCTGTAACCGAAACTATATTCCTACTCAAGTCACAATTCCTTTAGTTATTGACATCACATTCTCAATGATTTTGTTTTTATTTAAATCTCAATTATTAATAAAATTATTTTACATTATTAATACTGTTAACCATGTTTACATACTAACAACATGCAATTATATTTATATATAAAACAAAATAGCGGTTTACAGTGTGAATGGGAAGGCTAATTTGCATATTGATATTAAAAATGTGATTTTGATAAATATGTGCTTAGTATTATTGATTTCTAACTCTTTGGTTTTATTTTAATGAATATAAGCAAAAATCTCTTCAATGAATCTTAAATAAAATCCATTAACGAGAAAAAATAACTGTCATTTTATTCTTTAATTCCTCTTTTAACTAAATACTTAAATTAGAAAAAATAACAATCAAAGACGAGAGTGATGGAAGAGTAAGTTTCAATTGTTGTATTTTTCGATTATACCCCCCTTTGTTTCAAATCTGTTGATCTGCATTCTTATTTAGTTTCATTAGCCTTTCTAATTTAATATAATATTTTATTACATTAAAACTTAAATACGTGCACCCAGAGGGTGCATATATTTGCTAGTATATATAAAACCAGAAATCGGTATGAATACCTACCTGCACATAAAAACAACTATTTTCCTGTCTAATCTTTTTACCGATGATGTATAAATGACAAATTCAAAATCGATGACCCTAACGACAAACAACTAATTGAACTAAAAATCATAGTTTTCACCTTATTAGAAAACAAATACTTAAATGTCTCCTTCTTAATAATGACATAAGTATTATTGACAGAACTAGAATTGAAAATTATGAGAAATGTTTACTCACATCAACCACTTATTTTTTTTTCCTTTATAGAAAACTAAATAAATAAAAATGAATAAGACATTCATGTCTGTCACATTTTAACAATATTTGCCGGGTTTCTAAAATTGCTCCAAGACATTTTACGCCAAACATTCTAAAGAAAAAAAAATGAATACTTACTTACTTATATGTTGTCTATTTTGATGTTTTGCATGTGTGTTTGGAATAAACATATATTTCTTTAAATTAATTCTACGACATTTTTTTGCGACAATACCTATCTTTTTTGCCTGAGATAAAGTGACAGCAAATCTCCTCAATAATCCAGCACTCTCCTCGTTTTCAAACCAATTTCATGCTATCAACTGGATGACTTCTCTTCTGATTTCCATTTGTTCTATACTAAAAAAAAAATATAAGCAAACTTACCATGTCCATATTTTATGGTGGAGGCGCTCGTAACGTAACGGTTATCGTCGTAGAAAAATGGACAAATCAATTCAAGTTCAAATCCTTGACGAGGCTGTTTGGATTTCACATAGTGCTATGGGAAAGGTATGAATCCATCTATTTTCCCTCCAGCCATGGATACATAGGAGAGTAAACTGGGCTCTTTAACCTTGGTGTGACAATCGGTTAGCTCAGTCGGTAGAGCGTTCGGCTAGAAACCACAAGGTTCCTAGTTCGATGCCGGTCCTCGCCAACTCAGCGTATGAGTAGCACAGGGATCCGTCCGGTAAAGTAAGGAGCTGATGGTAGGTGTGGCGCTCCAACTCAGACGCAAAAACAATCTCCTTGTCTAGCGCTACGCTTGCTGATTGGCTGATACCGACTTTAGGCCACCCTGACGACTTTTACTTTACTTTACTTATTAATTAAACCCGGTCTTATTAAAATCAGTATGCAAATCAACCATACCATATATTATGTAAACCTTTGTTTCTTAGTGATATATTACAGGATTCTAAATGGGCTTTCTTGGGTCAAATCTAACTCAGATTTTCATAAAGACATCGTTAATGAATAATATTTATTATTCTATGTATTGATGATTTTCACTCTGAATTAAATACTCACTGATAAATCTATGCTCTACCTCAGACGCCAAAACAATCTCCTTGGTCTAGCGCTACTGAAAATGGGATAGACTCCCTCGTTGATTGGCTGATACCGACTTTAGGCCGCCCCGACGACTTTACTTGTGACAATCGGTCTTGGAGAAGGATAACTTTGAATTCAAAACCAGTTTTGCTCCGCTTAAAAATTGACACTGCTCGTTGATGAGGGGTTGGGTAAATACATAACATTTCTGTATTCTATAATTTGTCAGATCTGGATTGGGAGATTGGATTTAAATTTCAAAATAACAGAGAATTTTATTTATGTTATGTATTCTCTAAGATTGATTCTGCTTTGTGCACGTAGGTCTAACTGTCCCATTTCCCAGAAACCTGTTATATTTGTACCCTCAAAGTCGTAAGATACATCTTATGGATGCATACACTTACTTATATGTTGTTTAATTTGATGTTTTACATGTGTGTTAGAATAAATTACTACTGCTGCTAAATCACACCCCAACATAGCTACTGCTGCTACATTGCACCCCTGCTTAGCCACTCCTCCTGCTGCTGTTGTTACCACATACAATCAGTACAGAATAAACCTTGAATCTGAGACACGTGTTTATTGGTCATTCCTTTTAAGCTTTACTTATTCCTCATTCTTTGAGCATATTTAAGGGTGTCAGAAGTCTAATACAATTTTACCTACAAAGAAAGAAACATAAGATGAAAGGCCTACCTACTCATAAATCCTTAAATTTTGCCCAGGAGAATTTCGCCGCAGAATGGAAAATATTGAAGAACGAGAACTTCTACCTTCAAGCCACAGAAAGCAATACTAAATCAGCTGATCTCCAAAGACATTTTACGCCAACATTCTAAAAAGAAAATCTGTTTATTTTCTATCTCACTAGAATTTTTTTCTTGATAAATCTTTATTAAAATGGAGATGCGGTGTCTGTCTGTCTATAACCGAAATTATGTCACTGCTTACATAAAATTCGCTCAGAAACTGCGTAGATTTATCAGTGAGTATTTAATTCATAGTGAAAATCATTAATACATAGAATAATAAATCTTATTTATTAACGATGTCTCTATGAAAATCTGAGTTAGATTTGCCCCAAGAAAACCCATTTAAAATCCTACAATGTATCACCAGGAAATAAAGGTATACATAATATATGGTGTGGTTGATTTGCATACTGATTTTAATAAGACCGGGTTTAATTAATAAGTACTTGGTGTTATTTATCTCTAATATTATGGTTTTATTCTCCAAAATATTAAAATAAATCCTATGAATGATTTCATGTAGACACCAGTACAAATATAATTGAAATTAGTGTAATGGCTAGCAAGCTAGATTTGCAAACCTTTGTTAGTGAGTTCGAATCTCATTGGGTAACCCATACATGTGACCTTGTGCCACATCTAAGCTAAGCTTAGTAAATTGGGCACCTCACGTGGTGTAATGGTTAGCAAACTAGATTTGCAGACTATTGTTAGTGAGTGCGATTCTCATTCGGTGCCCCATACTTCAGGCCTTGTGCCATATCTAAGTAACCTTATTAAATAACTATGGCACATCATTGGGTGTAATGGTTAGTAAGCTAGATTTGCAGACCATTGTTAATGAGTTCGATTCTCACTGGCGCCCATACATCTGGCTTTGTGCACATCTAAGCTAATCTTTATTGAATAACTACGGCACATCACGTGTGTAATGGTTAGCAAGCAAGATTGAGACCATTGTTAGTGAATTCGATTCTCACTGGGCGCCCCATACTTTGGCCTTGTGTCACACGTGAGCTAACCTTATTCAATAACTACGGCACCTCACGTGGTGTCATGATTAGGAAGTTAGATTTGCAGACATTGTTAGTAGTTTGAATCTCATTGGGTAAGCCATACTTCTGGCCTTGTGCCACTTCTAAACTAAGCGTAGTAAATAACTATATGCTACGCTTGGCCTACTGATGAAGTTGTCAAATCTTAATAGAAGCAATGTTTTTTGTTTTGTAATTGCCTTATTTTTTATTGAACAAAAAATGTATAGACAGCAGAATTGGTGAAAAATGGTGATAGAACTGCAAACAACATTTCCTATAAATCAGTGTAAAAAAGCCAACGTTCATAGAGTAACATTTTTATTATGCGTCTATTTACCAATAAATTTCTAGAGAAGAGCAGAAAAACAAAAGAAGAAAGGATAAAAGAAAGAAAGGAATAAAGATATAGAAGCAGAAAGAAGAAGAAAAAAAAAGAAAGAAAGAAAAAAAGAAAACTAAAGAAAAAGAAAAAGAAAAAGAAAAGAAAGTAAAGAAAGAAATGAAAGAAAAAACGAAGAAAGAATGAAAGAAGAAAGGAATAAAGAATGCATAATACAAAAGAAGGAGAAAAGAAAGAAAGGGAAGAAAAAGAAGAAAAGAAAACAGAAAGAAAAAAAGAAATGAAAGAGAAAAACAAAACGAAGAAAAATAAAGAAAGAAAGGAATAAAGAATACAGAATACAGAAAGAAGAAAAAAAAAGAAAGAAAAAGAAAAGGTAAAGAAAAAGAAACAGAAATAAATGAAGAAAAAAACGAAGAAAAATTAAAAAGAAAGAAAGGAATAAAGAATACAGAATACAGAAAGAAGAAAAAAAAGAAAGAAAGAAAAAATAAAAAGAAAAGAAAAAAAAAATGAAAGAAAAACAAAACGATGAAAGAAAGGATAAAGGAAGAAAGGAATAAAGAATACAGAATACAGAAAGAAGAAGAAAAAAAGAAAGAAAAAAAAAGAAAAAAAAAAAACGAAAGTAAAAAAGAATGAAAGAAAAACAAAACGAAGAAAGAATAAAGAAAGAAAGGGATAAAGATACAGAATACAGAAGAAGAAGAAGAAAAAGAAAGAAAGAAAAAAAGGAAGAAAGAGAAACCGAAAGTAAAAAAAATGAAAGAAAATAAAACGAAGAAAAAATAAAGGAATGAAAGGAATAAAGAATACAGAAAGAAGGAAAAAAGAAAAAAAGTAATGAAAAAAAGATAAGAAAAGAGAAAAGTAAAAAAAGAAATGAAGTAAAGCAAAACGAAGAAAGAATAAAAGAAGAAAAAGAAGAAAAAACAAAGAAAAACCAAAGAAAAAAAGAAAGAATAAAGTAGGAAAACCTTCATGGACAATACCAAAAAAAAGAAAATTCTAAAGGAAGAAACAAATTTTTATGGCCATTAGTTGAGAAGAGAAAATTGATTTTTTCCTTAATTATAACAAGCTCTGTCAAGGTTCACTAAGGTTGCAGTAGCCTTTGTCTTTACTACCCAGGCAATAAAAAGTTCGAGGGTGGGATGAAAATGTCAATGACTGAAATATTCATATGTTTATGTCATATCTGTTGTTAATATGACCAGTAGGGTACAAGAAATATCTAGCAAATATTTCCCACTTCCAAAAACTGCCATCAATCTGTCTGTGTGTCGGTATTCACCTGACATGTTCACAACGAGTAGGATGTAGCACAAGGTCACAAGTACTGAGTGTTGAATAATAATCGCTGGTCGACTATCATTTCATCAAACGGTTATATATATATATAATATATAATATAATATACTATATACTGTAAGTACAATACATTTAAGGTGCAATTGTTACCATTGGTTTAAAAGTAGCGTGTTTCCCACTTCTCATCAAGACAGCGCCGTTAAGAAAATTCATCTGTAACGGGCGCGTTGTCTTAAAGATAAGTGGCTAATACACCGTTTTGGAAACCAATGGTAACAAGGGCACTTTAAATGTATTTTACCATAAAATAGATAAATACAACTCTTATATCCCTAATCGAACATTTTAATTTCAATTATATAATATATATATATATATATATTATATATATTATATATATATAGAGAGAGAGAGAGAGAGAGGAGAGAGAGTGAGAAAACATTCTGACGAAAGGGATAACATATAGACTTTATTGTCAGAACAGTCTGAACAGAACTAATACAAAATAGGATAGAAAAATATAAAGACGAGCTCATACAATGTGTATATAATTAAAAATCCTGATTTAGACAAGGAATATTTCAAATCCCCAAGGGAGCTCATGTATGATAATTATTTATATATAACAGAGCAATATTTACGCTTTCAAAATAGAGAAAAACTTAAGCTGTCATTTCGTATCATAAGACCGAAATAAATTTATAATAGCCAAATAACGGTATATATATATTATATATTATATATATATATATATATATATATATATATATATATATATATACTTGTAACTAATTATCTGTTGACAATGTTCCGTTCGACAAATGAAGTATAGTCAATTTATTTAAAGACCTGGTTCATTATAAACACCTGCCGGTAGCCATGTTCCCTTCCATCTTTGAAAAAAAAATGCTTATTACACAATTCACTGAACGCATGCGCATACGGGAGAGATTCAAATGATCCACCCACGTATGAGTTTAGCGATCCTGGTCGTCGACACTGGACTTGACACTAACGATATATCAACGCGAAACAATTAAGAAGACCACGATGGGAAAAATAACTCTTTTCTGATCATATGAACTCGCAGCGGCTGATAGTGTAATGGTTATCGTCAGATAAAATAGTGTTGGAATATTTTTGGGATATATATTTACCAACCTCTCCGCACGATCAGGAATGCGACACAAGGTCAATTTCTTAAGCGGAATTTCACAGGTTTAAATTGAGAGTCTTCCTTCTCCTAGACTGGTTACCTAGCCATGGTTAAAGAGCCCAATTTTCCCTGCTATTTACCCATAGCTGGAGGGAGAGTTGTTGGATGCATACCTTTCCCAAGGGTATTAGCGTAATGTGAAATGCAAAACAGCTGCGTCCAGGAATTGAACTCGGGTCGATGAATCCATTTCCTACGACTCTAACCTTGCGCCTTTTGGGATATATATATTTACCAAGATGCGACACAAAGTCAATTTCTTAAGCAGAGTTTGACAGGTTTGAATTCAGAGTTTTCCTTCTCCTAGACTAGTTACCTATCCAAGGTTAAAGAGCCCAGTCTGCGCGTTTTTGGATATAAGCCCTGCTGCGGTCCACCACTTAAATTTATAGACTAGCGAGGTTATGTGGTTAAACTTCAGCCAATCAACAGCCCGATACTGGTTGGTTAACTACTTAATCGCTGATACTGACAGACGTCCATTTTGCAATTATTGACGAAAGATCTAACAAGACTGTGGAGCACCAAGGAACAACCAAAAGATTCTTCACTAAGGATCGCGCTCTGCTTAATAAAAAGGATCTCCGCTGAACAGCGCTCCTGCTTGAAGCCTAAAAGGATGGCCAATAAAATCGTAACACATGGCGACCTTGGTTTGAATCGTGGACGATCCTGTTTGCATTTTACTGACAGGAAATTATATACACTTATAATTCTTTGGCTTCGGTAAGGTGAGTCAAGATTGGGAAGCTCATGCCTGTAATTTGGTCGTATTTATTACGTGTTGTTTTTTGCATTAAAAGTCACGTGTCGGTAGCATATGTCACATGTCACACCTTGCCCTATTATACAGGGGTTGTTTGACACAGAGATCACTCTGGTTTTATTGCCATTCTACTTACACACACGTCAATCATGCCTATAGACCTGCAGTGATCCTAGACGAGTAGACCGAACCAAGATCGCAACCCCGGCAATCTGTTGCAAGACTAATTCTATCTATTTCAGATATCAGGGAAGGTGTTTTTGTTTTTTTCTTGGTCGACACTGGACTTGACACTAACGATATATCAACGTGAACCAATATAGGGAATGGATGTCCGAACCAGAACAGTACGAGGGAAAAAAAGCAAACCACTTTTCTGATCATATGACCTCACAGTCGGTGGTTGTATAATGGTTATCGACGGAAAGGCAGCACGGTGACATAGATTTTAATCCTGGACGAGGCTGTTTGCATTTTACATAGCGACATTATATTTTGAAAGGTATAAAGCCAACTATTCTCTCTCTCTCTCTCTCTCTCTCTCTCTCTCTCTCTCTCTCTCTCTCTCTCTCTTCACCCTTGTTTTTCTTTCTTTCCTTCTATTCACCTTTTCACTATGTTCGATTGAAACCGATTAGCGTTATCGCTCCCGTGCTGCGCTCTCACGATCTCTCTACCTTTCTGCTAATCCCTTCTTTCTTTTTTCTTTTATTCTTATTATATATTTTTCTGTGGAGCATGTCCTTTTTCTCCCTTTTCCTTATTTATAATAAAAATGGAGTAGTCCATTATTTAACTTAGGTCACGACACACATAAGAAATAAGAACTCGGTGACTGAGCGGCTCCAGATAATCAGGATTTACATTACAGTTTTAACCGGAGGTAAGGGGTCAAATAGTATGTTATATACCGTCACTGGACCCGCCAAAGAACACGGAACACATGTATATATAAAAATATAAAGTTATATTTTTATTCTTCAGTTGTGTGTAGATTGAGAGTCGTCGGCAGAGCATGGACATGCACAGGAGGCTTCGGTAGTTCTGATCTCGATCTGCTCAACACTCTCTCTCTCTCTCTCTCTCTCTCTCTCTCTCTCTCTCTCTCTCCTCTCTCTCTCTCAAGCACATACACACTCTCTCTCTCAAACACACATACACACACATATCACACACACTCTCTCAAACACACAACACAACACTCTCTCTCTCTCTCTCTCTCTCTATATATATATATATTTATATATATATATATATATATATATATATATATTGTATAATATATATTGTATATATATATATATATATACAAGGTGTGTCATAAAAGTAT
>CM042162.1:9037358-9060802 GCA_023376005.1 Doryteuthis pealeii
CATACATACCCACTCACACACAAATATATAATATATATAATATATATATATATATATATATATGTGTGTATTCAACCAACGTATTTATATATATATATATATATATATATATATATATATATATATATATATATATAACCTTTGTAACAAAAAGATTGAATATTTCGAAATATCAGGAATATAAATATAAATTAGTACATAAAATCTAACTTAGTTATTCATTTATTTTTCATATATATATATATATATATAACACAGAACATTTCTTTTTCATGATCTTGATTTGTATCTTTTCCAGTCTTCTGGCAATATTTCTAATTTCACGATCCAGTTGAAATAGGTTTATTAAGCCCGAGCGCTTTCGACTGTTTCTTAAGTCGTCATCAAGGGGGTATAAGTTTTGGTGTTAGTTCTTTTTTAATTTTTTTTATTTGTCTATTTTGTTTTTAAATTAGGAGAGTCTATTATCTTTAGATGTTTGCTGTGATAAGTGCATTAGTTATTCAAGATATCTAATATATTATGACCCTGTTAAATGCTATTTTATTAATGTTAGTTTTGTTTTATGCATATCGCCACAAGAATATATATATATATATATATATATATATATATATATTTGTATATGTATAAGTATTAACTTACCGGTGGGTATGAGAACGATCGTTGGAGCGCACAATATCCAGAGGTTAAGGTTGAGGAAAAACAAATACAAAGTGCTCAATACAATGTAGAGCATAAATTATTTTAAGAATGGAAATGAGTAACCTACTCGAGTTTCATCGATAGATTCTTCAGGGTTACTTTTAAATTAATCGAGTTTACGATTAATCTTTGGTGTTATAAACATGCCCGTTGGAATTCCAACGGGCATGTTTATAACACCAAAGATTAATCGTAAACTCGATTAATTTAAAAGTAACCCTGAAGAATCTATCGATGAAACTCGAGTAGGTTACTCATTTCCATTCTTAAATTATATAATAATATATATATATATATATATATATAGTGTAAGATGGTCACTGTTTCAGCTTTTGCTGGAATGGTGTACCAAAGGCAGTATTATTGGTAGAGAGTGCTCAATATAAAATGGAGCTGTTATATATTATAATAAGATAAATATATAAAGGTTTTATATATATATTTATTAGGTGACAAAGGAACATTCACAACCATATTGGTTTCATGCGATGCAATCATCAGGTGAAACATCTTCACCTGATGATTGCATCGCATGAAACCAGTATATATATATACAGGGTGTCCCATGTATGAAACTCTTATTATAATGGAGATTGTGTGTTTTTCTGTCTGTAACCGAAACTATATTCCTACTCAAGTCACAATTCTCTTAGTTATTGACATCACATTCTCCATGATTTTATTTTTATCAATTATTAATAAAATTGTCTTACATTATTAATACTGTTAACCACGTCTACGTACTGACAACATGCTATTATATTTATATATACAACAAAATAGCGGTTTACAGTGTGAATGGGAAAGCTAATTTGCATATTAATATTAAAAAATCGAATTTAATAAATATGTGCTTAGTATTATTGATTTCTAACTGTTTGGTTTTATTTTAATGAATATAAGCAAAAATCTCTTCAATGAATCTTAAATTAAATCCATTAACAAGATAAAATAACTGTCATTTTATTCTTTACTTCCTCTTATAACTAAATACTTAGATTAGAAAAAATAACAATGAAAGACGAGAGTGATGGAAGAGAAAGTTTCAGTTGTTCCATTTTTTATTATACTCCCTCTGTTTCAAATCTTTTATTATACTCCCTCTGTTTCAAATATTTTTATCTGTATTCTTATTTAGTTTCATTAGCCTTTCAAATTTAATCTAATATTTTATTACATTAAAACTTAAATACTTGCACCCGGAGGGTGCATATATTTGCTAGTACATATAAAAATATAAAAAGACATATGAATTTCAATTTTATTCATCATAATCGTAATAGATGCTCAATTGTTCAACCTCTCCATTCTTGCACAAGATGTACTTTGTACTGATGACATTTCTGTGTTTTAAGAACAGGACTTACTGATGATTTGTAATGATCGTAAGCTCCTGGCTTATTTTCCTTACTGATTTCACGGGGCTCCTAGCAACATTCGTCAAAACCATAGTTGATGTTGCTTCATCAGTTGCACTCTTTCGTCGACCACATCTCTCGCCATCAGCAACTGAGCCAGTTTCTTGGAAACGTTTTATCAAACGGCAGACAGTGGTATGGTTCAATGGTTTTTCTCGCTCGGGATGAGTGCGGTTGAATTCTTCAGTTACAGAGCGGTATGTAGCCCCATATCTTCCAAACATAAAAACCAATTTAACTCTTTCTTGTATTGTTAATTTCTCACTCATATACAATAAAATCTGACAAACAAAAAAAAAACAAAAAAAATATATGGTGCGTGACTTCTGGGACATCCTGTATATATGTGTAAGAATGGAATGGAAATGGAATCCGACAATATGAGGAAAAATGAGTAAAGAAAAGAATTGTATATGGATAAAATGAATTTAATCGATATCACTTTAATCGATATCACTTACACATGTGTTTCGATCAGTTTTTCTCTACTCAAAAAATAAAAATTCACTCTGATGAAGGTCGCAAAAAATCTCTCTGTGTACGGAATATTTTTAGATTTTTCCTATTATTATTATTATCATTATTTCAATTTCATCTGATTATTTTAATAATAATAATAGCGTAATCTGTATACATTTTGATAAACTGACCGAAACACATGTGTAAGTGATATCGATTAAAGTGATATCGATTAAATTCATTTTATCCATCTACAGTTCTTTTCTTTACTCATTTTTCCTCATATATATATAATTTTCTTCTAACAACCAAGAATTTTAACCCAACTTCTTCCTACCACACCCCACTCCCAACAAGCACCCAGCCACCTCCTCATCTTGTCACCCCGAAAAAATTCCAATCTTTTGATCTTTCCAACTCCACTCCAAATATCACGCCCCACGTAGAGCATCTACAAGGGTAGAGTTTCAGATTCTGCGTGCTGGTTTCCCGGTTTCGATTTCTGTCGGAGGGAAATCGTAAGTATAAATGACTGATGAGACTTAATATATTGAAACAGCTGTACGATGTTCTACGTGGGGCGCGATATTTGCCGAGTTCGCTTGTCATGATTATTTTCAATAATTATCGAATTTTATACGATATACGCATTGTAATTGCCTTCAAGCAAATATATATATATATATATATATATATATATATATATATATGAAAGTACGCAAACAGTTTGTTTGATATGGCTATGCCGCCAATTTTTTGAAGAATATGTGCTTAATTGAAGTCATACCTAATTTGAAAATTAATTGATTGATAATTAATGAATTAGGCGAATATATCTGTTCAAATGTGAAGCGTAAACAAATCGAGAAAAAGTAATTCTCTGTATGTACATTTCAGCCTATTATGCCTCATCAGCAGAATTATAGACTCGAAGTCGCTTTGTGTGTGATTCGAACACTAACTACTTGGCTGACAGTCGGGGATTCTAACCGTTACACTAAGCTGGTCTCCCCAGATTTCTCGCTTTGTTTATAAACTCATATATCCTACTTTTTGGAGACTTGGCCGAAATGACTTTTTCTCGATTTGTTTACGCTTCACATTTAAACAGATATATTCGCCTAATTCATTAATTATCAACTAATTAATTTTCAAATTAGATATGACTTCAATTAAGCACATATTCCCCCAATATATATATATATATATATATATATATATATATGGGGGTTCGCTTAATTTCTCATTAGAAAGAATTATTCATTCCATCTTCTAACCGTTTGACAAGATTCCAACACCAAAACGAGGCTGTCTAATTTAAAGGTCTTAAATCTTACGCCACAGATCAATAAGTTTTATCGGCGCTAAAATTCACCAACAATTTTCATTTCATATATAACCTTTTTTTTAATTATTTTTCTTTTATTTCCATTATCTTTTTTTTGTCTTTTGTCAAAACAAAGTCAGACGCTATTATTGAACGAATTCAACTGTAACGAATTAATGTTATTTCCTCGGATTAAATTCACTGAACGCATTGAAATGTTAGAGAAAACATTTCGAATTCGGAAGTTATGAAAAAAAAAAAAAAAAGAAAGAAAGAAAGAAAAATGGCCGCTAAAATTGCGCCGTTTAAATGAATTCATTTCGCTCTAAACGAACATCGATAATCGGAATGAATAGAAAATGATTTATAACGATATTAGTTCATTAAACTTTTATAAAAAGACACACAGGCGTAAATTATTTCAGACATCATCATCCTCCTCCCCCTCCTCCTCATCATCATCATCAGCAGCAGCAGCAGCAGCAACAGCAGCAGATTTTTCTTAAAAAAAATGTAAATTTTAATTTAAGAAAGAACACAGATGTCTGCTATTCAATTTCATAAGAAATGATTTTCCTATTTGGTTGGTTAGTTGTTGTTTTTTGTTTGTTTTGTTTTACGACAGATCAACCCTTTCCGGGTCATTTAATGCCAAATCAAGTCATTTTGATGTTCGGCAGGGCCGGGTTCGGCTACAAACCACAAGGTTCCTAGTTCGATACCGGCCCTCGCCAACTCAGCGTATGAGTAGCACAGGGATCTGTGCGGTAAAGTAAGGAGCTGATGGTACGTTTGCCGCTCCACCTCAGACACAAAAACAATCTCCTTGGTCTAGTGCTAGTGAAAAGGGGATAAATTCCCTCGCTGATTTGCTGATACTGACTTTAGGCCACCCGACGACTTTTTTTTACAGTACCTGCTGTTGCTTAAATGGTCACGTATCTAATTATTGAACAGGATAATCGCTGCTTAACTTCGGTGATCGAGTGAAAACTGGTTCTTTCAACATAACGAACAGAGAAGAGAGAGAGAGAGAGAGAGAGAGAGAGAGAGAGAGGGGGGGGCTTTTTTATTTTACAACATATTAGCCTTTCTGGGTCATTTATTGCCATATCAAGTAATTTTGATATTCGGTTTACTTACAGTAGCCGCTGTTGCTTAAATGGTAACCCATCTAATGATTGAACAGGCTCATCGCTGCTTAACTTCGGTGAACTAGTGAGAAACGGTTCTTTCAACATGACGAACAGAGAGAGAGAGAGAGAGAGAGAGAGAGAGAGAGAGAGAGAGTGTGTGTGTGTGTGTGAGAGAGTGAGAGTGAGAGAGATAGAGATAGAGGGGGAAGAGCCTGTTTCTGTTTTATTCTACGTCATAATTGCCTTTCCGGGTCATTTCTTGCCAAATCAAGTAATTTTGATATTTGGTTTACTTACAGTAGCCGCTGTTGATTAAATGGTAACCCATCAAATTATTTAACAGGCTCATGGCTGCTTAACTTTGGTGATCTAGCGAGAACAAGTTATTTCAACGCAACTCGAACGTAGGCAGTAAGAAAGAAAGTTAATTGTCAATTTCGAAAATAAACTTCGATTTTAATCATTATATTTCGTTTTTGTTTTTTTTTTTTGGTTTTTTTTTTGCGGCGAGAATACTTACATATCGAGTGCCAAGCCCTGTCGGTTGAGGCTCTAGAATACATCCGACTGCACCTCTGCATCTATTTCTTACATCAATGTCCGTTCATTTCACTTTTTACAAAGAGACACACAGACAGGTGTAAATTATCTAAGGCAGCAGCAGCAGCATCAGCAGCTTTTTGTAAAAATGTGAATTTTGAATTAAGAAAGGACACATGCGTCTGCTATTCGATTTCATAGGACAGAAAACAAATTCTCAAATCCAAGACTGGCCTAAAATCGGTATCAGCCATTCAGCGAGGGAGTCTATCCCCCTTTAACTAGCGCTAGACAAAGGAGATTGTTTTTGCGTCTGGGGAGGTGGAGCGCCACACCTACCATCAGCTACTTACTTTACCGCACATATCCCTGTGCTACTCATACTCTGAGTTGGCGAGGGCCGGTATCGATATCGTATGGTTTCTATCCGAACGCTCTGCCGACTCAGCTAATCCGGCCCTTATAATAATGAGTAATGTGGTGTAATGGTTAAAGTCATAGGAAATGGACTCGTCGCCACGAGTTCAAATCCTGGACGTGGTAATTGCATTTCACTTAGCGCTAATACCCTTGGGAAAGGTATGAATTCTACTCTCCTTCCAGCTATGGGTAAATAGTATGGCAGACTGGGCTCTTTAACCTTGGTTAGGCAACCGGTCTAGGAGAAGGAAAACTGAATTCAAACCTGTTAAACTCCGCTTAAGAAATTGACCTTGTGTCACATCCTGCTCGTGCGGAGGGGTCGGTAAATATATATAATAATGAGTTCAAATGATTCCCCTACGTAAGAGTGTTTCAAGATAGAACCCTGACGGACAGCACGTAACTCGGAAATTTTGTATAGTTGGGGTACTTTTAACTCAGCGTAAGTAAAGTCGTCGGGGCGGCCTAAAGTCGGTAACAGCCAATCAGCAAGGGAGTCTATCCCCTTTTCAATAGCGCTAGCTCAAGGAGATTGTGTTGACATCTGCGGTGGAGCGCCAAACCTACCATCACCTCCTTACTTTATCACACAGATCCCTGTGCTACTCATCCGCTGAGTTGGCGAGGACCGGAATCGAACTAGGAACCATGTGGTTTCTAGCCGAACGCTCTACTGATACTGTGTATATGTACCGACTGCACCTCTGCAGAGGGGTAAGACACCCCCAATGGGGCCACCTATTGGCCGTGGGAGGCGACCTGTGATGCTTAAGGATAGAGCCCAGGTGGGTGAGCAGTTCATGACTTGCAATACTCCACTTTGGCCCTATCTTGGGCTAGACGGGCGGTCGGAGATCAATCGGCTGGTCACGTCAAGCCCTAGCACCTATATGATTTTCCCAACCCTATTGCCCTTATGGCAAGCCCCAACCCCTTTTTATCATATGGGTGCTAGAAGGCGGTGGCTGCGGGTCTACATGTCCTGGGAATGACGTTAAACTCTATCTGATGGTGAGGTTCCAGTTTTGGAGGTTTGGGGAATGTGGAGCACCACTTCATCACCATTGCTCCCTGGTCCACTTTGACCCGGAGTGGTAGTACCTGTTAGGGTCCCATCTATCGGTTAAATAGAAAAATGTATTTATAAAAAAAATTGTATTATCCATTAAGAATTGATTTATTTCAAAACTTTATCGGCATTAAATGACCCACTGAGGTTGATATGCCGTAAAACAAAACAAAACAAACCAAACTGTGTATATGTAGCATTTTCTTTGTGGTGTCTGTTGCTGGTTACTTTATAATAAAATAACTGGGAAACGTGATATGTTCGTCCATTGTAAGAAAAACGATACAATATTGATATTGGGATGAATGGATATTTACCAGACCTGGCTTATTCATGAAAAGAGTCGCAAAATCAGAAAGTTTCACCTCAGAAATCTACATTGAAATTACACGAAAGTTGTGTTCGGTTGGCAACGGCAACGGTGGGGGTGGTGAGAGAAAGAGAGAGACAGAGAGAGAGAAAGAGAGAGAGAGACAGACAGACAGAGAGAAAAAGAGAGAGAGAGAGTAAAGAGAGAGGTATGGAAGATACGGATATAAAAATAAATGTCTTTAGTTCCAAGCAAAAAAAGAACACCTGTGCGTTCAGAATACACAGAAATTCTTAGATGGAAAAAAATACTATATTAATAAAGATATTTAAAAAAAAAAATTCCCACTCTCTCTCTCTCTCTCTCTCTCTCTCTCTCTCTCTCTCTCTCTCTCTCTCTCTCTCCAGCATGTAAATTGACGTTGCGCTTCTCAGGTCGAAAATTGGGAAGTGGTGAACTGTGTACGAGCGAGATTGTCATATTAATATCAGATTAATAAGAACATAGAAAAAAAACAGTTCCCCCACTCGCACTGTCTCTGTCTATCTGTCTCTGCCTCTCTGAGGGAAAAAATTTCTATATTAATAAAGATATAGAAAAAAACACCATTCTACTCTCTCTCTCTCTTACTCTCTCTCCCTCTCTCTTTCTCTCTGTGTCTGTCTGTCTGTCTCTCTCTTTCTCTCTCTCTCTTCTTTCTCTTCTCTCTTTCTCTCTCTCTCACTCTCTGTTCTCTCTCTGTCTCTCTCTTTCTCTCTCTTTCTCTCTCTCTCACTCTCTCCTCTCTCTCTCTCTCTCTCTCTCTGTCTCTGTCTCTCTCTCTCTCTCTCTGTCTGTATCTGTCTCTGTCTCTGCCTCTGTCTCTGTCTCTCCCTCTCTCTCTTTCTCTGTCTCTCTCTGCCTCTCCCTATCTCTCTCTCTCTCTCTCTCTGTCTCTGCTCTCTGTCTCTGCCTCTCTCTCTCTCTCTGTCTGTCTCTCTGTCTCTCTCTAAGTCTCTCTCTCTCCCCTCTCTCTCTCTCTCTCTCTCTCTCTCTCTCTCTCTCTCTCTCTCTTCAGCACGTGAAAGTCCATGTTACGTCTATCAGGCCGTAAAAATAAAACAGCTGAACTGTATACGAGCGAGATTGTTCATGTTTCGTTCGCACAAATACCGGTAGGAAAAGCCAGATTTTTCTCCTGTCACAGTTTTGTCATATAACAATTATGTTATTTTTTTTAATTGAACAGCCTGTCAATGACATGCCACTATAGCAGACGGAGAAAAGAGCAGATGGATCATATTTTGGGAAACCACTCTCCCACAAGTATTTTACATTATAATGATTTCATAACAGAACAGGTTTACCTCTCTAGTCAACTATGATAGAATCCAATAAAGTAATATATGTATTTACACACCTTCACCTAAGTAGGATGTGACACAAGGTCAATTTCTTAAGCGGAGTTTAACAGCTTTCAATTCACGTTTGAACAGGATTATGATAGAATTCAAGAAAGTAATTTATTTTTGTTTTGTTTGGTTTTGTTTTACGGCATATCAACCTCAGTGGGTCATTTAATGCCAACAAAGTTTTGAAATAAATCAATTCTTAATGGATAATACAATTTTTTTATAAATACATTTTTCTAGTTAACCCATAGATGGGACCCTAACAGCTACTACCACTCCGGATCAGAATGGACCTAGGAGCAGTGGTGATAAAGGGGCACTCCACATTTCCTACCGCTCCAAAACTGGAACCTCCCCAGATAGAGTTTAACGTCATTCCCAGACATGAAGAGCCTCAGCCATCGCCTTCTAGCATCCATATGATAAAAAGTAAGAAGCGCGTGGTGTAATGGTTAAAGTCATAGGAAATGGACTCGTAGCTCCAAGTTCAAATCCTGGACGCAGTAATTGCATTTCACATAGCGCTAATACCCCTGGGAAAGGTATGAATTTTACTCTCCATTCAGCTATGGGTAAAATAGTAGGGCAGACTGGGCTCTTTAACCTTGGTCAGGCAACCGGTCTAGGAGAAGGAAAACTCTGAATTCAAACCTGTTAAACTCCGCTTAAGAAATTGACCTTGGTTCACATCCTGCTTGTGTGGAGGGGTTGGAAAATATATATATGATAAAAAGGATTGAGACTTGCCATAAGGGCAATAGTGTTGGGGCAACCATATAGGTGCTATAGCTTGACGAGACCAACTGAACGCCCGTTTAGCCTAAGTAAGGGTCTAAGAAAGTAAATTTAAAACAATTTATTTTGAGGTAAACTTTTACTATAGACCAGTCACAGAAACATAATTAGTCGAGTGATTAGACCATATGACCTTAAGGCACCTCTTTTGCGATCTCGATTCATTAGGACATTTTTTCCATTTACACCGTCGAAATCCAGTTGATTGTTAGGGGTTAGGGTTAGGGGTTAGGGTCAGGGGTTAGTTTTATCATTAAAAAAACTCTAGAAATCGTCTGTTAACAAACAACCGGATGTTGACGGTGTAAATGAAAAAAAAAATGTCCTTATGAATCGAGATCGCAAAAGGGGTGCCTAAAGATCATATGGTCCGAGTGATTTTCATTGTTTTTTTCTTGACGGTAGAGGAAAGAGCCTTTTCTATTTAGATTTTAAGACATGACTCCCTGCAGTTTCGCTTAAGCCTTAAATTGATTGCGTATTTTGCTTCATATCTTGAATTCATCTTTTCAACTAAACATTCATACACCTTGTGTCGCTCTTAACCCATAAAGAAAAGCTCATATGGTTTCTCATGTTTGCTTCGGTGGGGATAAGACCCTTGACCTGTCCCTGTCAATCATTTCTACGCAAATATCCGGACGGGGATGGTGCTAGTGGTGGTGGACAATTACATAACACATAGTTATTGATTCAAAGCAAATGCTTTTTTATCAATAGGTTATTCATGCGCCTACACACACACACACACACACACACACATTCACACACATACACATACACACAATATCTCTCTTTCTCTCTCTCTGTCTATATATATATATATATATATATATATATATAAGTGAGAAAAATGGAAATGAATCCGCACAATTATGTTGAAAGATACATGGAATGAAAATGTTGTATGGATAAACATTTATTCATTTAAATGCCAACACCTGTTTCGACCAAGAGTTTGTCCTTGTATACATAGTATCCTATTTAGTATTATTTCAAGTATAAAACAAAATAAGATAATAATAAAAGAGAAACATAACATTTAAAAAAATAAAAGCGGTTTCTTCAGAGCAAGATATTTGGATTTTTTTTCATTTTGTTATACAAATATCCTGCCTCGAAGAAATCCGCCTTTTCAATACTTGAATTTTATATTTCTCTCTTATTATTATTTCATTATTATTTAATTTTTTATTTAAGATTATACTAAATAGGATACTGTGTATACAAGGACAAACTCTTGGTCGAAACAGGTGTCGGCATCTAGATAAATACATTTTATCCATACAACATTTTCTTTCCATTTATCTTTCAAATATATATATATATATATATATATATATATATATAAGTCATCCACAGACATGTGTTTCGGCGTTTCACGTGTGGCTAGACACAACTATCTTTGGCTAGGGTCGAACTCAGACTGAGCGTTTGGCAGCCTGGTATCTTATTCCCTCGTCCACTGACAGCAGTAGCGGGGACTGGTGTTCTTTAAACTATTAAGTACATAGGTTTGTTTATGTATTTTACGGTCACAGAGAGATCAAATTTCCGGGAAAACGATCATAGCTTATATGCTTAGTAGCGAGAGTTAATTTAAATTCCTAATTAGAGAGCTCATACCAAATTTATGGGAGCATATATATATATATATATATATATATATATAAGATTATTCAGATGAGGGCTTCTCCATTTTGCACAGAGCTAGGTCTAAACAGCACTTAACCATCCTCGAAGCTGTTTATATTTCTTTTTTTGACCTACTCTGTGCAAACAACCTCCAAAACACTCTCTCTATCCACTTCTAACCCGGTTTCAACCTAGGGTTCATACATACCCCCCCCTTTCTTTCCCCTTTTTTATCTTTTATTTGTCCCCCTCTGGCTCACCCCCATTCGTTCTTATGAATTTCTTATACAATCTGACTTTTATTCGTCGCCGGTGTATATACTTGAAAAGCACCGGTCGAAAAGCCTTCGTGTATCCCCCTTTATTTTATATTTTATTCCATAATAAAATATTATCTCCCTAATTACATATGATTCCTCCACTTTTAGTGCTATATAAATTCTCCTGTACCAAAAATCTATTCATATATATATATATATATATATATATATATATATATATATATATATATATATATATTAAAATTTGTGTTTTAAATGTGTTTTTTATAAGCATTTGAACTGAGAATTTCCTTTAGATTATTTGGATTTTTCTAACTATTATCCTCATCTTTATTGTTACCTACACAATATTATGACAGTTGTGCCCTCCGGCCTTCTTCAAGTGTTTCTTGTCAAACTAGCTAATCTTCTCAAACTCAGGAACCTTCACTTCGAACTTCGGAATCTTCTTGCTGAACTCGTAATCGGAACCCTTTGCTTTTAATAAAATATTTTTGTTAAAAATATTCATTTGCTTTGAAAATAACATAAACAAGAAACTGACAGTTTTCAAGCGCCATTGACTTCATGTCCTTGCTACCTAAAATAGAAAGTGTTACAGGGGTAGGGTTAAAACTGAAAGCTTAATGACTCCTGTGGTATAAATAATAGAATCATTTAGTAAAACCCAGGAGTGAGGGGAAATGAAAGAGCAGACTCCGCAGCTAAATCGGCTCTAGATTTGATCCCCGACAAGTTCAAGATACCATATATTTGATTTGAAACCTAAAATCAATAGATTCCTTCATACAAAATGGCAACAACACTGGAATTGTACTTATCTGAATAAGTACTAAAAAAACACAAATACTTCTAAAATCTCTGAAGATGGGATTTATCCCGAAAATATTTAGGAAACAGGTAAATAAACATCATTTTCAACACCTATTCCATTGCATTGTCAATTGCCTTCTAATTTCTATTTTAAACACATACGTACAATGTTTTAAGCAAACTATAAAAACATACATACATATATATATATATTATATATATAATATATATATATATAATATATATATTCACCAAGTCAATTTCCAGCGGTGTTTAATTCAGACTCTCCTTGATCCTTGCCGGTTGCCATCCTCAGTTTAAAGTGCCTAGTCTTCCCTACTATAAATAAATATACATTGTTGTTGGCACCTTTTCGGCCACCAAGAACGATGGCGTAGTGTCCAAAAATAAATAAATAATCTATCTGCAAGTGGTTGTGTATGCCTATCTCTGAGAGACAGTATTTGATGCACTGGCTGTATACAAACTGTGTTGCTTTCTGGGATTTCTGTTTTCTTTTCTTCTTTCTGGCTCTCTTTGCTGTCGAAGCTACTCTTCTCTCCACCTCACTCCTCTTCGTGTCTTGCTTAACATCAATATATATATATACGTGTGTGTGTGTGTATTAGGTTTCTTAGTCTGTTTGTCTCTTATCTATATTATATATATATATATAAATATATATATATATATATATTTATATATATATATATGTATATATATGCATATATATATATATAAATAATATGTATATATATACATATATATATATATATATAAATATATATACAACATATATATGTATATACATATATATATACATATATATATATATAAGTTAAGTTAGCTTGGGCATGGCAACGGCACCTGGTTATTAATTGAGTGTGTGTGTGTGTGTGCGCGCGCGCGCACGCGCGTGTGTGTGTGTTAGTATAGATCGTCTTTCTATGCTCGTTATATAATAAAAGTTTATTCTCATAAAATGAAAAATATTCTGCAATGAATAAACATCTCATAATTAACATTTTCGTGACTAGTTGAGGAGTTGAAGCAAAATGTACAAGAAAATGACTCCAAATTATTGAAACACATCGATGTCCCTTTTTCAGCAGAAACCGATATTGAATATGAATTAAAGCAATTTTCATTTGAATTTTAAATCTTAAACTTTACAGGCTCAAATTTAAATTTTAACAGCTCCAATTTAAAATTTCTATGCTTAGAAATACAGACATGTTCGAAAATTTCGAACTCATTTTTTCATGGGATCTATTGTTATATATATATTTTTGATGGGATCTATTGTTAAATATATATATATATATATATACATATATATATAATATTGTGTGTGTGTGTGGTGTGTGGTGTGTGTGTGTGTGTGTGTGTGTGTTGTGTAAAAATGGAATTGGAATTGAATCCGACGATATGAGGAAGAATAATAAAGAAAAGAAAGTACAGAATGGATAATAAAAGATGAATCTAATCACTTACCATGTGTTTCGGTCAGTTTATCTATGTGTACACGCGATTCAAATAGTATCCCATATATATATATATATATAATATATATATATATATATATATATATATATGAGATACTATTTGAATCGTGATATATATATATATATATATATATATATATATATATATATATATATATATGGGATACTATTTGAATCGTGTACACACACACATATATATATATATATATATATATATATATATATATATAGTATCCTATTGCTGTTTTAACTTTTCCGTCGCAGTGGCGTCAGTAAATAATCCAAAAGTGCTCAATATATAAAAAATATAGAGCTGTAATAATACTATTAATATTATTGTTGGATGGAAAATAAAGGGTCTACCACGGTTTCAATCAAAAGATGATCTCCTCAGGACCCCACTCCACGTTAACCAAGTTGATTTTATTCCTCATGTGGAGTGGGTCCTGAGGAGACATTAACAATAATATTAATAGTAATATATATATATATATATATATATATATATATATATATATATATATATATATATGGGGAAAGGTAGACAAACATGGGATGTTGTAGAAAGTGGATTTTTATTGTAGGTAGTGATGTCGACGTAGTAACGTTTCGGTCTGTTAGACCTTCTCCATGACCTTAGGATAGAGATCTTGCTTCAATGGTGAACATTTCTTTCTAGTGAACCAGGAGGTCGTGAATAAGGGGAGGGTGGTCGGTTTTTAATGTCCTGAAGAAGGTCTAACAGACCGAAACGTTACAACATCGACATCACTACTTACAATAAACATCCATTTTCTTGAACATCCCGTGTTTGTCTACCTTTCTCCACCATGCTTCGGAATTAATTTCCACTTATTTCCCCCTATATATATATTATATTATAATATTATTATATATTATATATATATATTAATTGGTGTGGGGGATGGAAGGAGGAGAATGGTAGGGAAAGTGTTATAGGCATTTAAAATGTAACTACTGTATTTAAAATTAATCTTATTTAAGGATGTTTTTGTATTGTTTGATGTGTTAAAGCTCTAGTATTTGGTGGCTTGATTGTAATTTTCTTTGTGCAAATGTGTGTATTTTCCATTAGAATTGTTCAGTAATTAGAGTGGGGTACGCATGTAATTTTATATCTTGTGAAATGGAGCTTATTATCTGATATATCTGGGAAACATAAAATTAGAATATGAACTTGAAACAAACATATATATATATATATATATATATATATATAATATATATTTATTATGGACTCTCACGTCGATTTTCGACGCATGAGGATAAATACAATGAACACCCACACAGTGATTTGTTTATAGTGGTGAAGGCTTGTGTTGGACAATCCGCATTTTTTGGCACAGTCGATAGAAAAGGATTGGTGCACAAGGAATGCCACAAACCCAATCAACGAGTGGCCTTAGGAATTTTGAATTCAGAGTCTTCCCTCTCCTAGACTGGTTACCTACCCAAGGTTAAAGAGCCCAGTCTGCCCTAATATTTTATCCATCACTGGAGGGAGAATATATGGATTCATACCTTTCTTAAGGGTATTAGCGCTATGTGAAATGCAAACAGCCTTGTCTGTACATATATAGTGATGTGTTATATAGACTTAAATCAAATAGAAATATATACGTATATATATATATTTTTGTTTCAAGTTCATAAAATCTAACCAACCAGCCAACCAATTTTCTGACACTGTTCAATCCTTTCTTCCGATTTTCCATCCCTTCCCCCTCTCTTTTTTTTCGAAACATTCAAATACATTCTTACTGAGCTAGACAAGTGGTCGGAATGGCCCCTCCGATCAATCTGCTGGTTACGTCAAGCTCTAAGCCCCTATATGTTATAGGATTGCCCCAACACTATTTCCCTATGGCAAGCCCCAATCCTTTTCATCATATGGGTGCTAGAAGGATGTGTCTGATGGTCTACATGTTCCTGCGGAATGATTTACTCTAAATGATGGTGAAATTTCAGTCTTGGGGGTTTGGGGATCATGGAACACCCCTTTATAATCATTTCTACCTGGTCAACTCTGACCCGGAGTGGTAATATCTGTGAGGGTTCTATGTATGGGTTAAATAGAACAATGTGTTTATACAAAAAAGAGAATCCATTAAGAATGAATTTTTCAAAACTTTATCTGTATTGCGATTGATATGCCGTAAAACAAACCAAACAAAACAAAACAAATCCAAATCAAACCAAACCAAATACCTCTTCTGTTCTTTGTTCATCTCTGCATGTTACAATTCATGTGTGCAAATATTGTTGGCAGACACTGTAGCTGAGAATAGGGGCCGTTGACTTTGAGATCAGGGAGTCGAAATGTACACCAGTGACGGTTATACTCCCCCCGATCCCTGGAAAATGCGATATGAGAAACACGTGATTACTTGAGAGAATTAAATTAGTTTGGAGCAGAGAGGACGTGCTACTCTGTGCTGAGGTTGATCTCGTCCACGCGGAAAAATATGGGCTAGATAAGATAAAGGTTTGATCAAGCAACAAAAAATGTGTTCTTTCAATTAATTGCAATGACAAAATCAGCACAAAAGAAACTCTTAGTAGAAGTTAGATAGAAGAACCCAAACTAGACGAAATGTCGGCCAGAGAAGAAGAAGAAGAAGAAGAAGAAGAAGAAGAAGAAGAGGAAATGAAGTAACCAAGTAAGTCTCTAATCTATCTATGTCTTACTCTAATATACCCCCTCTCTCTCCCTCTTTCTCTCTCACTCACTCTCTCTCACTAGGTAACTCTCTCTGAATTCTCACTCACTGTTTATATACCCGATGTTCGATGTACGATGTTTGATGGGTATAGAATATGCATCTTTGATTTGATCGTCTTAAAAACTCGAAATCTTCATCCTCTGGAAGAAGCATCTACCACTGTCACCGTCGCCGCTGTCGTAGCCGCAGCCGCAGCCGCCAACAGCCGACAGCTGTGCTTCAATATTTCTTCCCAGAACTGATTTCCAAACAATGAGAGAATCGCACAAGAACGAAATAAGCCACTGTTTTTTGATAGAAAAAACTCTAAACGCACAAAATTCCTAGTATTATCTGCGTTATTCGGACTATTATCCTCATCTTCATTGTTATCTGTACAACGTTTCGGCCGATGTGCCCTCCGGCCTTCTTCAGATATTTCTTGTCGGACTCGGGAACCTTCTTGGACTCAGGAACCTTCTTTTTGGACTCGGGAACACATGGCCTAGTGGATAAAGGAGTTAGGTTAAGACAGTTCTAAGTGACAGGTTCAATCCTGGTCAAGGGCAGCAGTAACATAGAATAATAATTAACACAGCTTAACGCCAGTACCCCAGCTATCGTTAGCGGAATATAAACAGGATACCCCCGTGGACTGAATAAAGGGTTAGGTTCAAAGTTCCGTGATAGCTCCCGATTACGACAAGAAGATTCCCGATTATCCACTCGGCCGGCTGTTCCCGAGTTCGAAAAGAAGGTTCCCGTGTCCGAGAAGATTCCCGAGTCCGACAAGTAATACCTGAAGAAGGCCGTAGGATACATCGACTGAAACGTTTTACAGATAACAATAAAGATGAGGACAATAATCCGAATAACGCAGATAATACTAATTATCAAGCCTCATCTCAAACATTCAGAGAAATAGCACAAAAATCCATTAACCTATTTACGAAAATGATTCAAGAGAATATTAACTCCACCCAATATATAGTGATTCCTGCTTCTTAAAAAATTATCTCCTAATTAATATTGTTAATTACCTCCGACTTAATGGGAATCATTTTTAATCATCTGCTTTCAAAAAACAGTGTAAGAAACATTGGAAGATTTTCAAGTTTTTGTCTAATGTATTAAAATCAAAATCATTTTTAATTAAATTTTCATCTCACTGATTTAACAATAAAAAACGGAATCATTTATATGTTCTTTGTAGCAGGGCCTGTGGATATACCACAGTATGATAATTTAAATGTTATAATTAGTTAATCACATCAATACTGATGAAATATTTATTTACTCAAGAGCTATTGCGTTTATTCCACATGGGTCGACCTCGGTCCATTTACTGACTAATAATTATTGCCCTTATGTCATCGTTATCATCGTCACGCCATAAATGACAACAACAACGAGGCTTGCTAAAAATAACAAATTCAATGTTATTTTACTATGTTTCTGTTGTATCCTTAAAAGGGATACAATCAGACAAAGTTGTGGTCGAGTGGAAGGACCAGTCAACACGTTCGTAGATTTAAGATAGAGGGTTTTATTGCAGAGAGATTCAATAAGACAGACAAGTAATAGTGAGGCACGCTATTAATCCTCGAACCCAGCCCAGTATAATGTCTGGATTTATGGGTTAAATAGATCACAGATTAATTTAAAATGTGTTATACAAAATCAGTTAAAAGGGTCTTGTAAAACATCGCCGAGATGCAATAAAGGAGGACAATTGATGTTACACCAGTATTCGTACAGATTTCGGGTTTCCAATATTATATTCTGTCCCACCTGGACCTGGCATGTTAATAGGCCGCCTCCTTTCCAGATTCGCTCTGTGTGTTTACGAATAGATCATAAATTCTATATATTGGCCCAGGGATACGTAACAGCCACGCAGAGTCTTCCTCGTACTTGTATACAATAGAGACTTGAATGAAATACTTAACTAAAAGTTAGTCTTTAAATATATACACACTATATTACATTTTGGGGCGTCGTCAGAATGTCAGTGCTTGGTTCCTCGGGAAGTTTCGGTCTTACATCATACTTTCCTCACCAGTTGAATCCTATCCCAGGAGATGAAACTCTGATTAAAAATACCCAACAAGAATGAAGATAAACAAAAAAAAATCTCTTTCAGCGTGAATAAAATATTGACATGCCGTAAAATCCTGTTACATAACATATGCGGTTGCATAAGATTATTGTCAATCCCCTGTAATTCTAGAGGGATGGGCCCTTTTCATATCACGGGCGTGACTTTCCATGGAATAGTACAGAAAGCCAGCGAAAATTGTGAAGTCACGTGGGACCTGGTTGTGTCCTCAGTTTTCAGTTGGACGCGGGCAGAGGAGATGTTCTGCCTTAACTGGAACTCACTGCATACGCGTGCTATGTTAGTCAGATATTTAGTTACATGAAATGTATAGTTAAGGAAATAAAAAGCTTAAGAAATTAACATGGTGTTGTGGTTGGTGAAAGTCTTGGTAACAAGATTAAGAAGAAGAAATGAGTTAAGAACGACCGACTACCAAGACGAAGTCACCAAGACGAAGACCAAGATGCTAGAAGAGACCTAGACGACCTTAAGATATCAAAGACGACAGCAGAAGAATAGAAGTAAGAAAGAAGTAAAGAAGGGCATGCTACAAATCCAACCAACTAACCAACCAACTTTATTTATTGTAGTATTTATAGTCCCCTCTGTCGAGATTTATGCCATGGTTGATTTCATTTTTTCTTTTTTTCTTTTTTTTTTACCGTTTGCTATCGAGAAACCATTCTTTTTATAAAAGAGACAACTTTTGTTCTTAGAGTCGACACACACCACAGACACACACACACATGTTCCTCGGGGAGTTCGGTCTTATCTACTTTCCTCACCAGCAATCTTATCACAGAAGATGAAAACTCTGATTAAAAATACATAACAAGAATGAAAATAAAACATAAAAATCTCTTCAGCGTTGAATAAAATATTACATGCCGTAAAATCCAAACAACCAACCAACCAACCAACTTTATTCATTGTAGTATTTATAGTCCTCTTCGTTTACAGTTTGATTTCATTTTTCTCTTTTTCTTTTTTTTTTTACCGTTTGCTATCGAGAAACCATCTTTTTATAAAAAGAACATACACTCTCCAATTCGAATAATTCTCTTCGATTCCCCATTCTTTTCCACAAAAAATCTTCCGATATTCCCACCTTATATATTATTACACACATCATTATTTATCCAAATACTCGCACATTTCTCATTGCTTGCTTCTTATATAAACCACGCGCCCCAAAAAGAGAAAGCGGCCCAACGCCAATACATTTCTATGTCTCCTTTGATTGTACACTCTCTTTTCTTTGTAATTGTTTTGCTCGACGGAAGAAACAACGCCGACTGGAAGCATATCCAAAACGGAAGGTCATTAGGTACACTGGAAGATTACTTCCAATTTTCTTTTCATTACTAGACAGAGATACTAAGACAAACACAACATGAACCTTTCTTAAGCACAAACGCACGCACATATACTCACACACATACACACACACACAAGCAGAGACACACACAGACACACATCGTATATACACAGATATGCCCACAATTCAACTTTGTCTTTCTAATTATACACAAGTATCTGATGCAGTAACCTCGACATACTCAATACAAATAAGAAAGACAAAGTATTAGATGTGCATATCTGTGTTATCTACATGTGTGGTCTGTGGCTGTCTCTGCTTGTGTGTTTGATTGTGGGTTATGTGCTGCGTTTGTGTTCTAAGAAAGGTTCATTTGTGTTGTTGATCTCTGTCTAGTAATGATAAAGAAAATGGAAGTAAATCTTCCCAGTTACCTAATACCTTCCTGGATATGCCTTCCAGTCGGCGTTGTTTCTTCCCTCGAGAGCCAAACAATTACAAAGAAAGAAGTTTACAATCAAAAGAGACATAATGTCAGTGCGTGGCCGCTTCTCTTTTGGCGCAGTGTATTAAGTAAGAAGCAGAATAATGAAAATGTGCGAGTATTTGAAAATAATACTTGTTTAATAAATAACTATAACCTGGAAAATTCGAAATTTTTTGTGGAGAAGACATGGGAATCGAGAGAATTATCGAATTGGAGGGTAAGTCTCTTTTATAAAAGATGGTTTCTCGATAGCAAACGTAAAAAAAAAAGAAAAAGAAAAAAGAAACAACCATGCATAAATTCCGACCAGAAGACTATAAATACTACAATGAATCAATTGGTTGTTGGTTGGTTGTTGATTTTACGGCATGTCAATATTTTATTCAAACCGCTGAAGAGATATGTTTTATTTTCAATTCTTTTATGCTATTTTTAATCAGCAGTTCATCTTCTCATAATCGCTAGGTGAGAAAGTATGATGTAAGACCCGAAACTCGCCGAAGAACATTGTGTTGTGTCTTGTGTTTGTCGACTTAAAGACCCAAAATTGTTCTCTTTAAAAAGAATTCTCGATAGCAAACGGAAAAAAAAAAGAAAAAAAGAAAAAATATGAAAATCAACCATGCATAAGATCTCGACAGAGGACTATAAATACTTACAATAAATAAATTGGTTGGTTAGTTGTGGATTTTGCATTGCCCTTCTTACTTTCTTTCTTACTCTATCTTCTGCTGTCGTCTTTGATATCTTAAGGTCGTCTAGGTCCTCTAGCATCTTAGTCTGTCTTGTGACTTCGTCTGGTAGTCCGGTCGTTCTTAAACTCATTTCTTCTCTTATCTTGTTACAAACTTTCACCACCACAACACCATGATAATTTCTACTTTTATTTCCTAACTATACATTTCAGTTAACTAAATATCTGACTAACCATATGCACGCGTTCAGTGAGCTTCCAGGTAGGCAGAAAATCTCCTCTGCCCGACGTCCAACTGAAAACTGAGGACACAACCAGGTCCCACTGACTTCACAATTATCGCTTGGACTTCTGTACTATTCCATGGAAGTTCACGCCCGTGATAGAAAGGGCCATCCCCTCTAGAAATTACGGAATTGACAATAATCTTATGCAAACGCATTATGTTATGTAACAAGATTTTACGGGCATGTCAAATTTATTCAACGCTGAAAGAGATTTTTTTGTTTTATCTTCTTCTATGTTGGGTATTTTTATCAAGTTTCATCTCCTGGATAGAATTCAACTGGGTCGAGAAGTATATGTAACCAAACTTCCCGAGAACAACACTGACATTACTGACGACCGCCCTCCCAAATTTAATATAGTGTTATATATTAAAGACTAACTTTTAGTTAAGTATTTCATTCCAAGTCTCCAATGTATACAGTACGAGGAAGACTCGGCTGGCTGTTACGTAATCCCTGGCCAAATATAAATTTTATGATCTACGTAAAACACACAGAGCGAATCTGGAAAGGAGCGCCTATTAACATCCCAGCCACCAGGCTGGACAGATATAATATTCAAACCCGAATCTACGACATACTGTGAACATCAATTCCTCCTTTATTGATCTCGCATGTTTTACAAACCTTTAACTATTTTGTTTATAACACATTTTAAATTAATCTGTATTCTAATTTAACCATAAACCAGACATATACTGGCTGGGTCGAGGAATTAATTAGCGTGCTCTCACTTATAGCTTGTCTGTCTATTGAATCTCTCTGCCAATAAAACCCTCTATCTTAAATCTACGAACGTGTTGACTGTCCTTCACTCGACCACACCTGTCTGATGTATCCCTTTTAAGCATACACAGAAACAAGGCTCAATAACATTAATTTGTTATGTAGCAAGCCTCTTGTGTGTCATCATTAGACCGTACGATGATAACGAGACATAAGGGGCAATAATTATTTAGTCAGTAATGGGACGAGGCTCACCCCATGGATACGCAATAGTCTTGAGTAAATATTATTTATATCACAGTACTGATGATTTAACTAATATAACAATTAAATTATCATACTTGGTATATCCACAGCCCTGCTACAAAAACATATAAATGATTCCGTTTTTATTGTTAAATACAGTGAGATGAAATTAATTAAAAATGATTTTATTTAATACATTAGACAGAAAACCTTGAAAATCTTCCAATGCTTCTACACTTTTTTTTGAAAGCAGATGATTAAAAATGATTCCCATTAAGTGAAGAATTAACAATATTATTAGTGAGATATATTTTTAAAGCAGACACCCCACTTACTTATCGAATATAATATTCCTGACTAAGAAATATCTTTTACTAAACTATAATGAGATTTTGTGCCGTATCTAATCTCTTCAATTCCTACACGTGTGAGAAGAGGCTCTGATAATTAGTATTATCTGCGTTATTCGGCTTATTGTCCTCATCTATGTCTTATCTCTCTCAAAACGTTTCAAAGTCGATGTACTCCTACGCCTTCTTCAGTATTACTTCGACTCGGAATCCTTCTCGACACCGGAACCTTCTTTCGAACTCGGAACAGCCGGCACGAATGGATAATCAGGATCTTTCTTGTCGTATCGGACTATCCATCGAACTTTGAACCTAACCCTTCCTATTCAGTCCACGGGGTACCTGTTTATCCGCTAACGATAGCTGGGGTAACTGGCGTAAGCGGGTAAATTAGTTAGTCTATCTTACTGCCTGCCCTTGACCAGGATCAACTGTCACTTAAAACTGTTTAACCTAACTCCTTATCACTAGGCCAGTGTTCCCGAGTCCAAAAAGAATTTCCATAGTCCAGAAGTTTCCCGAGTCCGACAAGAAATATCTGAAGAAGCCGCGAGCACATCGGCCGAAACGTTGACGATAACAATGGAAGATGAGAATAATATCGAATAACGAGATAAATAGCGAAATTGTGCTTTAGAGTTTCTTTCTATCAAAAACAGTGGCTATTTCGTTCTGTGCGATTCTCTCATTGTTTGGATCTCTCTC
>CM042162.1:9060902-9065902 GCA_023376005.1 Doryteuthis pealeii
ACGAGAGAAAAAAATCGTGTTAAAACATACAGTGTATTGATTCGAACAATTCGTATTTTCAGCGTAGATTTAGGTAACCATTCCCCATTTTAAAATCTTATTATTTCTGGAAATACATAAATAATTTAATGAATATGAGAACATATGGAGTTTTATTTTTAAATTCTATTGGGCACCAGCATTTGCCTCAAGCCTCTTAAACAGAGAGAGAGAAATTAGAATTGAAATTATTTTTCAATAAAGACGACATCCATCTTACGCTGATTTATAGAGACCGATTAACGGACCTCGTTCTGATGTTGGCGATGACAGTAGCCATTCTTTCTCTGTCATAATTTTTTCTTGTAATACTAAAGCATTATTTTTTGTGTGGGGAAATAGTTATGAAACAATATAGGAACAACAAATAAGATATATAAACCGCTTTAAAAAAATGATTCGCTGAAACATATTAGATTTCAGCAAGGCAAATCTTTAATTGGCCGACCATGAAAATGAGTTCGGCCATTTTGAATGCGTTTTTATGTTAAGGACAGATAGAAATGGGGTATTTATGAAGATGGCGACACAGAAAATTGGAAAGATTGGGAATATCCCAAGAGGGAGATTAAAAAATAAACACAGAGAAGAAGAGAGAGAAGAGAAAGAGAGGAAGAGGAGAAGAGAGGACGATAGAAATTAGAATATGTTATTAGAAATCACTATATATATATAATATATAATAAATATGGGAGATAGATAGATGGATAGAGACAGGAGAAAAGAGGGAGAGAGAGAAAAGAAGAGAGAAGAGAGAGAGAGAGAGAGAGAGAACAAGAAGAAAGACAAAGGGGGGATACACGATAAAAAAGAAATAAATCTTATGCTGACGCATATTTGAAAACAAAGTAGAAAGAAAGAAAGAAAGAACGGAACGAAAAACAGATAAAGAGAGAGGAGAGAGAGCGAAAAGAGAGAGAGAGAGAGAGCGAATGAGAGAGAGAGAGTGCGAAAAAGAGAGTGAGTGAAAGAGAGAGAGCGAAAGAGAGAGAGAGAGAGAGAGCGAAGAGAGAGAAGAGAGAGAAGAGAAGAGAGAGAGAAGAGAGAGAGAGAATTATCTATTACATTAATACCCCGTAGTTCTTAACGCTACGCAAAGGCCGTCAATCAATCTGCAACAGGCGCCCTCTGGTTAATAATAAAAACCGTCACATCGTCCAAGATGAAAAAAATGTAAATCCTGATATCTGCTGTTGCTTACTCAATTCTTGTGAAGAGATAACACCATAAAAGGCGAATAATGATCATTCCGTTTTTATTTATAAAGAAGAAAGGGAAGAAAGGACATGCAAACAGAAAAACGTAGAACCTGTTTGATTGTCCAAACCATAAAACTAATGGGCAAAAAAAATATATATAAAATGGGTGCAGAGAGAGAGAAAGGGTCTTCATGTCCGTGTATAATGTTAAATTCTGATCATGAAGTTCTAAACACTTCGGGAGCTCTACGAACTTTGGACATAACCTCTATCACCATTACTCCCAGGTTCTTCTGACTAAAACAACGGAGTGGTAGTAACCTGCTAGGATTCCACTAGGGGGTTAAATAGGAAAAAATAGTTAAAATATGTGTTTAAAAAAAATTGAGTACCCAAACAAGAATGGATGAAACAAAACATCTCGGTAGAAAATGACGCAATTGGTTGCGTGCCGTTAAATCAAAAACCAACCATCTATTAATCTATACATATATAAGGATATATATAGAGTATATATTAGTATGTCCCGGAGGAACTTGGAAAGTTAAAACAACTTAGCGACAAAGTATATAAATACTATATACACATTATATCACAGCGGCTTGATTTGAGCAAAAAAATAATGTAGATTATATTGTGAAAAGGATTAAAAAAATAAATTTAAATAATATTGAAGCATTGGAAATTATTTTTTGTTTTGTTTTTTGTATCTTAATGTTGTAATAGTAGACATTTATTATTTGTCTCAATATAGATATAACTGGACACAAGCCTCGTTTTAACGTGGGCCCAAACACAAAGCCGAAGCTCATGGTTGGAAAGAACACAATATAGATAGAGATCCTTCGGCATTCCCATCAAGGGGGCGCCTCAGGGACTGGGCATAAAAAAGCCCTGCCCTTTAAGTCAGGGGCAGGTATTGCCTGGGGGATAGCCCCTCTGGGATCGACGCTATTAATTTAACAAACTACTACCAACTCACGGTCCAGTGGAAAAAGCTCACCGGACCCCGTCCGAAGGACGGGTTGAGATTGCTTATTGTAAATAGTAGACATTAAATGTTTATTTTCAAGTGTGGCTGGATCAGCACAACGTCTTACGTGGGGATTTCAATTGGACCTCTTGTAAGAAAGCAACTCACGATTCAATATAATTGATCTATTAGACTAAATTTAACCCCTCCCCTCTACCCAGGTGATGCTGGGTAGCCATTTCTAGTATTAGTATAAAATAACACAATAAGAAAGAACTTTGTCAAAATGTTATTTAAATGGAACCATTTTGTTTGCAAGAATTGCAGACAATGCGGCGCTGACCAAATTTAATCATTAACTTTTTTTTATTCACAGTTATTTACGATAGGGAAACTTCAGCTGTGAGATTGGAACGTGCTGCATATTCTCTTGTCTACAATTATCGAAAGCTGTTAACTAGTTGATACTCTTGTTTTTTTAACCCGGGAGCCCTAATTTGGAATCAGACGAAAATAAATAAATAAACCAATAAATAAATGAATGCTCTCAAAATTACAATTTATTGAAACTGAAAGAATACCATAATTTTAGAAATTCGCAATAAATGTTTCGAAGATGGACTGAGATTTGTAGTCAATAATACTCCATTTTGTTTTTCTTTTGTTTTTGTTTTTTTTATTTGCGTTGTCTTTTTTTTTTTTTTTTTTTTTTTTTTTTTTGTACGACATGAAAATTATTTGAAAGACAAGAAAATCAAGTGCGCGTGGGCGTCTGAGTCTTAGAAATTATTAGCTGTAATTATCAAATTGTTGAATTATTTTTCTAGACGATATCGCAATAATCATATTTTTATTTGTTTGTTTCTGTATCATAGTGTTTGCATTATGGGTATCCTGTTAATAAGGATTAAATAGGGCCCAATCTTTCCAAGATAAGTTATATATATATATATATATATATATATATATATAATATATATATATAAGATTAATCTAACGAGTCAGACAAACCTACTGCAAGTTTCGCTTAATGCTCTTCAGGGCTAATATCTGACTCAGAGTCAGATATTAGCCCTGAAGAGCATTAAGCGAAACTTGCAGTAGGTTTGTCTGACTCAGAAGGGGAAGAATCGAAAATATCTAAACATCAGTGATGTTAAGATCGACTATTTAGAAGAGTTTTGGAGACATTAGAAGACTTGTTGTTTCCCAGATTCCAATGAAAGACCAACTCACATGGAATAATAATAATAATAATAATAATAATAATAATAATTATTATTATTATTATTATTATTATTAATATACCCGTCTAATATTCTTTTCTTCCTGTTTCTTAGGATTTTTTATTATTTCAAGATCAGAAGAAGGGCGAGAAGAAGGGCAAGAAGAAGAAGGGTGAGAAGAAGAAGAAGGGTAAGAAGAAGAAGAAGAAGAAGAAGAAGAAGAAGAAGAAGAAGAAGAAGAAGAAGAAGAAGAAGGGTGAAGAAGAAGAGAAGAAGGGTAGAAGAAGAAGAAGAAGAAGAGAAGAAGAAAGAAGAAGAAGAAGAAGAAGAAGAAGAAGAAGAAGAAGAAGAAGAAGAAGAAGAAGAAGAAGAAGAAGGGTGAGAAGAAGAAGAAGAAGAAGAAGAAAGAAGAAGAAGAAAGAAGAAGAAGAAGAAGGGAAGAAGAAGAAAGAAGAAGAAGAAGAAGAGAAGAAGAAGAAGAAGAAGAAAGAAGAAGAAGAAGAAGAAGAAGAAGGGTGAGAAGAAGAAGAAGAAGAAGAAGAAGAAGAAAGAAGAAGAAGAAGAAGAAGAAGAAGAAGAAGGGTGAGAAAGAAGAAGAAGAAGAAGAAGAAGAGAGAGAAGAAGAAGAAGAAGAAGAAGAAGAAGAAGGACGGGCGAGAAGAAGAAGAAGAAGAAGAAGAAGAAGAAGAAGAAGAAGATGGGCGAAAAGAAGAAGAAGAAGAAGAAGAAGAAGAAGAAGAAGAAGAAGAAGAAGAGAAGAAAGAAGAAATGATTGAACAGAGTAATCCATTTAAATGTCTGAAGTCCGACATTTCCTGCATGCTAAGCGGAAATTTATTCCATCTAATCTAGACAAATATGAATCAAATGAAATGCAAAGTGCGTGGCAGCGTGTGAAAGAATCTTATTCTTAACGGATACAAACTAGCAGGGGGTTTACTTGTATCTAATGGAACATATTGTATTGTATAATAGCCAACATATCTTGTAGAATGAAAGAAGCAGGAGATTAATAGGTTGCAAAGTCAAATTTACCGGTGGTAGCGCCAGTCTCTCCTGTTGATGACACTCGCAAAATAAGTTGAGACATCAACTTAAAGGTTAATGATTTCGACTTGTGTCTTTGTGACGTCAAAATAGTTCTTTAAAAAAGGAAGATAGACGAAAAAAAACATGTTTTTATAAAACTATTATTACGATTTTATAAAACAATTATTACAATTTTATAAAACAATTCTTATGATTTTATAAAACAATTAGTACAATTTTATTAAACAATTATTACGATTTTATAAAACAATTATAACAATTTTATAAAACAATTATTATGATTTTATAAAACAATTATTACAATTTTATAAAACAATTATTATGATTTTATAAACAATTATTACGATTTTATAAAACTATTATTACGATTTAAAAAAAACAATTATTACGATTTTAAAAAACAATTATCGATTTAAAAAAAAATTATTATGATTTTATAAAACAATTCTTATGATTTATAAAACAATTATACGATTTTATAAAAACAATTATTATTTTTTATAAACAATTATT
>CM042162.1:9070902-9100902 GCA_023376005.1 Doryteuthis pealeii
CTACTGCTGCTAAATCACACCCCAACATAGCTACTGCTGCTACATTGCACCCCTGCTTAGCCACTCCTCCTGCTGCTGTTACCACATACAATCAGTACAGAATAAATCCTTGAATCTGAGACACGTGTTTATTGGTCATTCCTTTTAAGCTTTACTTAATACTCATTCTTTGAGCATATTTAAGGGTTTCAGAAGTCTAATACAATTTTACCTACAAAGAAAGAAAAATAAGATGAAAGGCCTACCTACTCATAAATCCTTAACTTTTGCCCAGGAAAATTTCGCCGCAGAATGGAAAATATTGAAGAACGAGAACTTCTACCACAGAAAGCAATACTAAATCCGCTGATCTCCAAAGACATTTTACGCCAACATTCTAAAAAGAAAATCTGTTTATTTTCTCTCTCACTAGAATTTTTTTCTTGATAAATCTTTATTAAAATGGAGATGCGGTGTCTGTCTGTCTATAACCGAAATTATGTCACTGCTTACATAAAATTCGCTCAGAAACTGCGTAGATTTATCAGTGAGTATTTAATTCATAGTGAAAATCATTAATACATAGAATAATAAATCTTATTTATTAACGATGTCTCTATGAAAATCTGAGCTAGATTTGCCCCAAGAAAACCCATTTAAAATCCTACAATGTATCACTAGGAAATAAAGGTATACATAATATATGGTGTGGTTGATTTGCATACTGATTTTAATAAGACCGGGTTTAATTAACAAGTACTTGGTGTTATTTATCTCTAATATTATGGTTTTATTCTCCAACATATTAAAATAAATCCTATGAATTATTTCATATAGACACCAGTACAAATATAATTGAAATTAGTGTAATGGCTAGCAAGCTAGATTTGCAAACCTTTGTTAGTGAGTTCGAATCTCATTGGGTAACACAGACATGTGGCCTTGTGCCACATCTAAGCTAAGCTTAGTAAATCGGGCACCTCACGTGGTGTAATGGTTAGCAAACTAGATTTGCAGACTATTGTTAGTGAGTGCGATTCTTATTGGGTGCCCCATACTTCAGGCCTTGTGCCATATCTAAGCTAACCTTATTAAATAACTATGGCACATCACGTGGTGTAATGGTTAGCAAGCAAGATTTGCAGACCGTTGTTAGTGAATTCGATTCTCCCTGGGCACCCCATACTTCTGGCCTTGTGTCACACGTGAGCTAACCTTATTCAATAACTACGGCACCTCACGTGGTGTAATGATTAGGAAGCTAGATTTGCAGACCATTCTTATTAAGTTTTAATCTCATTGGGTAAGCCATACTTCCGGCTTTGTGCCACTCTAAACTAAGCGTAGTAAATAACTATATGCTACGCTTGGCCTACTGATGAAGTTGTCAAATCTTAATAGAAGCAATGTTTTTTTGTTTTGTAATTGCCTTATTTTTTATTGAACAAAAAATGTATAGACACTAGAATTGGTGAAAATGGTGATAGAAACTGCAAACAACATTTCCTATAAATCAGTGTATAAAAGCCAACGTTCATAGAGTAATGGCATTTTTATTATGCGTCTATTTACCAATAAATTTCTAGAGAAGAGCAGAAAAAACAAAACAAAGAAAGAAAGGATAAAGAAAGAAAGGAATAAAGAATATAGAATACAGAAAGAAGAAGAGAAAAAAGAAAGAAAGAAAAAAGAAAAGTAAAGAAAAAGAAAAAGAAAAAGAAAAAGAAAAAGAAAGTAAAGAAAGAAATGAAAGAAAAAAACGAAGAAAGAATGAAAGAAAGAAAGGAATAAAGAATGCATAATACAGAAAGAAGGAGAAAAAGAAAGAAAGGAAGAAAAAAGAAAAGAAAAAAGAAAACAGAAAGAAAAAAAGAAATGAAAAAAAAAAAAACGAAGAAAGAATAAAAGAAAGAAAGGAATAAAGAATACAGAATAGAGAAAGAAGAAGAAAAAAGAAGAAAGAAAGAAAGAAAAAAGAAAAAAAAAAACAGAAAGAAAAAAGATATGAAATAAGAAAAAAACGAAGAAAGAATAAAAGAAAGAAAGGAATAAAGAATACAGAATACAGAAAGAAGAAAAAAAAAAAGAAAGAAAGAAAAAAGAAAATTAAAGAAAAAGAAAACAGAAATAAATGAAGAAAAAAAACGAAGAAAAATTAAAAAGAAAGAAAGGAATAAAGAATACAGAATACAGAAAGAAGAAAAAAAAAAGAAAGAAAGAAAAAAGAAAAAGAAAAGAAAAAGAAAAAAATGAAAGAAAAAACAAAACGATGAAAGAAAGGATAAAGGAAGAAAGGAATGAAGAATACAGAATACAGAAAGAAGAAGAAAAAAAGAAAGAATAAAGAAAAAAGAAAAAAAACGAAAGTAAAAAAAGAAATGAAAGAAAAAACAAAACGAAGAAAGAATAAAGAAAGAAAGGGATAATGAATACAGAATACAGAAAGAAGAAGAAAAAAAGAAAGAAAGAAAAAAGGAAGGAAAAGAAAACCGAAAGTAAAAAAAGAAATGAAAGAAAAAATAAAACGAAGAAAAAATAAAAGAATGAAAGGAATAAAGAATACAGAAAGAAGGGAAAAAAGAAAGAAAAGTAATGAAAAATATAAAGAAAAGAGAAAGTAAAAAAAGAAATGAAAGTAAAAGCAAAACGAAGAAAGAATAAAAGAAAGAAAAAGGAAGAAAAAACAAAGAAAAAACAAAGAAAAAAACAAAGAAAAAGTAGGAAAACCTTCATGGACAATACGAAAAAAAAATTCTAAAGGAAGAAACAAATTTTTATGGCCATTAGTTGAGAAGAGAAAATTGATTTTTTCCTTAATTATAACAAGCTCTGTCAAGGTTCACTAAGGTTGCAGTAGCCTTTTCTTTACTACCCAGGCAATAAAAAGTTCGAGGGTGGGATGAAAATGTCAACGACTGAAATATTCATATGTTTATGTCATATCTGTTGTTAATATGACCAGTAGGGTCCAAGAAATATCTAGCAAATATTTCCCACTTCCAAAAACTGCCATCAATCTGTCTGTGTGTCGAGGAGTAGGATGTAGCACAAGGTCACAAGTACTGAGTGTTGAATAATAATGGTTGGTCGACTATCATTTCACCAAACGGTATATTATATATATATATATATATATATATATATATATATATACTGTAAGGTACAATACATTTAAGGTGCAATTGTTACCATTGGTTTAAAAGCAGCGTGTTTCCCACTTCTCATCAAGACAACGCGGCCGTTAAGAAAATACATCGGTAACGGGCGCGTTGTCTTAAAGATAAGTGGCTAATACACCGTTTGGAAACCAATGGTAACAAGAGCACTTTAAATGTATTTTACCATAAAATAGATAAATACAACTCTTATATCCCTAATCGAACATTTTAATTTCAATTATAAATATATATATATATATATATATACACATATATAATATATATATATATATATATATAATATATATAGAGAGAGAGAGAGAGGGGGGAGAGAGAGTGAAAAAACATTCTGACGAAAGGGATAAGCATATAGACTTTATTGTCAGAACAAACTGAACAGAACTAATACAAAATAGGATAGAAAAATATAAAGACGAGCTCATACAATGTGTATAGAATAAAAATCCTGATTTAGACAAGGAATATTTCAAATCCCCAAGGGAGCTCAATGTATGATAATTATTTATATAACAGAGCAATATTTACGCTTTCAAAATAGAGAAAAACTTAAGCCGTCATTTCGGTATCATAAGACCGAAATAAATTTATAATAGCCAAATAACGGTATATATATATATATATATATATATATATATATATATATATATATATATATATATATACTTGTAACTAATTATCTGTTGACAATGTTCCGTTCGACAAATATGAAGTATAGTCAATTTATTTAAAGACCTGGTTCATTATAAACACCTGCCGGTAGCCATGTTCCCTTCCATCTTTGAAAAAAAATGCTTATTACACAATTCACTGAACGCATGCGCATACGGGAGAGATTCAAATGATCCACCCACGTATGAGCTTAGCGATCCTGGTCGTCGACACTGGACTTGACACTAACGATATATCAACGCGAAACAATTAAGAAGACCGCGATGGGAAAAATAACTCTTTTCTGATCATATGAACTCGCAGCGGCTGATAGTGTAATGGTTATCGTCGGATAAAATAGTGTTGGAATATTTTTGGGATATATATTTACCAACCCCTCCGCACGAGCAGGAATGCGACACAAGGTCAATTTCTTAAGCGGAATTTCACAGGTTTAAATTGAGAGTCTTCCTTCTCCTAGACTGGTTACCTAGCCATGGTTAAATAGACCAATTTTCCCTGCTATTTACCCATAGCTGGAGGGAGAGTTGTTGGATGCATACCTTTCCCAAGGGTATTAGCGTAATGTGAAATGCAAAACAGCTGCGTCCAGGAATTGACCTCGGGTCGATGAATCCATTTCCTACGACTCTAACCTTGCGCCTTTTGGGATATATATATTTACCAACCCCTCCGCACGAGCAAGATGCGACACAAAGTCAATTTCTTAAGCAGAGTTTGACAGGTTGGAATTCAGAGTTTTCCTTCTCCTAGACTAGTTACCTAGCCAAGGTTAAAGAGCCCAGTCTGCGCCTTTTGGGATATAAGCTCTGCTGCAGTCCACCACTTAAATTTATAGACTAAGCGAGGTTACGTGGTTGAAACCTCAGCCAATCAACAGCCCGAATACGTGGTTGGTTAACTACTTAATCGCTGATACTGACAGATATCCATTTGCAATCATTGACGAAAGATCTAACAAGACTGTGGAGCACCAAGGAACAACCAAAAGATTCTTCACTAAGGATCGCGCTCTGCTTAATAAAAAGGATCTCCGCTGAACAGCGCTCCTGCTTGAAGCCTAAAGGATGGCCAATAAAATCGTAACACATGGCGACCTTGGTTTGAATCGTGGACGATCCTGTTTGCATTTTACTGACAGGAAATTATATACACTTATAATTCTTTGGCTTCGGGTAAGGTGAGTCAAGATTGGGAAGCTCATGCCTGTAATTTGGTCGTATTTATTACGTGTTGTTTTTTGCATTAAAAGTCACGTGTCGGTAGCATATGTCACATGTCACACCTTGCCCTATTATACAGGGGCCTTGTTTGACACAGAGATCACTCTGGTTTTATTGCCATTCTACTTACAACACGTCAATCATGCCTATAGACCTGCAGTGATCCTAGACTAGTAGACCGAACCAAGATCGCAACCCCAGCAATCTGTTGCAAGACTAATTCTATCTATTTCAGATATCAGGCAAGGTGTTTTTGTTTTTTTCTTGGTCGACACTGGACTTGACACTAACGATATATCAACGTGAACCAATATAGGGAATGGATGTCCGAACGAGAACAGTACAAGGGAAAAAAAGCAAACCACTTTTCTGATCATATGACCTCACAGTCGGTGGTTATATAATGGTTATCGACGGAAAAAGCAGGCACGGTGACATAGATTTTAATCCTGGACGAGGCTGTTTGCATTTTACATAGCGACATTATATTTTGGAAAGGTATAAACCCAACTATTTCCTGTCTCTCCCCCCTCTCTCTCTCTCTCTCTCTCTCACTCTCTCTCTCTCTGTCACCCTTGTTTTTCTTTCTTTCCTTCTATTCACCTTTTCACTATGTTCTGTGGAGCATGTCCTTTTTCTCCCTTTTCCTTATTTATAATAAAAATGGAGTAGTCCATTATTTAACTTAGGTCACGGCACACATAAGAAATAAGATCTCGGTGACTGAACAGCTCCAGATAATCAGGATTTACATTTTTGCATTACATCCTGGACGCTTTGGATGGTCTCAGTTTTAACCGGAGCTAAGGGGTCAAATAGTATGTTATATACCGTCACTGGACCCGACAAAGAACACGGAACACATGTATATATAAAAATATAAAGTTATATTTTTATTCTTCAGTTGTGTGGAGATTGAGAGTCGTCGACAGAGGATGGACATACACAGGAGGCTTCGGTAGTTCTGATCTCGATCTGCACAACACACTCTGTCTCTCTCTGTCTCACTGTCTCTGTCTCTGTCTCTCTCTCTCTCTCTCTTTCTCTCTCTCTCTCTCTCTCAAACACACACACACACACTCTCTCTCTCTCTCTCAAACACATATACACACAAACACACACACACACACACACACACTCTCTCTCTCTCTCTCTCTCTCTCTCTCTCTCTCTCTCTCTCTCTCTCTCTCTCTCTCTCTCTCTGGGTAAAATAATAGAGTAGACTAGGCTCTAACCTTGGTATAGATACCGCGCTGAGAGAAAGAAAACTGTTGCCCTTGTGTATCATCTCACTCGTGCGGAGGGGTTGATAATTATATATATATATATATATATATATATATATATATATATATATATATATATATAAAGTGTGTCATAAATGATATTAATGAGCAATGAACGGAACGTTAATTGTTTTTTCAGAATACAATGTGTGTCATAAAAGTGCCGAGTTTGAAGCTGTATTTACCAAAATAGAAATGTACTATAAATAGAACGTTAATTTTTTCAGAATACAAGATGTGTCATAAAAGTACAAGTTTGAAGCTGTATTTACCAAAATAGAAAGGAACAATGAATGGAACATTAATTGTTTTTTCAGAATACAATGTGTGTCATAAAAGTGCCGAGTTTGAAGCTGTATTTACCAAAATAGAGAAATTTACTATAAATAGAACGTTAATTTTTCAGAATACAAGATGTGTCATAAAAGTACAAGTTTGAAGCTGTATTTACCAAAATAGAAAGGAACAATGAATGGAACATTAATTGTTTTTTCAGAATACAATGTGTGTCATAAAAGTGCCGAGTTTGAAGCTGTATTTACCAAAATAGAAATTTACTATAAATAGAACGTTAATTTTTTCAGAATACAAGATGTGTCATAAAAGTACAAGTTTGAAGCTGTATTTACCAAGATAGAAAGGAACAATGAATGGAACGTTAATTGTTTTTTCAGAATACAATGGGTGTCATAAAAGTGCCGAGTTTGAAGCTGTATTTACCAAGATAGAAATGAAAAATGAATGGAACGTTATTTTTTTTTCAGAATAAACGGTATGTCATAAAAGTGACGAGTTTGAAGCTGTATTTACCATGATAGGAACGAACAATGAATGGAACGTTAATTTTATGTATAAAAGGTGTGTCAAAAAGTACCAATTTTAAAGCTGTATTTACCAAGATAGAAATGAACAATAGATGGAATATTCATGATTATCTGAAGACCATGATCTTTGTTCTATTAGTTCTGATACATCAAACAATGCCAAAACACTACTAAAGATAAAATAGATGACAATTGTGAAGTATTTCATGCTAAAATGGTTAGTAATTTGTTACAATATTACAATACTAGTGCAAAATTAAGTTAGCAACAATCATTGAGCAAATCCCTCAAATATTTCCTTGAACACAAAGTCTCTTTTTTTTAGTCAGAATACAAGGTGTGTCATAAAAGTACAAACAAATCTCCCTATTTTTTTTACATATTCTTGCTAGATCGATATAATAGAACAGCAACTCCGTGATCAGGGCACGACTAAACAGGAAACAGAAATGTAAATTCCAGAATTTATTGAATAAGATAAAACACTCAGCTAAAATAAAAGACAAAAAATATTTATATTCTACTAAGGCCTATAAGGTATACACATTTTCCAGTGATAGAAATAGACTTGTTTTTTTCTTTTAGATGACCGAATTGTTGGCTGTATACACAAAAAAAACGAATTCCTTTTAGCATAGCTTTTTTCATTCAGACAAAAAGCTTTTTAATTTACTGAAACCAATGAAGGGAAATTATAATGAAAAGGATATTGAAATGTATTTCATTGTAAGCTTTGTTTAATTCAATCGCTTTTAGAATCGCTCTTAGTTCCATCATGTTAAAATTACCTGCAGGCCAGTCAACACAAAAGACGACGGAGAAGGTAAATATTTTGAGTGTTTTAAAGAAAAGAATCAAAGAGTTTCGATAGAATCACCAACAATTTGTTTTAAGCAAATAATAAAGGATTGGTTCCTCAAATTATTCCTTTTTAGAACTTATATTTCAAAGGGAAAAATATTGAATTTAAAGAGTCCTATTGGTGTGATACTAAAAGATACTTCCATACCGGGTCAGAGTTGACTTGGGAGTAATGTTTCTTTTTGTTTTCAGGATCTCTATTTCCTTCGTAAGTATGGAGGCTATCCTGAAAGGAGTCCCCTTTGAAGTTCATGGGGACGGTCCAGTTAAATCAAATCCAATGATTTTTAGATCAGAAGATTACAATAAGATATTAGATTTGGAATGTTCTAGTAAAACCAGAACTAAAACCAATAACTTTAATTACTTTATATATATATATATATATATATATATATATATATATATATATATATATATATATAATGGACTCTCTCATAGATTTTCGACGCATGAGGGTTCATACATACAATGAACTTCCACACAGTGATTTATTTATAGTGGTGAAAGCTTGTGTTGGACCATACACACTTTTTGGCACAGTCGATAGGAAAGAATTGGTGCATCAAGGGTTGCCACAAACCCAATCAACGACCGACCTCATTAATTTTGAATTCAGAGTTAATCCTCTCCTAGACTGGTTACCTACCCAAGGCTGAAGGGCCCAGTCTGCCCTACCATTTAACCCATAGCTGGAGGGAATTTTGAATTCAGAGTTATCCCTCTCCTAGACTGGTTACCTACCCAAGGCTGAAGGACCCAGTCTGCCCTACTATTTAACCCATAGCTGGAGGTTGAATATATGGATTCATACCTTTCCCAAGGGTATTAGCGTTATGTGAAATACCAACAGCGTTGTCTAGGAATTGAACTCGAATCGACGAGTTCATTTTCCACGAACATGGAATATATATATATATATATATATATATATATATATATATATATATATTCAAAATAAATGTTCACTCTGATGAAGGTCGATTCTTGTATGTGTGCGAAATATTTTCACACAACTAAACTGACCGAAACACATGTGTAAGTGATATCGATTAATGTGATATCGATTAAATTCATTTTATCCATTTACATTTCTTTCTTTACTCATGTTTCCTCTATATATATATATAATATATATATATATATATATATATATATATATATATATATAAGATCGCATCCCGATTAGAAAGAGTTCAGTAGACCCAGCAGCGATGGATTGAAATCTCACCCATAAACATCCACACTCACAATTATATATATATATATATATATATATATATATATGAAAAAGAGAAATGAGAAGATGGTGGGAAAGTCCCTGTCGATTCGAATTCCAGTTGCTCTTTACCTTTCTGACTAATACTCTTAGGAACCCACTTATCCCTCTGCTATAGATTACACAGTACGGCAACTGTTCTTCTAAAAGAACGGCTTTGGCATTAGATAACATACGAAGGCTGAAATACCATTAAATAAAGAAACCAAACTAAACCTTCGACTGCGTAAGGTTATATCGAATGCTCTTTGCAACTAAAGATGTATGTCCAATAATTACATAGTAAACATTTTTGTTTATACAAAGATTTATTTTCTTCTAAACTAAACATACCAAAATTTCAGTTCTTCCAGTGACACATTAAAGATCAAAACGTATATCATAAGTTTCTCATTAGCAAACTCTACAGTTGTTGTATAGTCCTTTTGTTTTCCGGGTCTCTATTACCTTCGTAAGTATGGCGGTCATCGTCAAAGGAGTACCCCTTGAAGTCCATGAAGACGGTCCAGTTAAATTAAATCCAAGGATTTTTTTCAGATTTGGAATGTTCTAGTCAAACCAGAACTAAAACCAATGACTTTTAATTACTTGTGTGAATATGTATAAAGGATCGCATCTCGTTCGGAGAGAGTTCAGGAGATCAGCAGCCCATGGGCTAAAAACTACTCCCATAAACGTCCACACTCATAATTATATATATATATATATATATATATATATATATATATATAATATAATATATTATATATAATATATAATATAATATATATATATATATATATATTAATAATTAATAGTCATCCACAGACACGTGTTTCGGCATATCATGCCTCTTCAGTGTGGCTAGACACAACTATCCTTGGGTAGGGTTCGAAACTCAGACTGACCGTATGGTAGTCCGATATCTTATCCCCTCGCCCACTGACAGCTGATGCGGGGACTGGTGTTTTTAAACTATTAAATACATAGAAAGTGTATGTATCATTCGGTCACTGAGAGATCAAATTTCCGGAGAAATGATCATTGCTTATTTGCTTAGTAGTGAGAGTTAATTTAAATTACCAATTAGAGAGCCCATTACAAAATTTATGGGAGCATATATATTAATAATTAATAAGTCATCCACAGACACGTGTTTCGGCATATCATGCCTCTTATATATATATATTTGGGAATAAAAAGGCCTTAAATACCATGGTTATCGTGGTTATGGACCATTTCCACTCGCGAGAAACTTGGTACCGCACCAAAGTATATATATATATATATATATATATATATATATATATATATATATATAAATCAATAGTAATGATATTGTGGATGATTTGGACTCATAACTTAAAGTTTCATGGTTATGCAATCCTCAGATGAGTCAAATAGTAATACTATATATATATAACATATATATATATAATATAATATATATAATATATATATATATAATATATATATATATATATAATATAATATATATAATAATATATATATAATAATATATAATATATATAATATATATATAATATATATATATAAAATAATATATATATAATAATAATATATATATAATACTATATATATCTAATAATATATATATAATAATATATATATAATAATATGTATATATATATATATGATATATATATATAATAATATATATATAATCTTATTATAATGGAGATTGTGTGTTTTCTGTCTGTAACCGAAACTATATTTCTAATCGAGTCACAATTCCCTTAGTCATTTACGTCATATTTTCCATGAATGTTTATTCATATTTAAACCTCATTAATTAATAAAATTGTTTTACATTATTAATATTGTTGACCATATCTACATACTAATAACATACAATTGGATTTATATATTCAAAAAAATAGAGGTTTACAGTGTGAATGGGAAGGCTAATTTGCATATTGATCTTTAAAAATTGATTTTGATAAATATATGCTTAGTATTATTGATTTCTAATTGTTTGGTTTTATCTTATTGAATATGAGCAAAAATCTCTTCAATAAATATTAAAAGAAATCCCTTAACAAGAAGAAATAACTGTAATAATATTACAGTTATTTCTTCTTGTTAAGGGATTTTCTTTTAATATTTATTCTTTACTTCCTATTTTAACTAAACAGTTTAATTAGGAACATTTACCAATGAAAGACGGGAGTAACGGAAAATGATGGAAGAGTTAGTTTCAAAGTTGTTCTATTTTTCAATCATACCCCCTCTGTTCAAAATCTTTTTATCTATATTCTTATTCAGTTTCATTAGCCTTTCTAATTTAATATGATATTTTATTATAAAATTTAACTAAAATACTTGCACCCGGAGGGTGCATATATTTGCTAGTAATGATAATATATATATATGTGTGTGTGTGTGTGTGCGTGTGTGTGTGTGTGTGTGTGTGTATACAAAGAGTACTGTCGGTCCAACGAGGAAAAAGTAAATATTTTATAACAAAAATAATATAACAAAAAAAAGTCCGCAAAATGTTTTGAATTTTTTATTTATTTATTATACAAGCACGTATTTTGAGTGTTTGCGAGTATCCTTGTATTTAGTTTAGTACTGTTCGGAGGTTATTGCATCACATACTTGTATATTTATACACAAATATATATATATATATAATATATATATATATATATATATATATATACACACACACACAAGTATCTGATGCAGTAACCTCCGAACAGTACTCAATACAAATATAGAAAGACAAAGTTGTATATGTGCATATCTGTGTATATCTACGCATGTGTGTCTGTGTGTGTCTCTGCTTGTGTGTGTGTATGTGTGTGAGTATATGTGCGTGCATTTGTGTCTAAGAAAGGTTCATGTTGTGTTGTCTTAGTATCTCTGTCTAGTAATGATAAAGAAAATTGGAAGTAATCTTCCCAGTGTACCTAATGACCTTCCGTTTGGATATGCCTTCCAGTCGGCGTTGTTTCTTCCGTCGAGCAAAACAATTACAAAGAAAAGAGAGTGTACAATCAAAAGGAGACATAGAAATGTCATTGGCGTTGGGCCGCTTTCTCTTTTTGGCGCAGTGGTTTTATAATAAGAAGCAAGAAAATGAGAAATGTGCGAGTATTTGGATAAATAATGACTGTGTGTAATAAATAACTATAAGGCCTGGGAAAATATCGGAAGATTTTTTGGTGGAAAAGAATGGGGAATCGAAGAGAATTATTCGAATTGGAGAGTGTATTGTCTCTTTTATAAAAAGAATGGTTTCTCGATAGCAAACGGTAAAAAAAAGAAAAAAAGAAAAAATGAAATCAACCATGGCATAAATCTCGACAGAAGGGACTATAAATACTACAATAAATAGAGTTGGTTGGTTGGTTGGTTGGATTTGTTGCATACCCTTCTTTACTTCTTTCTTACTTCTATTCTTCTGCTGTCGTCTTTGAGATCTTAAGGTCTTCTAGGTCTCTTCTAGCATCTTGGTCTTCTTCTTGGTGTTCGGTCGCACTTAACTCATTTCTTCTTCTTAATCTTGTTACCAAGACATTCACCAACCACACAACCGTGTTAATTTCTTAAGCTTTTTATTTCCTTAACTATACATTTCATGTAACTAAATATCTGACTAACATAGCGCGCGTATGCAGTGTGAGTTCCAATTAAGGCAGGATATCTCCTCTGCCCGACGTCCAACTGAAAACTGAGGACACAACCAGGTCCCACGTGACTTCACATATTTCGCTGGCTTTCTGTACTATTCCATGGAAAGTCACGCCCGTGATATGAAAAGGGCCATCCCTCTAGAATTACAGGGGATTGACAATAATCTTATGCAACCGCATATGTTATGTAACAGGATTTTACGGCATGTCAATATTTTATTCAACGCTGAAGAGATTTTTTTTTGTTTATCTTCATTCTTGTTGGGTATTTTTAATCAGAGTTTCATCTCCTGGGATAGGATTCAACTGGTGAGGAAAGTATGATGTAAGACCCGAAACTTCCCGAGGAACCAACCACTGACATTACTGACGACGCCCTCCAAAATGTAATATAGTGTGTATATATTTAAAGACTAACTTTTAGTTAAGTATTTCATTCAAGTCTCCTATTGTATACAAGTACCGAGGAAGTCTCTGCGTGTCTGTTACGTATCCCTGGGCCAATATGTAAGAATTTATGATCTATTCGTAAAATACACAGATCGAATCTGGAAAGGAGGCGGCCTATTAACATGTCAGGTCCACCGGTGGGACAGATATAATATTGCGAAACCCGAAATCTGTACGAATACTGGTGTAACATCAATTGTCCTCCTTTATTGCACCTCGGCGATGTTTTACAAGACCCTTTTAACTGATTTTGTATAACACATTTTACACTAATCTTTGATCTATTTAACCCATAAATCCATAAATACTGGGCTGGGTTCGAGGATTAATAGCATGCCTCACTATTACTTGTCTATATTATTGAATCTCTCTGCAATAAAACCCTCTATCTTAAATCTACGAACGTGTTGACTGGTCCTTCCACTCGACTACAACTTTGTCTGATTGTATCCCTTTTAAGTACACAACAGAAACATAGTAAAATAACATTGAATTTGTTATTTTTAGCAAGCCTCTTTGGGGTCCGATAATACTCCAAAAGAACCGACATTGACAGTTTTGATTAGATGTGAAAAAAATTCTTATACTTGATGTATACGAATCTAATTAAAACACGTCAAAATCTTCTCTTTCTTGCGTAAGTAAAAAATAACCCTTTAAAAACTGTTGTAAGTCGACGGGGCGGGCTAATGTCGGTATCGACCAGACAGCAAGGGAGTCTATCCCCTTTTCACTAACGCTAGACCAAGGAGATTATTTGAGCATCTGAGGTGGAGCGCCATACCTACCATCAGCTCCTTACTTTACCGCACAGATCCCTGTGCTACTCATACGCTGAGTTGGCGGGGGCCAGTATCGAACCAAGAACCTTGAGATCCCTAGTCGAACACTCTACTAACTGAGCTAAACCGGCCCCATTTAAACTAACGCCCCAACTGTTGTTTCTAGCAATATCACATGGCGTTGCATCAAGCCTGATAAACAGAAAAAGGCAACATATGCCAGTTGGGGGAAATAAAGGGATAATATGCCATATATAAAAACTTATTATTTGTAACTAATCTATTATTAATGGAGATTCGCTTCCGGTTTTTGTCTGTAACAAAAACTACGTCACTGCTTACGTCATACTACCAAAAATCGTCATGACCTAGAATAAATACACTCAAAATTTGAGCATGCAATGTTAAACAGTCCAAATCGTTCAAGATGAAATACAAACATGTAAATCCTGATTATCTGATGTCGCTTATCTGCCGAATTCTTATTTATTAGAGAGAGGGGATGAGCGCGCGGAAGGTCGATTATTGTTGTTGCGGTTGTTGTTGTCATCATTAGGACCGTGACGATGATAACGATGACATAAGGGGCAATAATTATTTAGTCAGTAAATGGACCGAGGTCGACCCCATGTGGAATAAACGCAATAGCTCTTGAGTAAATAAATATATCACAGTATGATGATTTAACTAATTATAACAATTAAATTATCATACTGTGGTATATCCACAGGCCCTGCTACAAAGAACATATAAATGATTCCGTTTTTTATTGTTAAATCAGTGAGATGAAAATTTAATTGAAAATGATTTTGATTTTAATACATTAGACAAAAACTTGAAAATCTTCCAATGTTTCTTACACTGTTTTTTGAAAGCAGATGATTAAAAATGATTCCTATTAAGTCGGAGGTAATTAACAATATTAATTAGGAGATAATTTTTTAAGAAGCAGAAATCACTATAAATTGGGTGGAGTTAATATTCTCTTGAATCATTTTCGTAAATAGGTTAATGGATTTTTGTGCTATTTCTCTGAATGTTTGAGATGAGGCTTGATAATTAGTATTATCTGCGTTATTCGGATGATTGTCCTCATCTTTATTGTTATCTGTAAAACGTTTCGGTCGATGTGCCCTACGGCCTTCTTCAGGTATTACTTGTCGGACTCGGGAACCATCTCGGACACGGGAACCTTCTTTTCGAACTCGGGAACAGCCGGCCGAGTAGATAATCGGGAACCTTCTTGTCGTAATCGGGAGCTATCACGGAACTTTGAACCTAACCCTTTATTCAGTCCACGGGGGCATCCTATTCACATTCCGCTAACGATAACTGGGGTACCGGCGTTAAGCCGTGTTAATTATTATTCTATGTTACTGCTGCCTTTGTCCAGTATTGAACCTGCAGACTAGAAATAACTGTCATTTAGAACTGTCTTAACCTAACTCCTTTATTCACTAGGCCATGTGTTCCCGAGTCCAAAAAGAAGGTTCCCGAGTCCAAGCAGGTTCCCAAGTCCGACAAGAAATATCCGAAGCAGGCCGGAGGGCACATCGGCCGAAACGTTGTACAGATAACAATGAAGATGAGGACAATAGTCCGAATAACGCAGATAATACTAGGAATTTTGTGCGTTTAGCGTTTTTCTATTAAAAAAACCAGTGGCTTATTTCGTTCTTGTGCGATTCTCTCATTGTTTGGAAATCAGTTCTGGGAAGTAATATTGAAGGACAGCTGTCGGCTGTTGGCGGCTGCGGCTACGACAGCGGCGACGGTGGAAGTGGTAGATGCTTCTTCCAGAGGATGAAGATTTCGAGTTTTTAAGACGATCAAATCAAAGATGTATGTTCTATACCCATCAAACAGCGAACAACGGGTATATAAACAGTGAGTGAGAATTCAGAGAGAGAGTTACCCAGGGAGAGAGAGTGAGAGAGAGAAAGAGAGAGAGAGAAAGAGGGAGAGAGAGAGGAGGTATCTTAGAATAAGACAGAGACAGATTAGAGACTTACTGGGTTACTTCATTTCCTCTTCTTCTTCTTCTCTGGCCGACATTTCGTCTAGTTGGGTTCTTCTATCTAACTTCTACTAAGAGTTTCTTTTGTGCTGATCTGGTCATTGCAATTAATTGAAAGAACACATTTTTTGTTGCCTGATCAAACCTTTATCTTATCTAGCCCATATTTTCCCGCGTGGACGAGATCAACCTCAGCACAGAGAAGCACGTCCTCTCTGCTCCAAAGTCAGGCTGAATTTAATTCTCTCAAGTAATCACGTGTTTCTCAAAGCGCGTTTTCCAGGGATCGAGGGGAGTATAACCGTCACTGGTGTATATTTCGACTCCCTGATCTCAAAGTTAACGGCCCCTATTCTCAGCTACAGTGTCTGCCAACAATATTTGCACACATGAATTGTAACATGCAGAGATGAACAAAGAACAGAAGGGGTATTTGGTTTGGTTTGGTTTGGTTTGGTTTTGCTTTGTTTGGTTTGGTTTGGTTTGTTTTACGGCATATCAATCGCAATACAGATAAAACCCATAGATAGAGCCTGCACAGATATTACCACTCCGGGTCAGAGTTTACCAGGTAGAAATGATTATAAAGGGGTGTTCCATAATCCCCAAACCCCCAAGACTGAAATTTCACCATCATTTAGAGTAAATCCATTCCCAGGACATGTAGACCATCAGACACCTCCTTCTAGCACCCATATGATAAAAAGGGTTGGGGCTTGGCATAGGGAAATAGCTTTGGGGCAATCATATAACATAGGGGCTAGAGCTTGACGTAACCAGAAGATTGATCGGAGGGGGCCACTCCGACCACTTGTCTAGCTCAAGTAAGAATGTATTTGAATGTTCGAAAAAAAGAAGAGGGGAAAGGGATGGAAAATCGGAAGAAAGGATTGAACAGTGTCAGAAAATTGGTTGGTTGGTTGGTTAGATTTTAGGAACTTGAAACAAAAAGAAATATATATACATATATATTTCTATTTGATTTAAGTCTATATAACACATCACTATATATGTACAGACAAGGCTATTTACATTTCACATAGCGCTAATACCCCTAAGAAAGGTATGAATCCATATATTCTCCCTCCAGCGATGGATGAAATAGTAGGACAGACTGGGATCTTTAACCTTGGGTAGGTAACCAGTCTAGCAGAGGGAAAACTCTGAATTCAAAATTCCTGAGGTCAGTCGTTGACTGGGTTTGTAGCATTCCTTGTGCACCAATCCTTTCCTATCGACTGTGCCAAAAAATGCGGATGGTCCAACACAAGACTTCACCACAATAAACAAATCACTGTGTGGGTGTTCATTGTATGAACCCTCGTGCGTCGAAAATTGACGTGTGAGTCCATAATATATATATATATATATATATAATATATATATATATATATATTATATATATATATATCTTTGTTTCAAGTTCATATTCTATTTTATGTTTCCCAGATATATCAGATAATAGCTCCATTTCACAAGATATAAAATTACATGCGTACCCCCACTCTAATTACCGAAAAATCCTAACGGAAAATACACACATTTTGCACAAAGAAAATTACAATCAAGCCACCAAATACTAGAAGCTTTACACATCAAACAATACAAACCATTCTTAAATAAGATTAATTTTAAATACAGTAGTTACATTTTAAAATGCCTATAACACTTTCCCTACAATTTCCTCCTTCCATCCCCCACACCAATTAATATATATCTATATCTATATCTATATATATATATATATATATATATATATATATATATATATATATATAGGGAGAAATAAGTGGAAATTAATCCGTCAGCATGTGGAGAAAGGTAGACAAACACGGGATGTTCAAGAAAATGGATGTTTATTGTAAGTAGTGATGTCGATGTTGTAACGTTTCGGTCTGTTATACCTTCTTCAGGACTTTAAACCAACCACCCTCCCCTTATTCACGACCTCCTGGTTCACTAGAAAGAAAATGTTCACCATTGAAGCAAGATCTCTATCCTAAGGTCATGAAGAAGGTCTAACAGACCGAAACGTTACTACGTCGACATCACTACCTACAATAAAAATCCACTTTCTACAACATCTTGTGTTTGTCTACCTTTCCCCATATATATATATATATATATATATATATATATATTATTAATATTATTGTTAATGATCTCCTCAGGACCCACTCTACATTAACACTCTACATTAAACTGAGGAATTCCATCAACTTGGTTAATGTAGAGTGGGGTCCTGAGGAGATCATCTTTTGATTGAAACCGTGGTAGACCCTTTATTTTCCATCCAACAATAATATTAATAGAATTATTACTGCTCTATATTTTTTATATATTGAGCACTTTTGGATTATTGACTGACGCCACTGCGACGGAAAAGTTAAGCGTCAATGGGATACTATATATATATATATATATATATATATATATATATATGGGATACTATTTGAATCGTGTACACATAGATAAACTGACCGAAACACATGTGTAAGTGATATTGATTAGATTCTTCTTTTATTATACATTCTGTACTTTCTTTTCTTTATTCATTCTTCCTTATATCGTCGGATTCAATTCCATTTTACATATATTATATATATATATATATATATATATATATATATATATATGTATATATATATATATATGTATATATATAATATATATATGTATATATATATGTATATGTATATATGTATATATATGTATATATATATATATAATGTATATATATATATATATAGTATATATGTATATATATATATATGTATATTACATATATATGTATATATACATATATATGCTAATATATATATATATATATATATATATATATATATATGTATATATATATATATATATATATATATATATATATATATATATAACAATAGATACCATCAAAAATATATATATAACATAGATCCCATGAAAAAATGAATTCGAAATTTTCGAACCTGTCTGTATTTCTAAGCATAGACATTTCAAATAGGAGCTGTTAAAATTTAAATTTGAGCCTATAAAGTTTTAGATTTAAAATTCAAATGAAAATTGCTTTAATTCATATTCAATATCGGTTTCTGCTGAAAAAGGGACATCGATGTGTTTGAATAATTTGGAGTCATTTTCTCGTACATTTTGCTTCAACTCCTCAACTGGTCACGAAAATGTTAATTATGAGATGTTTATTCATTGTAGAATATTTTTCATTTTATGAGAATAAACTTTTATCATAAAACGAGCATACAAAGACAATCTATACTAACACACACACACACACACACACACACACACACACACAATCAGTAATCAGGTGTCGTTGCCTCCATGTCCAAGCTAACTTAACTTATATATATATGTATATATATATGTATATACATATATATATATATATATATATATGTATATATATACATATATATGTATATAAATACATATATATTTATTATAAGTAATATATACATATATATATTACAAGTAAACGAACAAATGTGTTTATTTTTATATGGCTTTGAGCCGAATATATATATATAATATATATATATTATATATATATATATATAATATATATGTATGTATATATATATATGTATATAAATACATATATATATATATATATATATATATTATATATATATATATATATATTATAAGTAATATAAACATATATATATTATAAGTAAACAAACAAATGTGTTAATTTTTTATATGGCTTTGAGCCGACAGTTTTTGGAGGATATGTGCTTAATTGAAGTCATACCTAATTTTGAAAATTAATTAGTTAATAATTAATGAATTTTAGGCGGGCATATATATTCAAATGTAAGGCTAAACAAATCGAGAAAATGTCAATCTCTGAATGTACATTTCGGCATATTAGGTCGCATCAGCAAGGTTATAGATATGGGAGACTGCTCCGTGTGTGACTCGAAACCTCGACTGTCAAGCTGACAGGCGAAGTCTCTAACCGTTACACTAGCTTGCCATTTCCACATTCTTTGTTTGTTTTGAAACTTATTTATATTCCACTTTTTATTGACTTGCTACACGACAGTATGAGGTTAAGTAAACAAACAAATGTGTTTATTTTTATATGGCTTTAAGCCGACAAAGAAGGCCGGAGGCCACAACTGTCGGAATATTGTGCAGGTACAATAAAGATGAGGATATTAGTTAGAAAAATCCAAATAATCCAAAGGAAATTCTCAGTTCAAATTCTTATAAAAAACACATTTAATATATATATATATATATATATATATATATATATATATATATATTTATGCTCCCATAAATTTGGTATGGGCTCTGTAATTGGTAATTTAAATTAACTCTCACAACTAAGCATATAAGCTATGATCGTTTCCCCAGAAATGTGATCTCTCTGTGACCGTAAAATACATAAACAAAAATATGTATTTAATAGTTTAAAGAACACCAGTCCCCGCTACAGCTGTCAGTGGACGAGGGGATAAGATATCAGGCTGCCAAACGGTCAGTCTGAGTTCGACCCTAGCCAAAGATAGTTGTGTCTAGCTACACTGAAGAGGCGTGAAACACCGAAACACATGTCTGTGGATGACTTATTAATATATATATATATATATATATATTGAAAGATAAATGGAAAGAAAATGTTGTATGGATAAAATGTATTTATCTAGATGCCGATGTTACATACTAGAGTATTCACAGTACCAAATCTATATAACGTTGTATACCCTTTTCTTACTTCTAGTCGTCTTCTCTTCTGGCCGGCTTTGGTTCTATCTTCTAACATCTTGGTCTGGTATATCTTCTAAGGTCTGATCTTCTATTGAGGATTCCGGGTCTGGTTTCTATTAGGGATCACTCCTTATCAGAAGCCCTGTGTTATTGTAGGTTTTTAGGTAATAAACACAAGACTTCGATCTACGTTGATGTTACTTTATTTATAAATCCACAAACCAGACAATCTGCGCAGATGACAGGATGCGCATAGAAATGCGACTTACACCTTCGAGTTCCTACCTGCTAACTGACTTAAACTTACTATATCCTTAAACCGGAAGGGCCTTCTATGGGGGTTCCGGTTCTCACGATTTATCCCCGGAAAGCAAGGTCAGAGTGAGGTCAAGCGCTGTCACTCACTCTCAAGGCCATCAGCTGTACTAATCGCCATAATGATTTCTACAATACCTTATAAAAGCTTAGGGATCCAATAATTATGTAACACCGACACCTGTTTCGACCAAGAGTCTGTCCTTGTATACATAGTAACCTATTTAATATAATCTTGAATATGAAATAGAATAAAATAAAATAATTATAAGAGAGAAACATACAATTCAAGTATTGAAAAGGCGGTTTTCTTCGAGGCAGGATATTTGCATATCAAAAAGAAAAAAAAATCCAAATATCTTGCTCTGAAGAAACCGCTTTTATTTTTTTTAATGTTATGTTTCTCTTTTATTATTACCTTATTTTATTTTATACGTGAAATAATACTAAATAGGATACTATGTATACAAGGACAAACTCTTGGTCGAAACAAGTGTTGGCATTTAAATGAATACATTCTTATCCATACAACATTTTCATTCCATTTATCTTTCAACATAATTGTGCGGATTCATTTACATTTTTCTCACTTGTATATATATATATATATATATATATATATATATATATATATATATATAGAGAGAGAGAGAGAGAGAGAAAGATTGTGTATATGTGTACGTGTGTGAATGTATGTGTGTGTGCGTAGGCGCATGAATAACCTATTGATAAAAAAGCATTTGCTATGAATCAATAACAATTTGTTATGTAATTGTCCACCACCACTAGCACCATCCCCGTCCGGATATTTGCGTAGAAATGATTGACAGGGACAGGTCAAGGGTCTTATCCCCACCGAAGCAAACATGAGAAACCATATGAGCTTTTCTTTATGGGTTAAGAGCGACACAAGGTGTATGAATGTTTAGTTAAAAAGATGAATTCAAGAGATGAAGCAAAATACGCAATCAATTCAAGGCTTAAGCGAAACTGCAGTGAGTCATGTCTTAAAACTCTAAAAAGAAAAGGCTCTTTCCTCAACCGTCTAGAAAAAAAACAATGAAAATCACTCGGACCATATGATCTTTAGGCACCCCTTTTGCGATCTCGATTCATACGGAATTTTTTTCCATTTACACCGTCAAAATCCGGTTGTTCGTTAACAGACGATTTTTAGAGTTTTTTTTAATAAAACTAACCCCTGACCCTAACCCCTAACCCCTAACAAACAACCGGGTTTTGACGGTGTAAATGGAAAAAATGTCCTTATGAATCGAGATCGCATAAGGGGTTCCTTAAGATCATATGGTCCAATAACTCGACTAATTATTCTTCTGTGACTGGTCTATAGTAAAAGTTTACCTCAAAATAAATTGCTTTAAATTTACTTTCTTAGACCCTTACTTAGGCTAAACGGGCGTTCGGTTGGTCTCGTCAAGCCCTAGCACCTATATGGTTGCCCCAACCCTATTTCCCTTATGGCAAGTCCCAATCCTTTTTTATCATATGGATGCTAGAAGGCGATGGCTGAGGCTCTTCATGTCTGGGAATGACGTTAAACTCTATCCGATGGGGAGGTTCCAGTTTTGGAGTGGTAGGAAACGTGGAGTGCTACTTTATCACCATTGCTCCCTGGTCCACTCTGACCCGGAGTGGTAGTACCTGTTAGGGTCCCATCTATGGGTTAAATAGAAAAATGTGTTCATAAAAAAATTGAATATCCATTAAGAATGAATGTATTTCATAACTTTGTTGGCATCAAATGACCCACTGAGGTTGATATGCCGTAAAACAAAACCAAACAAAACAAAAATAAATTACTTTATTGAATTCTATCATAATCCTGTTCAAACGTGAATTGAAAGCTGTTAAACTCCGCTTAAGAAATTGACCTTGTGTCACATCCTACTTAGGTGAAGGTGTGTAAATACATATATTACTTTATTGGATTCTATCATAATTGACTAGAGAGGTAAACCTGTTCTGTTATGAAATAATTATAATGTAAAATACTTATGTGAGAGTGGTTTCCCAAAATATGATCCATCTGCTCTTTTCTCCGTCTGCTATTGTGACATGTCATTGACAGGCTGTTCAATTAAAAAAAATAACATAATTGTTATATGACAAAACTGAGACAGGAGAAAAATCTGGCTTTTCCTACCGGTATTTGTGAGAACGAAACATGAACAATCTCGCTCGTATACAGTTCAGCAGTTTTATTTTTACGGCCTGATAGACGTAACATTGACTTTCACGTGCAGGAGAGAGAGAGAGAGAGGGGGAGAGAGAGGGGGGGAGAGAGAGACAGACAGACAGAGTGAGAGAGAGAGAGAGAGAAAAAGAGAGAGAGAGAGAAAGAGAGAGAGAGAGGGAGTGACAGAGAGAGAGAGAGGCAGAGACAAAGAGACAGAGACAGATACAGACAGACAGATAGACAGAGTGAGAGAGAGAGAAAGAGAGAGAGAGGGGGAGGGAGAGAGAGAGGCAGAGACAGAGAGATAGAGAGACAGAGACAGAGACAGATACAGACAGAAAGAGGGACAGAGAGAGAGAGAGAGAGAGAGAGAGAGAGAGAGAGAGAAAGAAAGAAAGAAGAGGGGAGGGGCAGAGACAGAGACAGATACAGACAGATGGAGACAGACAGACTGAGAGAGAAAGAGAGAGGGTGAGAGAGAGTGAGAGAGAGAAAAAGAGAAAGAGAGAGAGAGAGAGAGAGAGTAGAATGGTGTTTTTTTCTATATCTTTAATAATATAGAATTTGTGTCCCTCAGAGAGGTAAAGACTGATAGACAGAGACAGTGCGAGTGGGGGAACTGTTTTTTTTTTCTATGTTCTTATTAATCTGATATTAATATGACAATCTCGCTCGTACACAGTTCACCACTTCCAATTTTCGACCTGAGAAGCGCAACGTCAATTTCACATGCTGAGAGAGAGAGAGAGAGAGAGAGAGAGAGAGAGAGAGAGAGAGAGAGGGGATGTTTTTTTTTTTAAATATCTTTATTAATATAGTATTTTTTTCCATCTAAGAATTTCTGTGTATTCTGAACGCACAGGTGTTCTTTTTTGCTTGGAACTAAAGACATATTATTTTTATATCCGTATCTTCCATACCTCTCTCTCTTACTCTCTCTCTCCCTCTCTCTTTCTCTGTCTGTCTGTCTGTCTGTCTCTCTCTTTCTCTCTCTCTGTCTCTCTCTTTCTCTCACCACCCCCACCGTTGCCAACCGAACACAACTTTCGTGTAATTTCAATGTAGATTTCTGAGGTGAAACTTTCTGATTTTGCGACTCTTTTCATGAATAAGCCAGGTCTGGTAAATATCCATTCATCCCGATATCAATATTGTATCGTTTTTCTTACAATGGACGAACATATCACGTTTCCCAGTTATTTTATTATAAAGTAACCAGCAACAGACACCACAAAGAAAACGCTACATATACACAGTTTGTTTTGTTTTACGGCATATCAACCTCAGTGGGTCATTTAATGCCGATAAAGTTTTGAAATAAATCAATTCTTAATGGATAATACAATTCGTTTATAAATACATTTTTCTATTTAACCGATAGATGGGACCCTAACAGGTACTACCACTCCGGCTCAGAGTGGACCAGGGAGCAATGGTGATGAAGAGGTGCTCCACATTCCCCAAACCTCCAAAACTGGAACCTCAACATCAGATAGAGTTTAACGTCATTCCCAGGACATGAAGACCCGCAGCCACCGCCTTCTAGCACCCATATGATAAAAAAGGGGTTGGGGCTTGCCATAAGGGCAATAGGGTTGGGAAAAATCATATAGGTGCTAGGGCTTGACGTGACCAGCCGATTGATCGGAGGGGGCCTCTCCGACCGCCCGTCTAGCCCAAGATAGGGCCAAAGTGGAGTATTGCATGTCATGAACTGCTCACCCACCTGGGCTCTATCCTTAAGCATCACAGGTCGCCTCCCACGGCCAACAGGTGGCCCCATTGGGGGAGTCTTACCCCTCTGCAGAGGTGCAGTCGGTGCATATACACAGTATCAGTAGAGCGTTCGGCTAGAAACCACATGGTTCCTAGTTCGATTCCGGTCCTCGCCAACTCAGCGTATGAGTAGCACAGGGATCTGTGTGATAAAGTAAGGAGGTGATGGTAGGTTCGGCGCTCCACCGCAGATGCCAACACAATCTCCTTGAGCTAGCGCTAGTGAAAAGGGGATAGACTCCCGTGCTGATTGGCTGTTACCGAATTCAGGCCCCCCCCCCCGACGACTTTACTTACGCTGAGTTAAAAGTACCCCAACTATACAAAATTTCCGAGTTACGTTCTGTCCGTCAGGGTTCTATCTTGAAACACTCTTACGTAGGGGAATCATTTGAACTCATTATTATATATATTTACCGACCCCTCCGCACGAGCAGGATGTGACACAAGGTCAATTTCTTAAGCGGAGTTTAACAGGTTTGAATTTAGAGCTTTCCTTCTCCTAGACCGGTTGCCTAACCAAGGTTAAAGAGCCCAGTCTGCCCTACTATTTATCCATAGCTGGAGGGAGAGTAGAATTCATACCTTTCCCAAGGGTATTAGCGCTAAGTGAAATGCAATTACCACGTCCAGGATTTGAACTCGTGGCGACGAGTCCATTTCCTATGACTCTAACCATTACACCACATTACTCATTATTATAAGGGCCGGATTAGCTGAGTCGGCAGAGCGTTCGGATAGAAACCATACGATATCGATACCGGCCCTCGCCAACTCAGAGTATGAGTAGCACAGGGATATGTGCGGTAAAGTAAGTAGCTGATGGTAGGTGTGGCGCTCCACCTCCTCAGAAGCAAAAACAATCTCCTTTGTCTAGCGCTAGTTAAAGGGGGATAGACTCCCTCGCTGAATGGCTGATACCGACTTTAGGCCAGTCTTGGATTTGAGAATTTGTTTTCTGTCCTATGAAATCGAATAGCAGACGCATGTGTCCTTTCTTAATTCAAAATTCACATTTTTACAAAAAGCTGCTGCTGCTGCTGCTGCTGCTGCCTTAGATAATTTACACCTGTCTGTGTGTCTCTTTGTAAAAAGTGAAATGAACTCATAAATCATTTCTATTCATTCAGGACATTGATGTAAGAAATAGATGCAGAGGTGCAGTCGGATGTATTCTAGAGCCTCAACCGACAGGGCTTGGCACTCGCTATGTAAGTATTCTCGCCGCAAAAAAAAAACAAAAAAAAACTAAAACGAAATATAATGATTAAAATCGAAGTTTATTTTCGAAATTGACAATTAACTTTCTTTCTTACTGCCTACGATCGAGTTGCGTTGAAATAACTTGTTCTCGCTAGATCACCAAAGTTAAGCAACCATGAGCCTGTTAAATAATTAGATGGGTTACCATTTAATCAACAGCGGCTACTGTAAGTAAACCAAATATCAAAATTACTTGATTTGGCAAGAAATGACCCGGAAAGGCAATTATGACGTAGAATAAAACAGGCTCTTCCCCTCTATATCTCTCTCTCTCACTTTCACTTCCACACTCACACTCTCTCTCTCACTCTCTCTCTCTCTCTCTCTCTCTCTCTCTCTCTCTCTGTTTGTCATGTTGAAAGAACCGTTTCTCACTAGTTCACCGAAGTTAAGCAGCGATGAGCCTGTTCAATCATTAGATGGGTTACCATTTAAGCAACAGCAGCTACTGTAAGTAAACCGAATATCAAAATTACTTGATATGGCAATAAATGACCCAGAAAGGCTAATATGTTGTAAAATAAAAAGCCCCCCCCTCTCTCCCTCTCTCTCTCTCTCTCTCTCTCTCTCTCTCTCTCTCTCTGTTCGTTATGTTGAAAGAACCAGTTTTTACTCGATCACCGAAGTTAAGCAGCGATTATCCTGTTCAATAATTAGATACGTGACCATTTAAGCAACAGCAGGTACTGTAAAAAAAAAGTCGTCGGGTGGCCTAAAGTCAGTATCAGTAAATCAGCGAGGGTATTTATCCCCTTTTCACTAGCACTAGACCAAGGAGATTGTTTTTGTGTCTGAGGTGGAGCGGCAAACGTACCATCAGCTCCTTACTTTACCGCACAGATCCCTGTGCTACTCATACGCTGAGTTGGCGAGGGCCGGTATCGAACTAGGAACCTTGTGGTTTGTAGCCGAACCCGGCCCTGCCGAACATCAAAATGACTTGATTTGGCATTAAATGACCCGGAAAGGGTTGATCTGTCGTAAAACAAAACAAACAAAAAACAACAACTAACCAACCAAATAGGAAAATCATTTCTTATGAAATTGAATAGCAGACATCTGTGTTCTTTCTTAAATTAAAATTTACATTTTTTTTAAGAAAAAGCTGCTGCTGTTGCTGCTGCTGATGATGATGATGATGACGAGGAGGAGGGGGAGGAGGATGATGATGTCTGAAATAATTTACGCCTGTGTGTCTTTTTATAAAAGTTTAATGAACTAATATCGTTATAAATCATTTCTATTCATTCCGATTATCGATGTTCGTTTAGAGCGAAATGAATTCATTTAAACGGCGCAATTTTAGCGGCCATTTTTCTTTCTTTCTTTCTTTTTTTTTTTTTTTTCATAACTTCCGAATTCGAAATGTTTTCTCTTAACATTTCAATGCGTTCAGTGAATTTAATCCGAGGAAATAACATTAATTCGTTACAGTTGAATTCGTTCAATAATAGCGTCTGACTTTGTTTTGACAAAAGACAAAAAGAAGATAATGGAAATAAAAGAAAAATAATAATAAAAAAAGGTTATATATGAAATGAAAATTGTTGGTGAATTTTAGCGCCGATAAAACTTATTGATCTGTGGCGTAAGATTTAAGACCTTTAAATTAGACAGCCTCGTTTTGGTGTTGGAATCTTGTCAAACGGTTAGAAGATGGAATGAATAATTCTTTCTAATGAGAAATTAAGCGAACCCCCATATATATATATATATATATATATATATATATATATATTGGGGGAATATGTGCTTAATTGAAGTCTATCATATTTGAAAATTAATTAGTTGATAATTAATGAATTAGGCGAATATATCTGTTTAAATGTGAAGCGTAAACAAATCGAGAAAAAGTCATTTCGGCCAAGTCTCCAAAAAGTAGGATATATGAGTTTATAAACAAAGCGAGAAATATGGGGAGACCAGCTTAGTGTAACGGTTAGAATCCCCGACTGTCAGCCAAGCAGTTAGGGTTCGAATCACACACAAAGCGGCTTCGAGTCTATAACTCTGCTGATGAGGCATAATAGGCCGAAATGTACATACAGAGAATTACTTTTTCTCGATTTGTTTACGCTTCACATTTGAACAGATATATTCGCCTAATTCATTAATTATCAATCAATTAATTTTCAAATTAGGTATGACTTCAATTAAGCACATATTCTTCAAAAAATTGGCGGCATAGCCATATCGAACAAACTGTTTGCGTACTTTCATATATATATATATATATATATTTGCTTGAAGGCAATTACAATGCGTATATCGTATAAAATTCGATAATTATTGAAAATAATCATGACAAGCGAACTCGGCAAAAAAAACATCGTACAGCTGTTTCAATATATTAAGTCTCATCAGTCATTTATACTTACGATTTCCCTCCGACAGAAATCGAAACCGGGAAACCAGCACGCAGTATCTGAAACTCTACCCTTGGAGATGCTCTACGTGGGGCGTGATATTTGGAGTGGAGTGGGAAAGATCAAAAGATTGGAATTTTTTCGGGGTGACAAGATGAGGAGGTGGCTGGGTGCTTGTTGGGAGTGGGGTGTGGTAGGAAGAAGTTGGGTTAAAATTCTTGGTTGTTAGAAGAAAATTATATATATATATATATATATATATATATGTATATATATATATATATATATATATATATATGAGGAAAAATGAGTAAAGAAAAGAACTGTAGATGGATAAAATGAATTTAATCGATATCACTTTAATCGATATCACTTACACATGTGTTTCGGTCAGTTTATCAAAATGTATACGGATTACGCTATTATTATTATTAAAATAATCAGATGAAATTGAAATAATGATAATAATAATAATAGGAAAAATCTAAAAATATTCCGTACACAGAGAGATTTTTTGCGACCTTCATCAGAGTAAATTTTTATTTTTTGAGTAGAGAAAAACTGACCGAAACACATGTGTAAGTGATATCGATTAAAGTGATATCGATTAAATTCATTTTATCCATATACAATTCTTTTCTTTACTCATTTTTCCTCATATTGTCGGATTCCATTCCCATTCCATTCTTACACATATATATATACAGAATGTCCCAGAAGTCACGCACCATATAATTTTTTTTTTTTTTTTTGCTTTTTTGTTTTTTTTTCAGATTTTATTGTATATGAGTGAGAAATTAACAATACAAGAAAGAGTTAAATTGTTTTTTATGTTTGGAAGAGATGGGGCTACATACCGCTCTGTAGCTGAAAAAATCAACCGCACTCATCCCGAGCGAGAAAAACCATTGAACCATACCACTGTCTGCCGTTTGATAAAACGTTTCCAAGAAACTGGCTCAGTTGCTGACCGCGAGCGATGTGGTCGACGAAAGAGTGCAACTGATGAAGCAACATCAACTATGGTTTTTGACGAATGTTGCTAGGAGCCCCGTGAAATCAGTAAGGAAAATAAGCCAGGAGCTTACGATCATTACAAATCATCAGTAAGTCCTATTCTTAAAACACAGAAATGTCATCAGTACAAAGTGCATCTTGTGCA
>CM042162.1:9108402-9118402 GCA_023376005.1 Doryteuthis pealeii
AATATATATATATATATATATATATATATATATATATATATATATTATCTAAACTCCCACGGTATAAAAAAAACAAAAACTCACGACTGTATAGTTTGTCATTACAAAATAACAAACTTTTGCCTGGGGAAAAGTATAACAAAAACAAAAACAAAAAATCATCTGCACCTCCTGAAAATAATCAGATGGTACTTTTAAAATGTTCAAAATAAAAAATACTGTTAGAGTTGGCTAAGTTAATTATATGAATTATCCTGATGATCCGATAGGAGAAACCTAGGTAGATACTCTCTGACTCATTAGGCTTACTTTATATATATATATATATATATAATTTGAAGGCAAATACAATGGTTATACAGTGGTTATAACCACACAAAGAAAAACGTAAGCACGTCCATTTCTGACACGAATCTCTGATGATGAAGTTTATGCTTCGAAATCGATAAGACAAAAATAACATCTTATTGTTTTTTTTTTCATACGCATTGTATTGCCTTCAAATTATTAATATATAACATAAATTATAACATACACAATGTTTCAAGCAAATTACAATCACTTTTATTATAATATATATATATATATATATATATATATATATATATATATATGAGGTATGTCATAACAAGTATCGAGATTGAAGCTGTATTTACCAAGATAGAAATTAACAAAGAATGGAACGTTCATTTTTTCAGAATACAAAGTGTGTCAAAAATTACAAAAATTCTCGTTACTTTCTTGACACAACTTATATATATATATATATATATATATATATATATATATATATATATATGATAAAGAAAATGACTACCGGGGAATAGAGTATCAAGTTAATCGCAATGTCAACGGTTGATACAAATATTAACCGAATAAGTCAGGGTTATGAAAAATATGAAATTCTCAATATATTAGTAAAGCGGATTTAGTAGAACGGCATATATAGCAAACCAACTTTAGTTTCACCAAAAAAGGATCATCAGGGTTAATTGTGATTAATTAAATAAGAAATTGATTATATTATTCACTTCTGCAATTGTGTTTAATTAATCAATTTCTTGATGAATTCATTACAATTAACTCTGATGAACCTTTTTTGCTGAAACTTAAGTAGGTCATATTTATATACCTTTCTATTATATAGCTAATTATGTAGTTAGCGATCCTTTGCCGGGATTACACTTGTCAAGTTCATTTTCTATAAAAAAAAGTATCGAATTTTATGCGATATATGCATTGTAATTGCCTTCAAGCAAAAATATAATATATACTTTATTCAACAATGCTTCTAAAAAAAAACATCCAAAAATCTTATTCACTTCGCCGAAGTGCATAAGACCTCGTTTGTTGTTATTATTCACTCAGCATCCCCTTACCTATCATGGTAGAGGCGTGTAAGTATCATTGACAAGGTTAATTTCGCAGGGATTGTTCGCTGTGTACTGTGGCCGAGGCAATATCGTCTTTGACTATGCCTGCTCTGGTCCCTGTTTCGATTTCTGTCCGTGGGAAGTTCAATTCCTGGACGAAGCTGTTTGAATTTCATTTAGCGCTAATACTCTTGGGAAAGGTATGAATCCAATTCTCCCTCCAGCTATGGATAAATAGCAGGACAGACTGGGCTCTTTAACCGTGGCTAGGTAACCAGTCTAGGAGAAGGAAAACTCGGAATTCAAACCTGTGAAACTCCGCTTAAGAAATTGACCTTATGTCGCATCCTGCTCGTGCGAAGGGGTTTGTAAATATATATATACCAAAAATCTCAACAAGAAGAAAGTGTTACACACTGGACCCGTCAAAAACACAAACACTTGTAATTAGGAAAATATAAGAGATGTTTATTTTCCCCGGTTGTGTACAGCTGAGAGTCGTGGGCAGGGCTACGCAATGTGGAGCCTTCGGGAGTTATCTTGAACCTGATCGCCGTCTGCCTAATCGATCTCAACGGGCTTCTTTTATTTGGAATCTGACCCCCGCTGTCACGCCTCCTTGTTCGTGACACCTACGCAGTTTTTTCTGTAGACACGCCTCTTCGCCCACAAAGGTTGTTTTCATTGGCTAAGGGCTACGCCTACAGATTTCTGCACTGAAATCATGACAAACATCCACCTGCATTTTCAGGTGCAAAAGGTGAGGTCGGGGCCACATCCTGTTTTCGTTTCCAGGCTGCACCTGGCCCCCATGCACTTCCTATTCAGCCCGGTCCTTGGGTGCACCGATCAGAAAATATATTACAAAAGTACCAGAAACAATGGTTCTCGAATTGTACCTGTACTTCATTTTTATCACACTCATTTTTTTTCATATACACGACTTTCTTCGGAGGTTTATGAACAGAAATATTATTAGTTTCGTTCGTAATATTTAATTACTATACGCACTTTTAAAATTTCGGTTCACACCGTGTCACATTATAGGCACACATATGTATATATAATTTATATATATATGTGTGTGTATATACATTGGCGTATATATATATATTTGTGTATATACATGTGTCTATGTATATGTATATTTGTGTGTGTATCTATATATGTGGGTATACATAGTGTGCCTGCGTGTGTACATATGTGTGTGTGTATCTATATATGTGTATATATATGTGTGCCTGTGTGTATATATATATGTGTGTATATGTGTATATATATGTGTGTATATATATATATATATATATGTGTGTGTGTGTGTGTGTGTGTATGTGTGTTGATAGAAATGAGAGAACATATAGAGAGCGATTTCAGCCAGTAGATGTTTTTAGAAATATATTTCCAATTTTAGTTTATATGTACATTTACTGTACTTCAAAACTATATTAATTCAAAAACATCGTATGTGGTACCTGCGGACCAGCATGTAGTAGACCATGGTGCAGTTTCTATGAGAAGCATTGTTCTAATACATTGGTAATAAACATAACATTGAAATCAGAACTTCAGGTCTAATCGTCTTATACTAGAGAAAAACCTTGTAGGAAGCGTGTGGTGTAATGGTTAAAGTCATGGGAAATGGACTCGTCGACCCGAGTTCAAATCCTGGACGTGGCAATTATTTCACTTAGTGCTAATACCCTTGGGAAAGGTATGAATCCTACTCTCCCTCCAGCTATGGGTAAATAGTAGGGTAGACTGGGCTCTTTAACCTTGGTTAGGCAACCGGTCTAGGAGAAGGAAAACTCTGAATTCAAACCTGTTGAACTCCGCTTAAGAAATTGACCTTGTGTCGCATCCTGCTCGTGCGGAGGGGTTGGTAAATATATATACTAGAGAAAAACCTGTCAAATAGTAGCTGACAACTGCAGTTAACCAATGTGAAGAAAAAATGATAATAAACAAAACAAAAGACAACATAAATTTACTGTTAACTTGACATACGAATGACCCACGTTATGAGTTTTCCTAGTTACGAGCTGTCACTCGAAATATATTTTTGCTTTGTGTTGAGAGCTAAAACCTGAGTTACGAGCAAGCTTTAAATAGGCTTATTTAAATAAAAGTAAGTAAACGTGACCTAAAGTCGGTATCAACTAGACAACATCTCTTTTTTCTTAGCGCTAGACAAATGAGATTGTTTTTGTATCTGAGGTGCAGCGTCACCCTACCATCAGCTACTCACTTAGCGCACATATCCCTGTGCTACTCAAACGCTGAGTTGACGAGGATCGGTATCGAACCTGGAACCTTGTGGTTCCAAGTCGGATGTTCTACCGACTGAGCTAATAAGTTCACTAAAATATTTAAGTTTCCAAATTTATTACGCCAAAGAAAAATATTTATAAGATTACGAATATATTAAAACATTTTACAGCACATAATTCATTACATTCTATTTTTGAATGTTTTTACACAATACAGTTAGTGAGAGAGACTTATGGGTATCCATTATTGATTTTTATCAAAATCCAATTAAGCAGTCCTGTTCCTGAACATTAGCTTAATATGTATGCACAATTTCATCATGATGTGATCACTGGTGTAGGCGCCAACTGGTTATACGCTGATTATTTAAAAAATATCAACTTATGACCAGTGGTCCCTTACCTTTAGGTCTTCAAGTTGTTCCTCCGGGTAAGCAGAGAGAACCAGAGTGCTGGCAAGAGTGGTGGACGTCTGTTTTAGGCGAAGAAAAGATTTCCTGCTAATGTCCAAGATGGATAGATGGTCAACACTACCTAATTGGTCAGCAATGATGGCGACCGAAAAAGAGTTAATGGGATTGGCACCTGAACAACAAACAAAAAGAAAAACAAAAGAGGGTCAGGCAATAGATTAAACACATATGAATATACGAAGCTGTGGGTAGGGGAAATGTTGTTGTTGATGATGATGACGATGATGATGAGGAGGAGTAGGCGGATGATGAGGATGAGGATGTTGATGATGAGGATGTTGATGATGATGATGATGATGATGAAAGGAAAAGATGGATGTCAGTGAAATGAAGTTGTTTAAGTTAATAAACATTTATGTAACTTTCCTTTTTACATCAAAAGGAACAGAAAAGAAAAACGAAACTAAATGGCATTCGGTGACTTTTCATCATGAGTGGGTTAACGTTTTATTCGGTAAAGAAATTTAAAAGGAAAATTGATTTTTCTTAGAATTTGGCTCCAGGCTAGATTGTTTTTTTTTCTTTTTATATCGTGATCGTGATTCTGATGGTGATGACAATAGTAAAGATAGTCTTTATAATAATAATAATAATAAAAGTAATAATAAAGAAGAAAAAATAAGAAAAAAGAAAAAGAAGAAGAAGAAGAAGAAAGAAGAAGAAGAAGAAGAAGAAGAAGAAGTGAGAGTAACAACAAAAGAAGAAGAAGAAGAAGAAGAACTGAGAGTAACAACAGAAGAAGAAGAAGAAGAAGAAGAAGAAGAAGAAGAAGAAGAAGAAGAAGAAGAGAAGAAGAAAGAAGAAAGAAAGAAAGAAAGAAAGAAAGAAAAGAAAGAAAAAATAAAAAAAAAAAAATAAAAAAGAGAATATATTTTTCAAAAGATGAAAAGAATTCCCACCATATTCAGATTGTCATAATGATGATGAAGCACACTTTACAAGTTCGGTGCAAATGACAAACAAAACATTTAAAAGAAAGAATACAATAAAAACTAAGAAAAGACTAAAGGAAGTACAATAAAAAAACACACACACACTCACACAAGGCAATTATTATATTCTTAGAAAGAGAGAATACAAAAAAGAAAAAAAAAGGAATGCATTCGAGAATACTTGAAAGATTAACGATAATTTATAATTGTATGAAAAAAAAGAAGGAAATATTCAAGATGGCTTCCTTTATATTTTGCGTAACAAAATTTGAAATAGAACAACAGAATGCATTTCATTAGAATTCAAATTCAGATATTTATTTGCGTTTCTTCACTTTAGAAGTTACGTTCATTTTAATGGTAATCACTGAAATAATAGAGAGTTAGTGTTAATTCGGAAATAATTCTAGAAATAAAAGAGAGGTACATGATTCTGAAGGAATTCTAGAAATAAAAGAGAGTACATGATTCTGAAGGAATTCTAGAATAAAAGAGGTACATGATTCTGAAGGAATTCTAGAAATAAAAGAGAGGTACATGATTCTGAAGGAATTCTAGAAATAAAAGAGAGGTACATGATTCTGAAGGAATTCTAGAAATAAAAGAGAGGTATGAAAAAGAGAGGTACATGATTCTGAAGGAATTCTAGAAATAAAAGAGAGGTACATGATTCTGAAGGAATTCTAGAAATAAAAGAGAGGTACGTGATTCTGAATTAATTTTAGGAATAAAAGTGAGGTAGAGATAATTCTAAAATAATTCTAGAAATAAACGAGAGGTAGATGATTCTGAAGTAATTCTAGAAATAATAGAGAGGTAGAGACAAATCTAAAATAATTCTAAAATAATAGAGGTAGCTGATTCTGAAGGAATTCTAGAAATAAAAGAGAGGTAGTGATCATTCTGTAATAATTCTAGAAACAATTGTTAGAGGTAATTTTAAAATAACTTTTAAATAATAGGTTGATAATGCTGAAATAATTCTAGAAATAACACCTATATTAGATATTCCTAAAACTATTCTTGAAATGATAGAGGTATAGATATGAAGTTAGTGTCATATTCAAGGCACCGAAATAACGTTTGAATGTCTTTAGTAGACAACAACAGGGAATCATTTACATTGTATGTTTATTTTATATTTTTGTATAAAAGTTTTGTCTAAAGAAGTAATTATCCCTAATACAAATAGTTATGATATCAAGTACTTCTAATTTCTAAACAGATTTTATCCATAGATGGGATCCTAACACACTGGGTCAGGGTGGACCTGAGAGTAATACCAATTAAGGGGTAATTCACACTCCCCAGAGCTCCAGAACTGGAACTTCACCATCGAATGCAATTAGGTGTCATATCCAGGACCCTCCCTAAATTTTTTTTGGGGGGTTACCCCCTCTGCAGGGATACAGCCAGCATATTCTAAGCCCCATGGACAGCAGAAAATGAATAAGTAAATGAATAAAATAATCAGATTGTGAAATAATTAGCAAGGTAATTGTAATAAAGTTTTTTTCCTTTCAAAAGAAAAAAAAGTGTTAAAAAAGTCACCAGCCACAGTTAAGAAGGTTAGACGTTTTTTGGGGGAGAGAGATTTGAAAGTGAAAAATCTTCCAAAATTTATTATATAACGCTTACTAATCCAAGATTTTATTACAATAATAATAAAGCATTGTGGATATACGAGGTATGTCGGGGTGACATACGATGGTGAAATTTAGGTCCGTTAAGTTCGATTTAACCACCTTTTGATATCGGGTTTCTTACAGTTGTTGGATATTTGGATATAAGGTGTGCTACAATTCCCCACCCGAATTTATAGACTAGCCGTAGTACCGTGGTTTATTCCTTTGCCAATCACTAGCCATACTGTGTAGCTGATACACAACTTAAACACTGATACTAATCATAGTTCTACTAGCACTCATTGAGGAGGGATTTACAATACTCAGGTCTCTTTGCCAGAAGAACCAAAGGATTCTTTATCAGAGGATTACCAAGGATCCAATTCCACTGGACAAGCGCTCTTGCTTAAAGTCTACAGGATGGCCCATAAGATTGTAACAACAGTATCTGCGATTACTTAATTGGTTACCCATACAAGCGATGTACAGATTCATAGCTGCTTAACTTCTGTGATGTAGCGGAAATCTGTACATTCAAGGTGATTTGGCCCTAAGCAGGACGCGTAGAGACAACTGCTTTGCGATAATAGTTTTTGATATCCCAGATAGATACCCAAGGATGATTTATGGAAGAGCGAGTTCAGAAGATGAATTGATACAGTTTGCATCAATTATCGTCTTGGATCAAAGATTTAATATGCGTAACGTTGGCAACAAAAGAGGACAGCATTAAATGTGTTTAACAAGATTGTAATATCAAGGAACAAGGTTATCTCTCTTTTTCTCTCTTTATTTCTCTCTCTCTCTCTCTCTCTCTCTCTCTCTCTCTCTCTCTCTCTCTCTCTCTCTCTCTCTCTCTCTCTCTCTCTCTCTCTCTCCTCTCTCTCTCTCTCTCTCTCTCTCTCTCTCTCTCTCTCTCTCTCTCTCTATATATATATATATATATATATATATATATATTTAGGGGATCTTGCTGATGACCGCCAACTAAAGCGTAAACGCAACGCTCTCCTATAAAAGGGGTGAATCACTCTATGGCGGCCTTTACATACATATAGATGTGTGTATCAAAACAGTTTTAAAAAATCCCGTTCGCATTCAGTGGGTGACGATAGCCTAGCGGTTAAGCTGCCTGACTGATGCTGAATCGATCGGAGTTCTATTCCTGCTGTAGGTAGCTCACAAAATTTCTAGCCACACTGAAGAGACTTGATAAGTCGAAACACTTGTCAGTGGATGACTATATATATATATATATTATATATATGAGGAAAAGTGGGTTGGAATGAATCTGACAGAATGAGGTAAAATAAATCATCTTCTCATCTCCTTGACAAAATGTCCCCTATAACTAATCAAATCTTTCCCTCACCACAAACTTACCCACCTACTTACTTCCTCCTTCTATAAAACACTTGTATGATCCGAATAATTCAATAAAAGCTGAAGAAGCCGAGTTCATCACTTCAGCGAAATATACTACACATTTTTGTCTGAGTTTTGTTCTTTCATTCCTTATATTTTACCTCATATATATATATATATATATATATATATATATATATATATATATATATATATATTAGAAAAATAAACGTGAACGTTGGGTCACCCATTGATGATTGTGATCAGGAAAAAGGGATTTGCAAAGAGAATTAAATTGAAAAATTAAATACGGCCGGGGAATTTCATACATTCAAAAATTGACCCTTCTCTTACGTTACATCTTCCAGTCGTTTTCCTCTCTCAACATATATCTTGATTATCTACTCCTTGTATATGTTAGATTCTCTGTGAGAGTAAATAGTTAGAAACTTTCTCTTCGAACTCGGGAACCATCTTATCAAACTCTGGATTCTTCATGTCGTAATCGGGAGTCTCCAAAGGACATCGAACTGAACTTTATTAGACAGAGTCTCATCAATGTTTACCTTCGTGAATAGACTCATTACATCTAGACTCACCATTTGGTTGGAATTGATGGGATCATTTTGATTTTCTTGACATATGATGAGGACTTACCTGTTAATGGGGTGACTATTTGAACTGGGTAACGGCTCAATGGTTGGCATGGTGAAACTGGGCAGCTGACAATGGGTCTTAATGGAATACCGTATTTATGAATCGTAGGAAGGCCGTATAAGTGTAGTACCTTGCTGTAGTGTTGAATTACCTGTCTGTTTTTCTTCAGTGGTATGAGGTCCTTGTTGTTGCTAAGGATCTGTGACAGCTTCATGAAGACCGAAAGGAAGCTGTCACGCCAACCCCCCTTCACTAACCGAAGGGAACCTTCTTGGGGACCTGGAAAGGTGGATTCATATTCTATAATACTACTTTATGAAAATTGCCATGTAGCAAAATGAGGGGTCCCCGTATCATAGATTGGGGTGGCTATGAAACCCTTACACATGCTCTTTTATAAATTAACTTATATATAATTTGATCTGCAGATCATTTACAAAAAAAAAAAACACCAGGATAACAGTTCTCATTCCGTTAACTATGACCGGGTGCAAGAGTTAAGTATTCTACGTTATTATCTTGGTCAAATTTAACCTGCGGTAATTATGAAATTTTGTTTAGTAAATTAGGGTGTCACAGAAAAAACAGAACCCATAAATTTTGTAATAAACTGTTAATTTTCCCATTAAACAAATAAATTAGGTTTAGGGTTTAGGGTTAGGTTAGGTTGGGTTTTAGGATTTAGGGTTAGTTTAATGGGAAAATAAATACATAATTGGGTTCTGTTTTTCTGGTTAGCTGTATAGATGATAGTAATTTTGAACTGTATTAACTCAACCATTATGTGTTCAACTGGGCATTTCAAAATTTCATAAAAGTAACCTAGAATAAATCGTTGCAAATCTGTTAAAAGGACTTGCTGTCACTTGGTTTATAGTCGGTAATAAATGATGGAAGAGATAGTTATTTCAATAAGATTAAAAATATTGAGCCCACAGCAGTGTTAAACATTGTCTTTTGTTCAAACACAGCGAGAAATTTGAAAAGATTTGAGACGAATGCGATATCCCAGTGTCTCTTTCTTTGTTTATCAGAATTTTGTTTTTAAAATAATAAAAAAGCCAAGTCCCTAATTTTTGGAACAGCACCAAACACTCTACTTCAATAACATAAATAAACTGGGAAAAGAGCAGGGTCGATTTTGAAATACAATATCTGACCTATATGATACCTATTGAATTAATCAAGCAATAAAGTAATAATAATAATAATAAATAATAATAATAATAATAATAATAATAATATGATCATACAACAAAATGGTATATGCATAAACCAGAATCTGTCCTTGAGAACGAAACGCATAAA
>CM042162.1:9123402-9139078 GCA_023376005.1 Doryteuthis pealeii
ACCTTTTCTCTAGATTTTTTGCTAACTAAACATAACACTGTCATTATTAGACAGTTCGTCACCCGACATCTGTTCTATATTGGATATTTCATTATGGTCTTTTTATTTGTGTATATTGAACGATTCATCACACGTACCACGTGATGGGCTGGGGGAGGAGTGATGATAGACAAACTGACTGTGAAATACGAGCCAAAATATACTTTCAATCAAATAAATATGCCACCATGTTGGCGGGGAATAGAATAAGCTGAACCTAACCCTTAAATATACTTAAGACATCTCGGATCAAGTAACCAATAGGCACCCCAGCTGCGAGCATTTTTCAAACTAACGGAATTTTGCTTTTCTCTGCTAACTTCCGGTTGTCCATAATCAAAATCAATACAAACTGACAGTGAAATACGGGCCAAAATATATTTTCAGTCAAATAAATATGCTACCATATTGGCGGGTAAGAGAATACGCTGAACCTAATCCTTAAATATACTTAAGGCATCTTGGATCAAGTCACCCATACGCACCCCAGCTGCGAGCATTTTTCAAACTAACAGAATTTTGCTTTTCTCTGCTAACTTCTGGTTGTTCAGAATCAAAACCAACAGACGATATTTTTACATTAGACACGTTTTTACACTAAAATAGCATTTTAATTTAATTTAATTTAATAAGAAAAATAATTATTTCATGTTGCTGTTGGCATATGGGAAAAAATAACTTAGCACTAAAGATAAATTAATATTGTTATTTTTTTTTTAATTATTAAACTTTAAACGAAAGACACGTTTTTATTACTAACAACCAGAAGTTAATGGTGAAAAGCAAAATTCCGTTTGTTTGAAAAATGCTCACAGCTGAGGTGCCTATTGGTGACTTGATCCGAAATCTCAATAATCCAAAAAGGGGGAAGGGGGCACAGATGTGACACTAAACTTATAAGTTATTAGAACATGTAGAAAATATTTCATTTATTGATTAAGATGGTAAACGGTAAAGGTATAACTAGTATTTTCTGTAATTACCCAGTCGAAATTATTGCACATAAATATTTGAACATGTAGAAAGTCGGGAAGGATAAAGTTATAACCAGTATTTGGGGTAATACTTACTGCTCATAAGTATTTGAATAGGCACAAAATCAGGCTTTTATTGATGTTGTAGGTGACTCACTTATGACACGAACATGGACTTACCCAAAGGGTATATATTTAACAGAGTAAAGCTACTCAAACGAGATTGAACCAGTGGACTGCAGGATGAAGAGCGGAGACTCTACTCCTGGGCCACCAGTCCACGCCACAAACGGAGAACGCCAAATCATCTAGTCTGATAGGTACCATTGCCTTATATATATTATATATATATATATATATATATATATATATATATATATATATATATATATATATATATATATATATATATATATATATATATATATATATATATTATAATGGAGATTGTGTGTTTTTCTTTCTGTAACCGAAACTATATTACTACTCAAGTAACAATTCCCTTAATTATTAACGCCACATTCTACAGGATTTTATTTTTATTCAAACCTCAAATTATTAATAAAATTGTTTTACATTAATAATACTGTTTGTAATATCTACATACTAATAACATGCAATTGTATTTATATATACAACAAAATAGCGGTTCACAATGTGAATGGGAAGGCTAATTTGCATATTGATATTAAAAATTTGATTTTAATAAATATGTGCTTAGTATTATTGATTTCTAATTGTTTGGTGTTATCTTAATAAGTATGAGCAAAAATCTCGGGGATAAATCTTAAAATAAATCCATTAACAAGAATAAGTAACTGTAATATTATTCTTTACTTCCTATTTTAACTAAATAGTTAAATTAGGAAAATTTACCAATGAAAGACGGGAGTAATGGAAAATGATGGAAGAGTTAGTTTCAAAGTTGTTCTATTTTTCAATCATACCCTCTCTGTTCGAAATCGTTTTATCTGCATTTTTATTCAGTTTTATTAGCCTTTCTAATTTAATATGATATTTTTATTATATCAAAACTTAAATACTTGCACCCTGAGGATGCATATATTTGCTAATATATATATATATATATATAATATATATATATATATATTATATATATATACAGTTGGGTTACCACCTTAGTTGGTATTAGGATGATTCTAAGCTGGTCCTTTTTCCAACGGTGGAATTTTAGAATAGTTCAGGTTCAAGTTGAGAGCTCGATGTTCAATTTAATTGAACAGAGCTATATAATTGGTAAAGAAAAGGGTTAAAATCGGCCACTTTGCGTTTAGAGATCTATTTTTGCCTATGAGTTTATCTGCTTATACCTATGAGTTTCATCAGACCGCTTATTTTATTGAAAATGGTACACAAATAATTCATGTGGCTTTTATATTTTTCTGGTGACTCCCGTAAAGGTGATATATATATATATATATATATATATATATATAATATATATATATATGGGTTTGGAGGTTGATTTTGAAGGCTATCACAATGCAGGTGTAAAGAAAAAAATAATACGGTAACGATGGTGTTGTGTGTTAACCTGTATTTTATTCTTGAATTTTCGAGATAAAATCTCTTTTTTCAAAAGCTCACTGGAACTGAATTAGTCCATGAAAATGCGTGTTGGCTGTGATGTCATGATTGTATCCTAGCACGTGTATGTGCGTTTTGAAAAAGAGATTTTATCTCTAAAATTCAAGAATAAAATACAGGTTAACACACAACACCATTGTTACCGTATTATTTTTTCTTTCTTTACAGCTGCATTGTGATAGCCTTCAAAACCAACCTCCAAACCAATATATACACAGTCCTTCAAGCAAAATATAAAACTCTCTTATATATATATATACCAAGCACTCCCCACGAGCAGTTCTATTTTAAAACGAACTTTAATTTTGATTTGAATTTGCCGTCCACTTTGCCGTACTATTTACTCATAGTTGATTGATCGGAGGGGGAGTCTCTCTTACCGACCGTATGGCCTAAGTATGGGCCAAAGTACTACTCACCCATTATAATTCCGTCCTTAAGCATCAAACATCGCCACACATGGCCAACAGGGGACAATACACTGGTGCATAAACACACACACACACACACACACACACACACACCACATATATATATATATATATATATATATATATATATATATATTCGACACACCTCAAACTCCAAAACAGGAACTTCACCGCTAGACGCAGATTAGTTTCTTATCCGAGATACAAAGACACTCCGCTTTCGCATTCTAGTATAGACACACACATACACGCACACGCGCGCACGCACTCACGCACACACACACACACAGACACACACGCATATATATATATATATATATATATATATATATATATATATATATATAATATATATATATATGCATATATAAAGTTAAAATAGCCAAAACATAAAGGCAACGGTACCAATCAGTTTCTCGCCGATGGAATTTTCAAACAAATTAAATTATGAGAGGGGTGGTTAAGTTCAAATCTTTACCACCCTTCCCATGATGCACTCGGCAGCAGTATATAATGAAATATATAAACAAACATAATTCATTTTGTTTGAAAATCTCATATACGTTCAATATTATATGTACGTCGTTCCTAAGAGAAAAAAATCTTGTTATTAATAGCACTTTTAACCGATTAGTAAAACAATTGATTAAAAAAAAAACTCACCTCTCTGTTGAAATGCTCGTATCAATCCGCCATCTTCTTACCCTCTAGCAGCAATTTTAACAACATCCAAGTTTGAAAATTAAACATTCTACCCCTGGAGGATGCTAAGACGATAAAATCATATATTTCTATTTGCAGAATTAATGATATTGTTGATACATATCCTGATGATGATCATGATGATGATGATGATGTTTTCAATGCTCACTGAGAGCTCCATATTTCTGACCTTGTGCCAAGCTTAATAACTTTTTTTTTCATTATTTCTTTGTCATGATTTAATAGCTATTCAACTAAGCAGACCATCGTTAAGTCAGTTCAATACTCACTGAGAGCTCCATATTTCTGACCTTGTGCCAAGCTTAATAACTTTTTTTTTCATTATTTCTTTGTCATGATTTAATAGCTATTCAACTAAGCAGACCATCGTTAAGTCATTTCAATACTCACTGAGAGCTCCATATTTCTGACCTTGTGCCAAGCTTGATAATTTTTTTCTTTTTCATTATTTCTTTGTCATGGTTATAAACCTTCATGGATTATTTAATGCCAAAGCCATCCTTGTAAAGAACAGTAGTGGTACTATTTAACCCATAGCTGGAGAGATAAGTGGAGTCATGTTCCCCCAGTAGCACAGATAGCCATGACAATCTCTACACAACCATCCCTATCATGTATCGCCCCCTGGTAGGTCCTCTGTGCAGCACCTAGAATCCATGAAGTGCTGAGCGATGTGGGTCTTTGCCGGTCGGACAACACTGGCATGCCTATGTGTATGTTTACACGTCCATGTGTAGGTAGAACGTCACTTATGAGTTCATCCTTGTTTCCCCAGCTTGTCTAGTTCGTCTCACTCGGATGGTCAGTGTGATAGGAGGCAAGTGGCCCTGCAACTACTTTCTTTTAGGGTGTTTATCCACGATTTGTTTAATATTGTACACAGAATTTGTGTGCAGCTCGCACCCAGCTTATTCTCTAGCGCTTTGTTAGGGCCCAAGTAGTTCAGTCATACAGTAACATTGATATGACTACGATCTGGAAGAATTGTCACTTTGTTAGTGTATTTTTAAGTATAAGGTGTCTTGATGATCACAACTTGTATTTATAAACTATTCCAAAAGAACTGAATCAGCCAATCGGCTGAATCGTCCAATCAAAAACGCCCAAACATGTATTTACTATTTAAAGGTGTTGATAAATTCTCCTACATTTGCTTGCTGGGTGCATGTTACGATTTTATGGACAATCCTTTAGACTTCAAGCAAGAGTGCTTGTCCAGGGGAAATCCTTGGTAAAGAATCCTTATGAATATTATATATACTAGCAAATATATGCACCCTCCGGGTGCAAGTATTTAAGTTTTAATATAATAAAATATCACATTAAATTAGAAAGGCTAATGAAACTGAATAAGAATGCAGATAAAGAGATTTGAAACAGGGGGGGTATGATTGAAAAATAGAACAACTTTGAAACTAAATCTTCCATCATTTTCCATTACTCCCTTCTTTCATTGGTAAATTTTCCTAATTTAAATATTTAGTTAAAATAGAAAGTAAAAAATAAAATTACAGTTATTTCTTCTTGTTAATGGATTTCATTTAAGATTTATCCATGAGATTTTTGCTAATATTCATTAAAATAAAACCAAACAATTAGAAATTAGTAATACTAAGCACATATTTATTAAAATCAGATTTTCTATATCAATATGCAAATTAGTCTTCTCATTCACACTCTAAACTGCTATTTTGTAGTATATATAAATATAATTGCATGTTTTAGTATGTAGATATTGTCAACAGTATTAATAATGTAAAACAATTTTATTAATAATTGAGGTTTAAATAAAAATAAAATTCTGTTGAATGTGACGTAAATAACTAAGAGAACTGTGACTTGAGTAGTGATATAGTTTCGGTTACAGACAGAAAAACACACAATCTCCATTATAATAAGATATATTGTTGAAAATTCTGAATATAAGGTGTGTGATGGATCCCCGCTGCTACTTATAGACTAGGCTAGATCATGTGATCTATTTCTTGGCCAATCACTGGCAGTACTCTGAGACTGATACAATACACTACGGGTCATAATTACTACAGCGTTCTATGATGAAGGACATAGGATTAAAACACTGGACCTTTAGCAATACGCAGGATAGGACATACAATCAAAGGACATAGGACTTTCTTTAAGTCCTTTTCAACTGGCCAAGTATGGCATTTAAAAACTTTACATATATATATATGTATATATATGAGGTAGGTAAACTCCAACAATCCTATCTTCATGTATATATATATATATATATATATATATATATATATATATATATATATATATATATTATATTATATATATATATATATATATATATAATATATATATATATATATATATATATATTTATAATTCAACATCTGAGATCGGGGCTGTTTTTCGAACATTGGCCATCACAATCACAGAAGGCGCTATACCTTCAGGGTCACGAGAAATATATAGTCTTCAAAAACTGCAATGCCGATGAATGAATGAATGATATATATATATATATATATATATATATATATATATATATGGGGCCATCGACCACACACATTCAGAAGTTTACAAAAGTAAAATCATCTACATAAACGAACCTTTACCGAACGAATATTAAAGAAAAATGTTCGAACAAATAGCCAAAAAAAAATTATATCGTTTCTAATTTTAATCTTTCGAGTTTTTAAAAGATTTCCCATTATTCTTCCCTTCTCTGTTGTGTGTGTGTGTGTGTGTGTGTGTGTGTGTGTGTGTGTGTGAAGCATTTGTGCCTTAGTTGGTGAGAGGCCGGCGGCCAAGTCGTGAACAGCAAAACGTTTCCTAAGTACATTGGAAATAATGATGAATGATAAGAGTCCGTGCAAGATACGAAGACACCGAAAACTGAAAATACGCAGACTAATATATTAGAGTAGACTCTAAACTTACCGCGCTCCAAAATAGTAGCCAATTATTGATCGGTGCTCATTCATTGCGTTATTATTGTAAACACAGGAACCGCGCCATTTGTCTACTTAGGATTAGTCCTTTTTGTATTATGATAATCACAGCGGCTTACAGGAGAAAATCTGATAGATCACAAAAAACGTATTGTCCGTCATCAGGGAGATATTTTTGCTTGATCCAGATATGCGTTGAATCTTTTTTTTTATATACCAAATAAGAGAATTGTCATTTGTTTTAAGAAGACTCGTCAAAAAGTTAAATCTAGGAATTCGCTATGTAAAGATTCGTAACTTTGTTTCAATGGGATATCAATCTTCGTGGCTTTGTTTTGTTTTTTTGTTTTTGTTTTTGTTTTTGTTTTTTTACGACATATCAACTTCAGTGGGTCATTTAATGCTTACTAAGTTTTGAAATAAATTGATTCTAAATAGATACTCAATATTTTTAGGATTAGTCCTTTTTGAATTATGATAATCTTACAGGAGAAAATCTGATAGATTACAAATAAACGTAGTTGCTTGATGCAGATATCCGTTGAATCTTTCTTTTTTTTTTAAGAGAATCGTCCATTTTTCTACGGAGATTCGTCAAAAAGTAAAATCTAGGAATTTGTTTTGCAAAGATTCGTAACTTTGTTTTAATGAGATATCAAACTTCGTGGGGTTTAGTTTGTTTTACGGCATATCAACCTCAGTGGGTCATTTAATACCGACTAAATTTTGAAATAAATTCATTCATAATAGATATTCAATTTTGTTTATGAAATCATGTTTTTCTATTTAACCTATAGATGGGTCCCTAACAGCAACTACCACTCCGGGAGAGTGGACCAGGGAGCTATGGTGATGAAGGGGTGCTCCACATTACCCAAACCTCCAGAACTGGAACCTCACCATCCGATAGGGTTTAACGTCATTCCCAGGACATGTAGACTCTCAGCCACCGCCTTCTAGCACCCATATAATAAAAAAAGTGCTGATGTAGGAGCGTGGTCTAATGGTTAGAGTCATAAGAAATTGACTCGTCGACCCGAGTTCAATTCCTTAACGAAGCTGTTTGAACTTTTAGCGCTAATACCCTTGGGAAAGGTATGAATCTAATTCTCCCTCCAGTTATGGGTAAATCGCAGGGCAGACTGGGCTCTTTAACCTTGGCTAGTTAACCAGTCAAGGAGAAGGAAAACTCTGAATTCAAACCTGTTAAACTCCGCTTAAGAAATTGACATTGTGTCGCATCCTGCTCTTGCGGAGGGACTGGTAAATATATATATATATATATATATATATATATATATATATATAAATAAAAAGTGTTCGGGCTTGCCATTGATCGGAGGGGGCCTCTCCGACCGACCGTCTAGCATAAGTAAGGGCCAAAGTGGAGTGTTGCATATCATGGACTGCTCAGCCATCCTTAAATATCCTTGGTTGCCACCCACGTCCAACACGTGGCCCAATTGTGTGCAATAGGTGTTTTCTAACGCCTCAGCCGACAGGGCGGAAACTTCGTGGTTATATTTAATACAAGAAGTCATCCTTGTAGATTCAAGGAATTAAAAGGTGCTGCAAGAAATGGTGATCTGTAATCCTTTTACATATACTAAAATTGTCGGCAAAAAAGCCATATCTAAACACATCGTGTTTACAAACTTATCATATCGTCGTGTAATAAAAGTCACTACAAGAGGAATAATAACCTACTCTAAACAAATCGTAAAATCTAAGAAGTCCGTTTGGTGTAGGGGTTATGGTACCCGCCTGTCAGCTTGACAGTCCGGTTTCAAATCACGCACATCTATAGCTCTGCTGATGAGGCCTAATAGGCCGAAATGTACATACAGAGATTGATTTTTCTCGATTTGTTTAGCCATACATTTAAATAGGCATTCCTGCCTAATTAATTAATTATTAATTAATTAATTTTCAAAATTAGGTACGACTCCAATTAAGCACATATTCTCCCAAAAATATACTAAATAATAACTTAATGATATCACAGGCTCGCTTTACACGAACACTCTCAGTGCTTCCTTGTCTTCGGTTTATCGACGTGGTTGTAACTAGCGGTGCTGCCCAACCCTGCACAGCGCACCTGTCATCGTCTTAATCGTCGATCTGAATGTCGGTGAGTACCATTATCGTACCGATGAATGGACCGGTTTAGGTAAATTGGTAGATCGCCCGGCTTGGAATCACAAGGTCTCCGGTTTGTTACTGGACCTCACAAACTCAGCATGTGAGTAGCACAGGCATCTGTGCAGTAAAGTGAGGAGCACAACCCAGACGCTAAATTAATCTCCTTGGTCTAGCGCTAGGTTAAAGGGGGATAGACTCCCTCGCTGTATGGTTGAGACGATATTAGCCCGCTCCGACGACTTTACTTTTTTCTTTACTTATTATCTGTGTATTATACACCTGACAATTACTACTCATATATATTAATGTGATATACATTTAACCTTTTTGGTGTAACTTGAGTAGGTTATCTATATATACCTTTCTACTAAATCCGCTCAACTAACGTATTGAGCACTTCATATACTTAATAACCCTAACTTATTCGGTTAATATTTGTATCGAACGTCGATGTTTTCATTAAGTTGATATTTTATTTCCCTGTAAGTCATCTTATTTATTATATATAATATATATATATATATATATTATATATATATATATATATATATATACATGTGTGTGTATTGACTTAAATTAAAATTTATATATATATATATATTGTTGGTGGTCATTCAGTAATAATTGAATGAGAGTTAATATGTAGAAGATAAAATGAGATATTGTTAGATGTAGGGAATTTTATAATTCTTGAGAACAATCTTGGTGATAAAAGGAAAAATCCGGGTCTCTGTTTAATTGTATTGAAAATGGAGATAGTGCTAGATTCTACGATTTTTCTTTCGTTTTTATTGTGAATTCTAACTAACAATTTGGATTCTTTAAAATTGAACGAATGGTTAGTTTCTGAGATGTGTTTTGTAAGTGCCTTGTTCATTTGACCCTATCTGATATCTCTCTTGTGCTCTCGGATTCGTTGGTCAATATGTCTGGACGTCTCTCCTATGTATTGTTTGTAACAATCCAAACACACACACACACACATACACTCATATATATATATATATATATATATATATATATGTGTGTGTGTGTGTGTGTGTGTGTGTGTGTGTGGTAAAGTATGCAAATAAATCAATCGGTATTTAGAAATCACCATGTTATGCTAGCAGCACGGATATGCATGACAATTTCTCGCCAATCGTCTCGATCATTCATTTTCCCTGGAAGGTCCTCTACACAGCATACAGTATTCCCGCAGCGTTGGTCTTCGTACGTCTTTGCTGGATGGCCTACATTGGCGAGCCCATGAGGTGGCTTCCACTAAATAACGTTACTTATGAGTTCGTCCTTGGATCTCCAGCAGTGCCCATCATGTCTTGTTCGACTACCTCAGAAGGTTTATGTGATACGCGGTAGGTGGTCGTACAGCTGGGTGGTTTTCTGGTATGTTGTTTCCGCGTATTGTTTAAGATTGCGCGCAGCATTCCTGTGCAGAAAAATCAAATTATTCCAAAATATTTATTTCCAAATATTTTATTCGTAGTCAAAAAAGTCGACGTTAAAACGGAAAAAGGACATTTTCTCAAATGCATTTTCATCTCTCGTTTTCCTTTTGAAAAAAATCCAACACTGTTTATTCAACAATATACTCAACTTAATGTCCTGATGAAGGTTTTATAACAAACTGAAAGGTTTTATCATTAACTTTGCAATATACAAATAAATTTACATTTTGCTATAGTTTTTTTTTCAGACACACACTAACACCCCCATATATATATGAACTTATTTTTTAAAAACTATTTCTATGAATGCACTTATTTTATGAAAAAATCCTATATATATATATATATATATATATATATATATATATACATACAACCATACATATATATTTGTAGGTATATGAACTTATTTTATGAAAAAAATTGTGTATGAGTATATGTTGTCTGATTTGGCTGTCTTTTTCATCACGTATTCATTTTGATAGATCATCTCTTGAAGTTGTCAAATTTCTGCCAATTTTTTTTCGAATGCTTCTTCTTCTTCTTCTTCTTCTTCCTTCTGCATCTTCATGATGTGTCTCCTTTCTTCTTTCTTCTTCTTCTTCTTCTTCTTCTTCTTTTCTTCTTCTTCTTTCGCACTTCTTCTTCTTCTTCTTCTTCTTCTTCTTCTTCTTCTTCTTCTTCTTCTCGCACTTCTCTTCTTCGCACTTCTTCTTCTTCACTTTTCTTCTTCTTCTTCTTCTTCTTCTTCTTCTTCTTCTTCTTCTTCTTCTGCACTTCTTCTTCTTCTCGCACTTCTTCTTCTTCACTTCTTCTTCTTCTCTTCTTCTTCGCACTTCTTCTTCTTCTTCTTCTTCTTCTTCTTCTTCTCTTCTTCTTCTTTCTTCTTCTCTTCTTCTTTCTTCTTCTTCTTCTTCTTCTTCTTCTCGCACTTCTTCTTCTCGCACTTCTCTTCTTCTTCTTCTTCTTCTTCTTCTTCTCTTCTTCGCACTTCTTTTCTCGCACTTCTTCTTCTTCGCACTTCTTCTTCTTCTCGTCCTCCTCCTCCGTCCTCGTCCTCCCTCCTTCTTCTTCTTCTTCTTCTTCTTCTAGACCTTCTCTTTCTTCTTCTTTTCTTCTTCTTCTTCTTCACGCCCTTCTTCTTGCCCTTCTTGCTCTTCTTTTTCCTCACCATCATGGGCTGTTTTGAGACAAATCTAACTCAGATTTTTATAGAAACCGCATAAACAAATAAGATTTATTCTAGGCATTAATAATTTTGACTAAAACTATAAAGTGTATTAAATATCTCATCGATAATCATACACTATTCCTGGGGGTATTGTGAAGTAAGCAGTGAGTTAGTTTTGATTACGGCAGAAAAACACTGAATCTCCATTACAATATGATTCTTTAATAAAAATGTAAAACAAATATTTCTATTCAAACTTGGCATCCTGTCGCTAATTTTGGCAAAACTCTCAGAATTAAAACTCTTCTTTAATCTGGCAATGTATTTGTTGACGGTTAATGACATCCTTCCATCAATTGCAACTAAAAGAGAGAAAAATGATTATGCACATATAAGTTAAAAGAAACAGAAAATAAACAGAACAAAATTAGAAATAGGAGAAATAACGTCTGTCTTTCAAACTACACCACCTAATACACCACTCTCGGCACATGTTTAATATTAGATTCAAATTCCCCCACGACTAGACTGTCACTGACCGAAATATTAAGTTTTGCCTGTGTTTCGAAAAACATACTAAAGATAAAAAAAAAAGTACAAATCCACGTCTCTCCTTTGATAATTTTGTGAATGTTATGAAGCCAAATATTCTCCCTCCAGCTATGGGTAAATAAGGAGAGAATTCTTGGCACTTTAAATTTCGTATGACAACCGCTCTAAAAGGGAAAAACATGTTAAGCTTTGTTTTAAAACTGACCTTGTGCTGCATCTTGCCTGTGTGGAGTTGTTTGGTAAATGCACGTGAAAGTTATATAGCCGTATATATCCTTCTAAGATTCTCGGGTTAATAGAGGAATTGACAGTTCATCTTTATATATATATATATATATATATTTATATATATATATATTATATTGTTGGATGTTGATTTTGAAGGCTTTCACAATGCAGGTGTAAAGATAAGTAACAATGGTGTTGTGTTAACCTGTATTTTATTCTTGAATTTTCGAGATAAAATCTCTTTTTCATAAGATCACTGGAACTGAAGTCGTCTTGTTATGGCATTTCTAGTTAATCCTAGTTTGAGACGGGTCTATAGCGAAACTGAAACGTAGTAATAAAGTGAGTGGTATTTTTTATCGGAATACGTGTCTGACTTTTTCCTTTACTGTAAACTGTTATTTCTTTTATTCGTTTTATCCAGTATGTTTCATATTTTTCGTTTTTCATTTCATTTTATTTTTATGCTAATTATATACGTCATAATTTATTAAAGGTCAAGGGCTGGTTTAGCTCAGTCGGTAGAGTGTTCAGCTGGACCTCAAGGGTATCGGTCCTCGTCAACTCAGCGTTAATATTAGCACAGGATCTTCCGGTTAAGTAAGGAGTGATGGTAGGTGTGGCGCTCCACCTCAAGGATGCTTAAAATAAATCATGGTTCTATCGCTATTGAAAATGGGATATACTCCCTTGCTGTCTGGCTGATACCAAATTTAGGCCACTCCGACGAGCTTATTAAAGTTTATCTCTTCCCTTTTTAATTATATTTCTTTCCTTTCTACCCATACACTTTCTTTCTCCTCTATTTCTTTCGCCCTATGGGGCTGGGGCGTTGAATGATCGACTGCACCTCTGCAGAGGCGTAAGACTCCCTATAGGGCCACCTGTTTGCCGTGAGTGGCGACTGTCATGCTAAGGACGGAGTCTGGTGGTGAGCAGTTCGATGGACTTGCAAACTCTACTTAGACCTTATTAGGCTAGACGGGAGGCTGCCTCCGTCAATCGGCTGGCCAACTTTCCAAGCCCTGCAACCTATATGACATTTCCCAACCCTGTTGCTCTTATGGCAAAGCCCCATCCCTTTTTATTCATATGGATGCTAGAGGCTGTGGTTGCGGGTTCTTCCATCCTGGTAATGGCGTTTAAACTCTATTGATGTGAGGTTCCAGTTTTGAGGTTAGGGAATGTGGAGCACCCCTCATCACCATATGCTCCCTGGCCATATTGACCTGGAAGTGGTTAGTACCTGTTAGGGTCCCATCTATGGGTTAAATAGAACATGAGTTATATAAACAAAATTGTATTATCCATTAAAAACTTGTTCAGCACTTAAACATTTTTTTTACCTATTAAGTATTCGGCATTAAAATAACCCAAAGGGTTTGACATGCCGTAAACAACCAACCAACATTTACTTTCGTTTTTTTTTCTTTCTTTCTTTTTAATTCTAGTCTATTTTTGTATCTTTCATTTTTGTTTTCAATCTAGTCTTTTTCTCCCAAATAATTTACGTTTCTTTCTTTATTTCTTTGGCTTAAATGTTTCTCTTTTAATCCTGTTTTTTATTTTTTCGTCTCCTTTTTTTTTCTTTCTTTTTAATTTACTTTTTCTTTCTCTCCTTCTCTTCTTCACTTCTCCTACTTTTCTCTCTTGATGTTTCCTTATCTTTCTTCCTATCTCTATCTTTTTCTTTCTTTTAATAGTTTAACGTTTCTTTCTTTCTTCTTCTTTCTTTCTTCTGGTCATAAAAAAAAAAAAAAAAAAAAAATGTTCTTCTTTTAATTATATTTTCTTCTCTCCAAGACTATTTCTTTTTTTTCTTTCTTGTTAATCTATTTCTCTTTTAATCGCAGTTTTTCTCTACCAAACAGTTTTTTCTTCTTTCTTTCTTTCTTTTCTTTCTTTCTTTTCTCCTTCTTTCTCTCTTTCTTTCTTCCTTCCTCCCTTCTTTATCTCCTTTCTTTCTTTCGTCTTTCTTGTTTCTTTTCTATTTAATCATTTTTCTCTATTGTCTCCCTGTTCTCTTTTTTCTTTCTTTGTTTTTCTTCTTTTTTTAGTTTTTTTTTTTTTGCTTTTCTTTTTCTATTCTCCACAACTCTTTTTTTCTTCTTTTAAACAGGAGCGGCAAAATGAAAACAACACACAATGGTATCGTGAGGTTTACTGCTGGAGCGCTCTAGGTAGTGATAATGATGCTTTCAACCCGAAACCATGTCTGACCCAGAGTCTCATCGATGAGGCTTTGTTGGTTAGCAATGCTACTGTATAAAATAGCATCATGGTATGAATATAATTAAGTTTTAAACGATTTTAAATATTAAGGTTATTTTATTCAAAAACATTTAATTTAACCTAGCTATCTATGCGCTTATTGTTTGTAATATCAGCGACTTCAGTTCTTTTTTCAAAAATTTTGGCAACGTATATGTTAACCTAAAAAAAAGATTTACCGATTGGGTTTCGTACAGACTTACGTTTGTATTGTTACTTTTATTTTTACTTTCTGTCTACTATAAGTAACCAGTATTTTTTGGTAATCTTCTTATTGTATTTGCACGATGAAGAGAAAAGGTCTTTTCGTTAATGAATTTTTTTCTAAGTGGATAGTGTTTCACAAGATAATCACATCGTCGACATAATTGTTTAACATGAAAGCAAAAAACTCTTTGTCTGATACTCCACATAATCACCATTCTTCAAAGAAGGAAGTGAGACCAATCGGTCAGTGGTTTGTTCAACGGCAGATTCTCTTTGAAATTTGGTTGACAAAGAATTACACTTGTCATATCAGATTTATTCACTTTCAGCTTTAGTCTGTGTTCGAAATAAAAAAAAGAAGTAAAAGACAATACATACATAGCCCAGGATATTAGCCAATACTCCACGCAGCCCTGTAGTCTGCGGCTTTAGAATATACCGATTTCACCTCTTTTGAGACCCCAGTTGAAACACAACTGCCCGTATTACTTAGGTTAAAACGGACGGTCTGAGAGGCCCCCTTTTATCATTATATATTTGTATATATATGTACAAACGGAAATATGAATTTCTGGTTTTATTAAACAAGAAGTTTTAACAACGCCCTTATCAGATCAAGAGATAAAATACGTGGGAGTAGCTAATGTTGAATATAAGAACCGAGGGCTCGAGACAGGTAGTCGTCAGTTAGCCCCGGAGGCAGTGTTGACTGATTCAGGTTTGGAAGATAGAAAAGAAAGAAAGAAAAATCGGAAGTTAAATCTTCCGATCGTTTGGTAGTCAGATTACAAGGGCCGCGATCGAGATGTAACCTGTCTAGGTTTGAAAGATTAGAAGAAAGAAAAGAAAAAACGGAAATATACTCGCTTGGCCGACTTCGCGTAGATTCAAAACAGATGGGCGATCCGAAAATGACCCGACTTGGCGTCGGCAGGCCGATCTCTCTCTTTCCTTT
>CM042162.1:9139178-9198749 GCA_023376005.1 Doryteuthis pealeii
TATATGCTCAAAACGGAATTATGAATTTCTGCGTTTATTAAACAAAGGAAGTAACCAACTGCCCGTTATCAGATCAAGAGATAAAAATACCGTGGGAGTAGCATATGAATATAAAGGAACCGAGGGCTTCGAGACAGGATCAGTTCGTTCAGTTAGCCCCGGAGGCAGTTGTGACCTGATTTCAGGTTTGAGATAGAAAAAGAAAGAATAAAGAAAAATCGCGAAGTTTAAAAAATCTTCCGAATCGTTTGGGTCAGAATTACAAAGGCCGGCGATCGAGAGTAACCTGATCCTAGGTTTTGAAATTTTAGAAGAAAGAAAGAAAAAAAAAAACGGAAATATAACTCGCTGGCCGACTTCGGCCGTAGAGTTCAAAAACAGATGGGCGATCCGAAAATGACCCCGACTGGGCAGTCGTGGCCGGTAGTGAAAATCTCAAGTAGGTCGGAACTCCAGAATGTGAGGGGATAAGCCGTTCCTAGACGAGTCTTTGATGTATCCAGACTTTAGCGCGGGGAAAAGATAAATCTTGTTTTATAGATTACCGGAACATGAAGAAAACCATGGATTAAAGAGAATCTATTGTTTTTATGTTTCCCTATTGCTGTGAGAATGGAGATAAACCTTGTTGGAAATCGACATTAAAAAAAAAAGGGGTTCGATGTATTTAAAAAACATTAAGTGGCCCGAGAAGAGATTGGTACCCAGATTTGGTGAGCGGAAGTAAATTTTGATTGGCTGGTTGAACAAGAGGAAGGCGGTTACCCTTCTTGAGTGGGGTGGTAGCAGAAAAATTCCCAAATGTCTTTTCCCATGCCAGGCCGGAAATTAAAATGTTCCGATCGGAGTGTTTACTTAACTCAGACGTTTTTGGCTTGAGGAGCAGAAGAGGCCCGACATGGGCAGATGAGGCAATACGGGCAATAAGTTGTGATCGCTTGAAAATCGGGCTAGCTGACAAGATTTAACGCGAATACTGATGAGCCGAGAGTAACTGACTTTCAGCTAAGACCATTTTTGAAAACTTAGTTCAACTTTACGAACTGTTTTGCAAAATACTTTGCAAGAGACCAGATAGTATTTAATTACGGCGCACATTCACTCCCCACATAACTTGCGAGAAGTTAATTATTTTGTATTCCTGTTATTTTTTGAATGTAAATGTTGTTGAATTTTTGAAGAAGGAAAAAGAGTCGTTATTCTTTTTTGTATGTGACCAATCGGCCGCCATTAAACCTCGGAGATCAGTTCTATAGCAGATTTCTAGATCGTTGAGATCTTAGCACAAAGATTGGGGCATTCGGGGCTAGACTTCCCGCAAATATTAGAGACTCTGCAATCCTTGGTTTATGCAGAAAATTCCGATCTTTGACGCGCAATTTCGGAGATTTCTGTATGGAGGGGCCCCCATTAAAGCCGGCGTGAGGACCGACGGTTATACATCACCCGGAGAGGAGGAGGATTTGGTGATCGGGGTCAGTAGTCGGCCGAGGCAGGGACCTCGTGTATGTTGGTGTCGGGAAAAGCTAGCCTTAAGTATTTACCAACTGAAAAAGCTTGTCGCCCAGAAATTTAATCGAAGGACCGAAAGCTTCTAAAGACTGAATATACTTTAATTATACTGACCCCTCTCTCTCGAAGTTAAGAAGCTTGAAATTCTATTTCAATAAACTTTCTGGAGGATTAACTTTGTGTTATTGTCATCCCTTACAACGAAAGATTAAAAAACTATTGCCAATTTAGTACAGTGACCGACGTGCTAATGCAACATTATATCGGCAAACATATTTTACCACCCCTCCGCACGAGCAGGATGTGACACAAGGTCAATTTCTTAAGCGGAGGTTTAACAGGTTTGCAATTCAAGAGTTTTCCTTCTCCTAAGACTGTTACCTGGCCATGGTTTAAAGCAGCCCAGTTTACCCTGCTATTACCCATAGCTAGAGGGGGAGTTGGATTCATACTTTCCAAGGGTATTAAGCGCTATGTGAAATTCAAGCAGCTTCGTCCAGGAATTGAACTCGGTCGACGAATGCATCTTTCCTGTGACTCTAAACATATACCACGCGCCCTTTTTATCATATAGACCCTGTCGGCTGCGCGGCTTTAAGAATATACCGACTTCACCTCTTCCCTCCCCAATTGGGACTACGGTGTGAACACACCCTACTTGGGCTCTGACTTAGATTAAACGCGACTGTCTGAGAGCCCACCTTTTTATCATATATGCCTGTTGGCCGCGGCTTTAGAATATACCGACTTCACTTCTTCACACACCCCACCAATGGAACCACGGTTGATACCCAGCTTAGGCCTTTACTTAGGTTAAGCGGGCGGCCTGAGAAGCTCCCTTTTTATCATATAGGTGCTAGAAGGCAGTTGACGGAAGTCTTAATAGTGGGGTATGATTGTTAAACTTTATCCGATGGTGAAATCCTGAAGTGTTTTGTGGCGAATCGTGACGCTTAATCATGTAACCCTGGTGGCTAAACAGATATAACGCAGTACGTTAGCCAATACGCCCCGCAGGCCTGTTGGCTGAGGCTTTAGAATATACCTAATTCACCTCTGCAGAGGGGTAAGACCCCACCCGCAAATGGGACGACGGGTGGCAACGCGTGATACTTAGAGATGAAACACCGGTGGCTGAGCAGTCGATGGCATGCAACACCCAACTTATTCACTTACTTAGGATAAACGGGCGGTCAGAGAGGCCCTATTTTTATCATATAGGTGCTAGAAGGTAGTCGCTGAAGGTCTTAATGGGTTGGATATGAAATTAATCTCTATCTGATATTGACATTCTGAGGGCCGTGAGTGGCAACCCGTGATGCTTAAGAATGAACACAGGTGGCTGAGCAATCGATGGAATGCACCACCCACTTAGGCTCTTAGTTAGGATAGACAGACGGTCTTGAGAGGCCCCCTTCGATCAATCGATTGATTATGTCAAGTCATAGCACGAATATGATAGTCTCTATTGCCTTTATAGCAGGTCCCAACCATTTTTATCATATACTAGCAAATATATGCACCTCCGGTGCAAGTATTTAAGTTTTAATATAATAAAATATCATGTTAAATTAGAAAGGCTAATGAAATGAATAAGAATTTCAGATAAAAATATTTTGGAACAGAGGGGGTTAATCGGAAAATAGAACAACCTTTGAAAACTAACTGTCCACCATTTTCCCTTACTCCCATCTTTCAATGTTAAATTCCCTAATTTAAACTATTTAGTTAAAATAGGAAGAAAAGAATAAAATTACAGTTATTTCCTTTATGTTAATAGATTTCTGTTAAGATTTATCCCCGAGATTTTTGCTCATATTTATTAAGATAAAACCAACAATTAGAAATCAATAATACTAAGCATATATTTATTAAAAATCAAATTTTTTAAAGATCAATATGTAAATTAGCCTTCCCATTCACCTGTAAACCGCCTATTTCGTTGAATATATAAATATAACTTGCATGTTATTAGTGTGTAGATATTGTTAACAGTCTTAATGATGTAAACAATTTATTTAATAATTGAGGTTTAAATAAAATAAAAAAATAAAATCATGGAGAATGTGATGTAAATAACAAAGGGAATTGTGACTTGTATTAGTAATATAGTTTCGGTTACAGACAGACAAACCCACAATCTCCATTATAATAAGTTGCTAGAAGGCGGTGGTTTGAGGGTCATAATATCCTGGGTATGACGTTTTAAACATCTAATGGTGAAGTTCCCATTCTGGAGCTCTGTGGAATAGAGACGACCCATTCATCACCATTACTTCCAGGTCCACTCTGATTAGAGTATTAGTAACTATTAGTACTCCCATTTATGGGTTAAATAGATGAAGTTTTTAAATAAATATTTGCTTTTAAAAATAGAGTTTAAAAAAAAGACTTTAAAAAAAACAACCTTCTCGGCAAAAAATAACCCAAACTACATGCCGTTAAATCCAACCTCCCAACAGAATAAAGTGAGACCAATCGGTCAGTGGGTTGCTGAACGGCAGAATCTCTTTGAAAAATGGTTGACCAAGAATTACACTTGTCATATGAGATTTAATATCGACAGCTTTAGTCTGCCTTCGAACGGCGAGAAAAAAAAGTAAATACAAATTTGTTGTGACTTGCATTGTTTAAAGAAATTCCGGGAGAAAGAAATCGAGACACCACTGTAAATACGAATAAACATGCAATCTCACTCAAACCACGTTCAGTTTTCTTTTTGCACAAGAATCTTAGGAATCATTATTAAATTAACTGTTATTAATGCAATGCCTCGGTCGATAAGATCTTCGACCGTCCTTGAGAACGTCGTTTCAATTTCAACTATTGAAACTTGCACATTAACTTATCTCAAACATTCTCTCTCTCTCTCCTCTCCTCTATATATATTATATATATATATATATATAATATATATTTATATTATATATGTAGTATTATTAAGAAAAAATGAAAAAGCACAGGTTTAAATGGGTTAAGTGGTGAGTTAATTGGCCGACGCTGCAGTGTTTCGATCTATTAATTAGATCATCTTCAAGGCATCTGTTGGTATATGGAAGGTAATAAGAAATTTTTTATTTTTTATTTTCTCGTTATTCTGTGATAAAAAATGTCTTATTACCTTTCATATACCAACAGATGCCCTGAAGATGATCTAAATTAATAGATCGAAACACTGCAGCGTCGGCCAATTAACTCACCACTTAACCCATTTTAAACCTCTGTTGTTTTCATGTTTTCTTAATATACTTCATACCGTCGGATTCACTTCCTTTCTCCCCCCCCCTACACACACACACACATATATATATAAATAAAAGAAAAAAACTTAACAAACCGTCATTCCGTAATAAATTTATTTCGACCAGCTCAAAAGGCTTTGAAAAATATTTAAAAATTTTGTTAAAATTGAAAAAAAATTATTACGGATTGACGGTTAGTTAAGTTTTTTTCTTTCGGTTTTTTAAGTTTTTTCTTTCTTTGAAAGTTAAATATTGCTCTGTATTCAATCTAATTTATTGATTATTATACATTGAGCTCTCTTTAGGGATTTATGAAAATCCTTGTCTGAATATATGTTTGCACATACAGGAGCTGACAGTATGATTATACAGTGAGATGTTGAGGATCCCAGGTGGAATCATCCCTTGCTATCAGTCATTTGGATACCTTACACACACACACACACACACACATATATATATATATGTGTGTGTGTGTGTGTGTGTGTGTGTGTGTGTGTGTCAAAGTTATGAAAATACAATCGAAGCATGAGAGAGTGGTATAATTGATAATTATCAATTGCATCACTCTATCATTCATAGGATAGAGATATCTGAGGGTGTTGTGACGTAAGTAGTGGCGTAGTATCGGTTACAGACAGACAGATGCTGAATCCTCATGATAATAAGACTAGCAAAAACACACCCTCCGAGTGGTGTAAAAATTAATTTTTGGAAGATATTTTTCGAGGGGTTGGAAGTTAACAATACAATGTCAGAGGGTTTTATCTGTTAGTAACCAGGCAGCATTGACTATGTACACACTACCTTAACTTAGATATAAATGCTCTATCAATGATATTGAGCACTGCTGACATATAAATATAGCACCTATATTATCAATACTAGCAAATATATGCACCCCCCGGGTGCAAGTATTTAAGTTTTAATATAATAAAATATCATGTTAAATTAGAAAGGCTAATGAAACTGAATAAGAATTCAGATAAAAATATTTGGAACAGAGGGGGTATAATCGGAAAATAGAACAACTTTGAAACTAACTGTTCCACCATTTTCCCTTACTCCCGTCTTTCAGTGGTAAATTTCCCTAATTTAACTATTTAGTTAAAATAGGAAGAAAAGAATAAAATTACAGTTATTTCTTTATGTTAATAGATTTCTGTTAAGATTTATCCCCGAGATTTTTGCTCATATTTATTAAGATAAAAACCAAACAATTAGAAATCAATAATACTAAGCATATATTTATTAAAATCAAATTTTTAAAGATCAATATGTAAATTAGCCTTCCCATTCACACTGTAAACCGCTTTTTCGTTGAATATATAAATATTAATTGCATGTTATTAGTGTGTAGATATTGTTAACAGTCTTAATGAATGGTAAAACTATTATTAATAATTGAGGTTTAAATAAAATTAAAAATAAATCATGGAGAATGTGATGTAAATAACAAAGGGAATTGTGACTTGTATAGTAATATAGTTTCGGTTACAGACAGACAACCCACCCAATCTCCATTAAATAAGATTTATTTAAATAAAAGTATATATATAAATAAATTAATATATATATATATATATATATATATATATATATATATATAGTATTATAGTGAAGATCCATATGTTCAACTGTGGGCAAAATCATCAAATTTATTAAAGGAATAAAAATAAAACAAATTTAAATGGAAACTTAGTTCTGTTCTCCTGAAATAAAATTTTGCATGCATCTATTATTCATTAAGCAAATAATTATTTTGAATATTTTACACTTCAATTTTACACAAAATCGTTTGGTTTTACTTTTTTAGTTAAGCTCTTGATACTGAAAAAAAATTCTTGTTTCTTGTTTGTAAATAATTTTCTCGTAAAAGTCTATACGTTAGATAACTTTGAATATATATTAAAATTAAAAAAATAATTATATAAACTAGGAAAATACCCCCGACCCCAAGCGATGTAAAAATAATTTTTGAAAGATATTCCTTGAGGAAGTGGAAGTTAAAAATTAAATGTCGGAGAGTTTGAAACATAAATCATGAAATCATCAAATTTATTAAAGGAGTAAAAAAAAAAAAAAAAAAAAAAACAATTTGAATCGAAACTAAGTTCTATTAACTTTGAATATCTATTAAAATAAAACAAACTATATATAAATATATGATACTCGGGGTGTATTTATTAAAACTTGTTTTAAAAAAACAATGAGGACTGTCTAATGTTGCATGTTCAAATTTTGAGTGTATTTATTCTGTTATGACGCTTTTGGGTAATGTGACATAAGCAGTGACGTAATTTTTGTTACAGACAAAAAAACCGGGAGCCAATCTCCATTATCAATAGATATATAATACCCGGCATGTAATCGGTAAAAATTGTTTTAAAAACAATAAGGACCGACTAAGTTGGCATATTCAAATTTTGAGTGTATATAATACAAGGTTGTTCTTTATTCAATGTATGGACCATATTACCTTTCATCATCATCATGTCGCGCTATTAGCACGGATATCTATGACAATCTCTCGCCAACCTTTCCTATCATTCATTTTCCCAGGGAGGTCCTCTGCGCAGCAACCTGCATCTTTACTTAGTTGGTCAATGTAGGTCCTTGATGGACGGCCCACACTAGTATGTCCGTGTGTTGGCTTCCACAGAAGAACGTCACTTATAAGCTCATCCTTGCTTCTCCAGCAGTGCCCGGCATGTCTTGTCGTCTCACTTGTATGGTTTGTGAGATGGGGGCAGGTGGCCATATAGCTGTTTCCTCGTGGGGTGCTGCTTCCATGATTTATTCAGGACTGCACGCAGCATTCTTGTGCAGCTCCCGTCCAGCTTATTCTCAAGGCGCCTCGTTAGGGTCCATGTGGTGCATCCGTACAGCAACACTGATACAACCACCGCCTGGAAGAAATGTCGCTTTAGCTTGTCAGTGAGATCGGATTTCCATATTTATTTGATAATTTGTTTGTGGCTGACCATGCTTTTCCTATTCGTGTATTTTCATCGCTTTCTGTGGATAAGATATTACTACCTAGGTATGTGAATTGTTCTACTGGCTTTAAGGGGCTTACCGTTGAGTGTGGTATGTCTCCTTTCCTTTTGAAACATATGTACTCTGTTTTATTCGGAGTTTACATGAAGGCCAATATTATTTGCTGCCTTCTCTAGGCTATGCAGTTAGTGACTCGGCCTGTGTGTTGTATCTGCAAGGAGTGCAAGGTCATCAGCGTAGTCTGCATCTGTGACTTTCTGTGCGGGATATCGCCTGCTTCTTGCCTTTTTTAGTGTGAAGACTTTTTTCTTTTATGGTATCTAATGATGTTCGGAGTGCATAGTCTAAGCATATGAAATATATATGGTGCTAGTATATCTCCTGTAGGCTCCAGTTCCGATGTCGAAGAAATCTGTGTCGCCATCGGGTGAGCGTACCATTGCTTGTGTGTCTTTGTAGAGCATCATTATAGCAGCAACAGTTTCTTCTGGTAGCCCGTATGCTAGTAGTATTTGTTCCATTTTTCCTCTGTGTATGGAATCAAATGCCTTGGAAAAGTCTACGAATAGTAGCGTTGCCTCTAGATTCTTTGCTCGAATCCCTTCTATGATTCGTCGTATAGTCAGGATCTGAGAGGTTGTGGAACGGTTTCTACGGAATCCGTTTTTGTTTTTCCTAAGAATTTTCTCTATTTCGGGTCGGATGCGATTAAGAAGAGGGCATTATAGATCTTGGCTGCGATAGCCGTAAGAGTTATGCCTCTGTAGTTTTTAGCTATTCCTAGGTCTCCCTTTTTGGGGAACGGGAGGATGCATCCTTTTGTCCATTTATCTATTCTATTTTGTCTATATACTGCATTGCATAGGCCTAAGCAGTATGTCGCTGAACTTGCCCGTTTTCCATACTCTGGGGGTATTTCATCGAGACCCGCCGCCCTTCTACCTTTTAGTTTATTTAAGACTACGTGGAGTTCTTCTGTTGTAAAATCCCCCAGTTTATGTCTAGTTGTCTATCTATGATCTTTTGAGTGTTATTTACCATGATTTTAGGTGTATTCCCCAGAAGTTTCTGGAAGTGGTCTTTCCATTGTTGGAGTCTTTCTTTTTGGCTGTTTGCCTTTAGTTTTGATCTAGAGATACTTTTCCTACCACTAAATTCATTTACTGTTTGCCATGCTAATCGCGACTGTCTGTCTTCTACCGATGATCTAATATTATTTATTTGTGCTTGTATATATTCTGTTTGTTCTTTTTTGTATGTTTTGGTTAGTTCTATCTGGGCTTTCCTAAGGTTTGTGTAAATTGGTGTTAGTTGGGTTTGTTTTATTGAGTTGGGCTGCTTTTTTTATATCGTTTCTTTTTTCTCTAACTGCTTCTGTCTCCCAGGGAACAGAGTGTTCGGCTTTTGATTTGGTTGGTACGCACTCGGCTGCCGCTTCTAAGTGAGCACTAACAAAGTTTTCGTATTCCTCGTTTGGTGTGGAGCTTTCGGATGTCTCCTGGAGGATATCGAATTTATTTTTCTTACTGTGTCAGCGTAGCGATTGCAGATATCGCTGTTGGCAAGTGTCGACCAGTCGTATCGTTCAGATTTGCTGGTTTGTTTTTATTTCTACGTAGGCTAAGCGTAATTTTGCTGTGACTATTCGTGATCGGGAGGATACTCCTTCAAAGGAAGAATACGCTTCACAGTTCATTGCACTATTTATCCATTTTTTGTTTTTTAGGATGTAGTCTAGTTGCGCTTTTGTGCTATTTGGATACGTGTATGTCCATAGTTTGCCCTTCCGTTTTTGGAATTTAGTGTTCAGGCAGACAAGCTGTTCTCAAGGGAGAACTCGGCTAGGAGATCACCGTTCCTGTTTGGGGTATTGTGTAGGCCGAATCTATTGTTTTCGTTTCTTCCTATCTGTGCATTCATGTCTCCCCCAATTACCTTAGGCACCAGTTTTTGATTTCGATTAAGAAAGGACATGCTTTTCATTTACAATATCCGGTTGTTTTAATGGACTATTTTGAGATTGTTTTAAATTATAAAAACTAACCCTAACCCTAACCCCTAAACCGGATATAGACAATGTAAATGTAAAACTTGTTCTTTTCTTAATCGAGATCAAAAAGGGGTGCCTAAAGGTAATATGGTCCCAATGTATTGACGATTTTGGATAATGTGACGTAAGCAATGGTGTAGTTTTGGTTACAGACAAATTAAGACCGAATCTCCATTATAATAAGATATAGATATGAAAAGATAAAAAGCAACATGTTTTAAGAAAAGCAGTGTGGTGCAATAACGCTTAAGGCCTGTAAGAATGATGGATGGAACATTATGTTAGCATTGTTAACCTATAATCAAATGATTCATGTTTGAACTGACAACCTAATTCTAAAGTTATTAGTTCTGTCAACATTTTTTTTTATTCAATTGTGTAACGAAAACAAACATGTTTATTCAATATTTCTCTGAATGTTTGAGATGAGACTTCATGATTAGTATTATCTGCGTTATTCGGACTATTGTCCCATCTTTATTGTTATTTGTACAACGTTTCGGCCGATATGCCCTCCGGTCTTCCAATTGGAAACATGGTCTAGTGGATAAGGTAGTTAGGTTAAGACAGTTTTAAGTGACAATTATCTCTGGATTCCGGGTTCAATCCTGAGTAGAGGCAGTAACATAGAAAGATAATTAACACAACTCCTACCCCAGCTATGGTTAGCGGAATGAGAACAGGATACCCCCGTGGACTAAATAAAGGGTTAGGTTCAAAGTTCCGTGATGGCTCCCGATTACGACAAGAAAGTTCCCGAGTTCGAAAAGAAGGTTCCCGAGTCCGAAGAGAAGGTTCCCGAGTCCGACAAGAAATACCTGAAGAAGGCCGCAGGGCATATCGGCCGAAACGTTGTACAAATAACAATGAAGATGGGGACAATAGTCCGAATAACGCAGATAATACTGATATTTATTCAACTCGCACGCAAAGTCGTCTCTGTAAACTCCTTTGAACATTGAATAATCTAATACCGACATTCATCTTCCCCAACGTCGAAATATTTGTGCATATTTGTGCGCTTTAAAGATGTCTACAAGAGGGACATGAAGACATGCCACATTAACACCAACACATGGGAGGCTTGTGCAAAAGACCGTGCGACCTGGCGACTCCTTGTCAAACAAGGAACGAGAAGGGTGAGAAAGAGAGGAAAGAAGCCGCCGTAGAAAAGAGAGCTAAAAAAAGGAGAGACAACAGCAACTCCAGCAAGCATCACTGTTTGTTTGCGGTCACTGCACCAGAGATTGCCATTCAAAAACTGGTCTGATAATCCACTCACGCAGCTGCAGATAAAAAAGTGGACACTACGCCATCGTCTCCAGTAGAAGGGCGGATGCCAACTATTCCACTAGGAATACTCGTCGGATTTCGGAAACAGATGGCATATCAGGTCATTGCAAATCAGTCAATAACATTACTATTTTCTGCGTTATTCGGACTATTGTCCTCATCTTCATTGTTATCTGTACAACGTTTCGGCCGATATGCTCTCCGGCCTTTTTCGGGTATTTCGTGTCGGACTCCGGAAACTTTCTCGGACTTGGGAAACTTCTTTTCAGACTCGAGAAACTTCTTGTAATCGGAACGTTAGAAAGACCAACGAAATTGAATAAGAACGCATTAAAAAAGAAACGTTGTACTGATAACAATGAAGATGAGAACAATAGTCCGAATAACGCAGATAATAGTAATCATCAAGACTCATCTCAAAAATTCAGAGAAACAGTCAATAACATCTATCAATAATGGAGATTCGCTTCCATTTTTGTCTGTAACAAAACCACGTCACTGCTTACGTCACTATACCCGAAATCGTCCTAACATAGAATAATACATTCAAAATTTGATCATGCAACATTAGACAGTCCTCATTGTTTTTTAATAGTTACATCCCCAGTATCATGTATTTATATATAGTTTGTTTTATTTTAAAGATATTCAAAGTTAATAGAACTTAGTTTAGATTTCAAAATTGTTTTTTTTTACTCCTTTAATAAATTTGATGATTTCATGATTTATGGTTCAAACACTCCGACATTTAATTTTTAACTTCCACCTCCTCAAGCAATATCTTTCAAAAATTATTTTTACATCGCCCGGAGGTGTTTTTTTATTTTGCTAGTTTTATTAAAGATCGATATATTAACAGATTTTAATAGACTGTCAATGCCTGAGTCATTAACAAAGTGGAAATTTAAATGTCTATTAAGGACGTATGGGCCGGTTTAACTCAGTCGGTAGAGCGTTAGCATGAGAATCGCAAGGTTCCGAGTTCGATACCGGCCCGCACAAACTCAGCGTATGAGTAGCACAGGGGTATATACGGTAAAGTGAAGAGCTGATAGTAAATGTTGCGCTTCACCCCAGAAGCTAAAAATAATCTCTTTGGTCTTGTGCTAATGAAAAGGAGATAGACTCCTCGCTGTCTGGCTGATACCGACATCAGGCCACTATAATTAAGGATTGACTCATTAATACTATCATGATTGAGAGATTGATAGTCTATTAACAATTGAGGAATTAACAGTTTATCAATTAATGAACCATTAACGTTCTATTAATGATTGAGATATTAGCAGTCTATCAATGATTTGGACATTAAGAGTCCATAAAGAATTGAAACATTGACACTGCTAGTCTATTAATGATTAGGATATTAACAGTTGATTAAAGCGTTAAATCTATCAATTAGTGAATCATTAAAATCTATTAATGTTTGAGGCATTGACAGTTTATTAATGATTGGGGACATTAAAAGTATATTAATGATTTATATATTAACAGTCTATTAATTATTATCCCATTAACAGTTTATTAATAACTGGGACATTAACAGTTTATTAATAATTGGGTCATTAACAGTTTAATAGTAATGTGCCCATTAAAATTCTATTAATGATTGAGGCATTAACAGTTTATTAATGATTGGGGGCATCACAATATATATTAATGTTTGATATATTAACAGTCTATTAATAATTTGCCTATTAAAGTTTATTGATAATTGGGTCATTAACAGTTTATTAATAATTGGGCCATTAACAGTTTAATAGTAATTTGCCCGTTAACGTTCTATTAATGTTCGATGCATTAACAGTTTATTAATGATTGGGGGCATTAAAAGTATATTAATGTTTGATATATTAACAGTATATTAATAATTGGCCCATTAACAGTTTATTAATAACTGGGACATTAACAATTTATTAATAATTGGGTCATTAACAGTTTAATAGTAATGTGCCCATTAAAGTTCTATTAATAATTGAGGCATTAACAGTTTAATAATGATTGGGGCATTAAAAGTATATTAATGTTTGATATATATTAACAGTCTATTAATAATTGGTCCATTAACAGTTTATTAATAATTGGGTCGTTAACAGTTTATTATTAATCGGGTCATTAACAGTTTAATAGTAATGTGCCCATTAAAGTTCTATTAATAATTGAGGCATTAACAGTTTATTAATGATTGAGGGCATTAAAAGTACATTAATGATTGATATATTAACAGTCTATTAATAATTGGCCATTAACAGTTTATCAATAATTGGGCAATTAACAGTTCATTAGTAATTTGACCATTAAAGTTCTATTAATGATTGAGACATTAACAGTTTATTAAAAATTGAGGCATCAAAAGCCTGTTTATAATTGACGTATTAACAGTCTATTAAGTTTTGAGGATTATTAATGATTGAGACATTAACAGTTTATTAATGATTGAGATATTAGCAGTCTATTAACGCTTAGAACGTTAACAGTTTATTAATAACTGGGCCATTAAGTTTCTACTAATGATGGTGACATTAATAGTCTAAAACAATTAAGCCATTAATTTCATTAGTCTTTCTAATTATATATATTTCATAATATTGAAACGATTTCTAATATTATTGTTTTATTCTCCAATGTATGATTTTATATAGAAGCCAATTAAAATATAATTAAAATAAGAGTAATCTTTTTTAAAACGCGGTATTATTTCGTTGGTCTTTCTAATTTAACAAAATTCATAACATTAAAACTGAAATGCTTACGCCCGGCGGAGGGCGCATATGCTTGCTAGTACTAGTAATGAAGTAAGTAAAAGTCTATTAATAATCAAGCCTACTCAATTTTCCAACGAAATTTTTCCCAATTTAGTTTTGTGAGGTCATTAGTAAATTATAAGCATATGTCAGATATTCAAACACTTAGTCAAAATTGAGTGATGAATTTTGGCGGATTTATCAAGAATAATTTAACACGACTCCTGATTTTCTACCAAGTGGCATTGCGTCTCGCATTTTCGAAATAATTTAAGGCGTTTCCAATATTACATATCTTTATTTAAAGGTGGGCGAGCAATCAGGTGTAATGGTTAGTATGCTAGTCTCACAGATCCATTACTACTGAATAGCGAATTCAGTTTCTCGATCTATAAAAGAAATAAAGTAAAGTCGTCGGGGTGGCCGAAAATTGTATCAGCCAATCAGCGAGGGAGTTTATCCCCTTTTCACCAGCACTAGACAAAGGAGATTGTTTTTTGTGTCTGAGGTGAAGCGCAAAACCTACCATCAGCTCATTAGTTTACCGCACAGATTCTGTGCTACTCAGACGCTGAGTTGGCGAGGGCCGGTATCGAACTAGGAACCTTGTGGTTTTTAGCCGAGCGCTCTACCGACTGACGTTGTGTCAAATATCTACCCAGCACACAAAATTCAAACAAGTTGATTGATTGATCTTAATGGGGTTATTTAAAGAGTGTTACCTCGAGGTGTAATGGTATAAACCTAGTGTTACATAATCTATGCGGTTGCATAAGATTATTGTCAATTCCCTGTATTTCTAAAGGGATGGCCCCTTTTCATATCACGGGCGGGATTTTCCATTAAATATTACAGAAAGCCAGCGAAATACGTGAAGACACGTGGGACCTGGTTGGGTCTTCAGTTTCAGTTTGGACGTCGGACAGAGAAGATGTACTGCCTTAACTAGAACTCACCTGCATATGCTCGCTATGTTAGTCAGATGAAAAATGTTTAGTTAAGAAATAAAAGCTTACGAAAATAATATGGTTTTGGGTTAATGAATGTCTTGGTAACAAGACTGACCTAGAAGACCAGACACGAAGTCCCCAAGACGAAGTCCAGACGCTAGAAGAGACGCTAGAAGAAGTAAGAAAGTAAGGAAAGAGGTATGCAACACTAGTCTCGCAGATCCATTACTACCGAATAACAAGTTATATCAACAACTGAGTCAGTAACAGTTTATTAGTGATTAAAAATTAAGTCTTTGAATGATTACATGGTTGAGTTATTTTTGCCGAAGACGTTTTTGCTTCATTCATTATTTTTAGGCAGCAAGTTTTCTTTAACTCATCTTTTTTAAAACTCATTTTTTTTATCTATTTAACTATAGATCGGACGGAGTAAGTACTACCAGTCCGGGTCAAAGTGGATCTGGGAGTAATGGCGATGACTGGGTACTTACACTCCCTAGAGGTCCAGAATTGGAACATCACCACTAGATCCAATTTAACGTCATACCTAGAACATTAAGACTTACCCCACCACTTTCTAGCACATATATAATAAAAATGGCTGGGGTCTGCCATAAAAGCAATACGGCCGGAAAAATAATATAGGTGGTGTGACGATGTGACCAGTCGATTAATTCGACAGCTCGTCTAGCCGAAAGAAGGGCCAAAGTTGCGATCGCATAGCTTACACGCTTTTGGAACAACAATGCTCCGGTTTGAATTTAAATTATTTTCTGCTTCTCTCTCGATGAGTCCTGATTAAAAACAAGCTCTGATGATGATTTTTTGTAAATCGAAATATTGTTCAATATTAGCTTTGAAAATGATATAAAATATTTTATTTTAACAGTTCGTGTGTTTTCCTACCCTTTTACAATATATATATATATATATATATTATATATATATATATATATATATATATTATAAATTACAATTAAAAAAAAGTACGTCTCCTGTTTAATGATTTTATTGATGATCTTTTCAAGCTTTCTGGCTAACTTTTTTATATTTGGATGGAATCCATGAATTAGTCCACCGAAGTTCGTATCCCGAGTACTTTCGGCACTTCGAAGTGCCATCATCATGGGTAATGTGATCCAGTTTTTTTTCAAGTTAGTATAATAATGGATGTTTAGCCTGGAGGAAGAGAATTTCAATGCAGTATTCACTTTTTAAAATGCCTATAACACTTTTCCTATTAATTCTCCTTGTAAACTATGGCAGCCATCTTTGATTCAACCTATTTTCACGGAGAAAACTCCATGCTTTTCAAATCTATTTTAATGCATGTTTTAACTCCAAAATATCATAAAATGTCGTTTTAATAACAATTAAGTTCATTTCAAATAATGCGCAAGTACAATTTTATGGTAGGAATTTAGTCACTTAAAGTTCAAGATTACCTCATGTTCTCATTCTATAGCTGGGGTACAGGTGTTAACCTGTGTTTATTATTCTATATTACTGCCCTTGACCAGGATTGAACCTGCAGCCTAGAGGTAACTGTCACTTAGAACAGTCTCAAAATGTTGCATGTTGTTACGTGGCGGGGTTGTTTAACGTAGCGGGACCAGTTCGTGTATATGTGACGTAGTGGGACCAGTTCGTATTTAACGTTGTGCCTTTCCTTCTCGCACTACTATTCGTATTTTCGTACGTACGGAGTTTGTTTACATACACACTCTCAGACCTAGCAGTCAGTCTTAGCTAGCCCCAAAATTCTTCCACACTCCTTTTGGTCAAGGGAAGATATCACTTTACCTACGCCGCGTGCTCCTCGTTACGGCCAATTTGACGTGTTGACAAGTTTACACTTTAATGACTTTCATTCATGAGTACGATTTCTTTAGCGTGTAGAAAATAAAGATGTGGACAGTATTTCTTGCTTTACGTAAATTTATTTTCTCAATGAAAGTTACTGAGAGAGAGAGAGAATGTCGGCTTCCTTAAATATGTTTTTAACTTCGTCCAGTGTAAAATATTACATCTCGGGTTTCACACAGCGACCTCAGTTCATCAACTGCCAACTGCTACGCACGCCTCCTGGCTCTAACTGCCTCTGACTCTCGGACCCTCACTGCTCTGATCGCAGACTCCAACTCCAACTCATCGTGATTCTATTCACGGCTCTCTTAAATAGCATTTCTAAATAATATTCCAGAAGATTCTTTCTCTAGAATTTTCGACTTCTTTCTGGACTAAATCGAATATTCGATTCGTTCCAATCTCACTGGTCAACCAGAGTTCACCAACCTAAAAGATCAAAGATTTCTTGGAGTCCAAAAGACTGTGTTTTTTCTTAATCCTAGACTTATCGTCTGCTTTCTCTCGTTAAAAGATGTTATCTATCCTAACTACTTTTTCGGTGATTCCACAAAAACCACCCAGTAATCTAAGATAATCGGTAGTACATTTTTCTAAGTCTGGCACAAGGCCACAAATATAGGTGCTGGGCGGCGATTACATAACAATGTCATAGACTGCTCAGCCACCGGGTCTTTCATCAACAGTCGATGTATTCTACAGCCCCACCGACAGGGTTATTTTTATTATAGAGTAATTGACGGTCTAGTAATAATTGAGGTATTAACTGTCTATGAGAGATGGAAGCGATAGCAATCAATTATGGTTTGTTTGTTGGTTTTACGGCATATAAACCTCAGTGGGTCATTTAATACCGATAAAGTTTTGAAATAAATCAATTCCTAATGGATAATACAATTTTGTTATGAATACATTTTTCTATTTAACCCATAGATGGGACCCTAACAGGTACTACCAATCCGGGTCAGAGTGGACCAGGGAGCAATGGTGATGAAGGGGTGCTCCACATTCCCCAAACCTCCAACACTGGAACCTCACCATCAGATAGAGTTTAACGTCATTCCCATGACATGTAGACCCGCAGCCACCGCCTTCTAGCATCTATATGATAAAATGGGGTGGGGCTTGCCATAAGGGCAATATAGTTGGGAAAATCATATAGGTGCTAGGGCTTGACGTGACCAGCCGATTAATCGGAGGGGGCCTCTCCGACCGGCCGTCTAGCCCAAGATAAGGCCAAAGTGGAGTATTGCATGTCATGAACTGCTCATCCACCTGGGCTCTATCCTTAAACATCACGGGTCGCCATCCACAGCCAACAGGTGGCCCCATTGGGGGAGTCTTACCCTCTGCAGAGGTGCAGTCGGTGCATTCTAACACCCACCGACAGGGCGGAGCAATCTATTAATTTTAGATACTAAACTTAGTCAACAATATGTAATATAATTAGGTGGGAAGAAGCAAGAAAAAAATCCAAGAAATTATGTCTAGATAATTGTGGAAAGTTTTTTGATGACGAATGAAAGGCTACCTGATTGGTCAGCACAGGGCTACCGATCGATTTCTTATTCGTGGACAAATGCCAAATGGCGAATTGTGGAAGAAAGCTAGTGAGAGGAGATGATGAGAATTAGTCGGAACTAAGCAGGTGTTATATGGTTGCACCACCTGAACCCTAACAAAGCGTCTTGAGAATAAGATAGATGGGAGCTGCACAAGAATGCTGCGCGTAGTCTTGAACAAGTCATGGAAGCAGCACCCCACAAGGAAACAGCTGTACGGTCACCTGCCCCCCATCTCACAAACTATCCGAGTGAGACGGACAAGACATGCAGGACACTGCTGGAGATGCAAGGATGAACTCATAAGCGACGTTCTCCTGTGAAAGCCAACACATGGACATGCAAGTGTAGGGCGCCCAGCAAGGACCTACATTGATCAACTATGTGAGGATGCTGATTGCTCCACAGAGGAACTCCCAGGTGCAATGAATGATAGAGAAGGTTGTCGAAAGATTGTCGTGGATACCCGTACTGTATGCGCGACATGATGATGCTGATGATGATGATGATGAAGCAGGTGTAAATACTTCATTTTTATGTAATTTATTAGAAAGTCTAAGGAAATTAAACAAGAACGCATATAATATATATACACTTATTTTGATTATATTTGAATTAGTTTCTAAATAAAATAATTGATAGGATTGATTTTATTACGTTAGAAAAGAAAACAAATATATTAGAGATAAATAAAACCAAACAATCATTTACTAAACCCGGTTTTGTTAAAACCAGTATGCAAATTAACCATATTATGTAAAATTTTATTTCTTAGTGATATATAAGACACATTGCATGGTTTTAACTGAAATGAAAGGAGAGAAATGACTTTGATCATCATCATTGAATAAAGAGTTCATTTGAGTTTGGCGTTTTTAATATGTGTAGATGTGAAAGTTCCAATCTTTTTGATGCGATGATTTGATGTGCGTAGGGAAACGGATGCCTAGGAGACGAGGCAAGAGAGGCAATAGGGGGAAAAGGAATTTCCCCTCTTTGGTTGTAAATCTCCATGTCTATAAAATCCCCAACAAAATGGATGTTTGGCAAAAAAAAAAATACCAGCTCCTATTTCCTAAGATCGTGCCAGGAGAATTGAATATAATCAGGGTAATCTAAATGAAACTTCTTGTTAGATAATTCTACCTTCTTCCGTTGTCCCTAAGTGCACGTTACTGTTTTTTCCTCTTTTTTTTTCTTTTTTTTTTTTTTTTTTTTTGAACACAAGTCGAAGCGGGAAATATATTTCTGGGACGGAAGAGAAAGTTCCTCGATTAATTGAGAATGCTTCCGACATTTCTTGAAGTAATATTAAGATTGATCTTAATCTGAAATGGCCCAAGAGAAGCACCGTCCGCCTTTTGATGTCTATTAAATAAGACAATAACGGTTTGCAGCAATCAATTTGGATATCTCTCTCGCATGATACTTATAGCCTTACGTTTCCAAATTCTTAAAATAATTGCTACTGTTGTTTCTAGATAAATTCACCTTTGGTCGATCACGATAAATACGGTTATTAATCACATAAGAAGATCAATGCGTATTTCTTCTTCATTTTTGTTTTGTTTCATAGAGGCTTTTCCTTTCACCATCTTCGAAACTCGAAGACAACACTTCATGTGATACATGCTCTGTTCAAATGACAACAGATATACAAGGTGTGTCAAAAAAGTATTGAGATTATTTGTACTTTTTGACACACTTTGTATTCTGAAAAAAAAAATCGTTCCATTCATTGTTCATTTCTATCTTGGTAAATACAGCTTCACACTCGGCACTTTTATGACACACCTAGTATTCTGAAAAAATTAACGTTCCTTTCCTTGTTCACTTCTTCAGGTATTTTTTTCGGACTCAGGAACCTTCTTGACGTAATCGGGAGCCATCACAGAACTTTGAACCTAACCCTTCATTCAATCTATGGGTGTATCCTGTTCTCATTCCGCTAACCATAGCTGGGGTACAGGTGTTAAGCTGTGTTAATTATTATTCTATGTTACTGTTGCCCTTGACCAGGATAGAACCTGCAGTCTAGGGATAACTGTCACTTATAACTGTCTTAACCTAACTCCTTATCCACTAGACTATGTGTCAAATTGGACAAATTTGCGAGAAAAAGAGATGCATATTTTATTTCAATGTTCTGAATCAAAACTTTTGAAAATTCAAAATTTGAATGCTAACATGCTGGTATACATAAAACAATTTTACTTTTTAAAAAATTCGAGGATCAGAGTTTCAGTATAGATCATAGATCAATGAAACAATCTATTTTTTCAGTTAATTAAAACTTGAAACACAATTTTTGAAAAGAACATATTAATATTATATATACTAGCAACAAAAAAACACACCCTCGGTGTAAGAATGATTTTTAAAGATATTTAAAGATAAAGAGAGGATGGGAGTCAAAATTCAGTGTCAGAGGGCTTGTATCACAAGTATGTAAAATCATCAAATTTATTAAAGAAGAAGAAAAAAAAAACAATTTGAAATCGAAAATTAGTCCTGTCCCCTTTAGATGAAATATTGCGTGCATATGTTAGTTATTGATTAAATGACAAAGGCTGATTGGATGGGGGAATAAATAGATTCATATATTTCTTGATAAAGTTTATGTCTAATTTCTTTCTTGCTTGTTTGTTTGCTTTCTTCAGATATTACTATTACTAGTACAAAATAAAAAACACCCTCCGGGCGATGTAAAAATAGATTTTTTAAACATATTGCCTGAGTGGGTGGGAGTTAAAAATTCAATGTCAGCGAGTTTGTACCTAAGTAAGTAAAATCATCAAATTCATTAAAGGATTAAAAAATTAAACAATTTGAAATGTAAACTTTAAATATGTATTAAAATAAAACAAACTATATATAGATATATAATACCAGTCATATATTTATTAAAACTTGTTTAAAAAAACAATGAGGACTGTCTAATGTTGCATGTTCAAATTTTGAGTGTAGTTATTCTGTGTTATGACGATTTTGGGTAATGTGACGTAGACAGTGGCGTAATTTTTGTTACAGACAAAAACCGGAAGCGAATCTCGATTATTAATAGATTTGGGCACCTCAAGTTGTGTAACGGTTAGCAAGGTAGATTTGCAGACCATTGTCAGTGAGTTCGATTCTCATTGGGAGCCCCCTACTTCCGGCCTTGTAGCACATCTAAACTAAGCTTAATAAATAATTATAGGGCACCGCATGTGGTATAATGGTTAGCAAGTTAGATGAGCAGACTATTGTTAATGAGTTCGATTCTCATTAGGTACTCTATAATTCTGGCCTTGTGCCACATCTAAGCTAAGCTTAATAAATAATTATAAGGCTCCGCATGTGGCGTAATGGTTAGCAAGTTAGATGAGCAGACCATTGTTAATGAGTTCGATTCTCATTAGGTACCCCATCCTTTCGGCCTTGTGCCACATCTAATTAAGCTTAGTAAATCACTATATTATTATTATTTTTTTCTACATTTTTTCCTTTACATTTTATAGGAACAAATTTATATCCACTATGCATATCCACTATAGCTTATTCTGTCATTAATTGCGGTGTAACGATGATACGTTAAGTGTAAACACCTGTGCAATTTCCACGTGTCCAGCAATCATTTATTATCGGGAAAGTAAATAAACGTTTACATAATATGTAATTAATTTTAAAATGAAGTTTCGCCATAAAAGCGTTCACTGTTTGTACAAGAATTTCTATGTAAATATTGAAAAATTTCACAAAACAAATCATCGACAAATTGCAAGAAATCCATTGATTACTATCTAGTAATTAATATGTATTAATTACGAAATACATCTTTTAAATACCTTTTAATATCCATGAAGATATTGCACAAAAGTATATATATATATATGGGAGTAAAAAGGTATACACACACACACACACACACACACAACACACACACACACATATATATATATATATATATATATATATATATATATATATATATTTGAGATATATTTTTGTATCTGTATCCGTTTTTTGTAAGTACATATACCAGGTTTGGGCATTGGTGTGAAGCATTAAAGTGCTATATTATGATAACTAGCAAATATATGCACCCTCCGGGTGCAAGTATTTAAGTTTTAATTTAATAAAATATCATATTAAATTAGAAAGGCTAATAAAACTGAATAAAAATGCAGATGAAACGATTTGGAACAGAGGGGGTATGATTGAAAAATAAAACAACTTTGAAACTAACTCTTCCATCATTGTCCATTACTCCCGTCTTTCATTGGTAAGTTTTCCTAATGGAACTATTTAGTTAAAATAGGAAGTAAAGAATAATATTACAGTTATTTATTCTTGTTAATGGATTTCTTTTAAGATTTATCCCCGAGATTTTTGCTCATACTCATTAAGATAACACCAAACAATTAGAAATCAATAATACTAAGCACATATTTATTAAAATCAAATTTTTAATATCAATATGCAAATTAGCCTTCCCATTAACACTGTAAACCGCTATTTTGTTGTATATATAAATACAATTGCATGTTATTAGTATGTAGATATAGTCAACCGTCTTAATGATGTAAAACAATTTTATTAATAATTGAGGTTTGAATAAAACTAAAATCATGGTAAATGTGACGTAAATAACAAAGGGAATTGTGACTTGTATAGTAATATAGTTTCGGTTACAGATATACAAAACCCACAATCTCCATTATAATAAGATGTTATTACCATAATATGTTAATCTAGGAATAAATATCAGAAAACTGGGGAGTTTTTTTTTTAGTTTCTTTTATTTAGACGTAGAGGTAAATTTTCAGGATAGTGACATCCCATCTTCAAGACCTGAAAATTTACCACCACGTCTAAATAAAAGAAACTAAAGACTGGGATTTGAACTCGGGTCGACAAGTCCATTTCCCACCACACCACCACACACACACACACACACACACATATATATATATATATATATATATATATATAAATGTTCATGATATAGTTGGCTATATTTATAGAGAAGATGTCAATATCATTGATAGAACATGTATGTTTACTTTAGAGCGACGAAGACATAAAATCAACAGTGCTTGGTAACAGACAGTTTCTCACCAATTCTCTCACGGGCACGTTGTCTTCATGATAAGTGGCTAACACGCTGATTTAAAAGCAATAGTAACAATCGCAACTTGAATTTATCTTAGTCTATAATAAATTAACACATATACTGACGCACACACACACATTATATATATATATATATATATATATATATATATATATATATATTATATATATATATATGGTATATATTAATAAAAGCTGAAGACGCGAGTTCAAATCTCCAGCGAAATATACTACACATTTTTTTCTGAGTTTTGTTCTTTCATTCTCATATTTCACCTCATTCTGTCGGATTCATTCAACCCCTTTTCCTCATATATAATATATATATATATATATATATATATATAACACTTCTCTACCCGGATTATAGTGGCCTATCAAGCATTTAAAATCTTTTTTTTGATTTTTTAATAAGGATTTTTAAAACTCTCTAAAAACAATTTCTTCAAACAAGAAATTTTCTCTTGATGATCTAAGGACGAAACTAGTTGAGAAAAATGAACAAATAACATAATTTTTCCCGTTTGTCTTATCACTTTTTGTTCATATCATATCATATATATATATATATATATTATATATATATTATATAAATCCAAAAGTCCAGAGAAGAAATCTTCCTTACGACACAAGAGTTTTATTTTTAAAAAAAACAAGTCGCAGTTTGAGAGCTCAATGTGTGCTCTTAATGTTAGAGTCACAGAGCAAATATATAAGTAAAAAAATAACAAAAGACTTAGAGATTTAGCTATATAGTCTATTTCAGGGAGCTTAGACAAATAGTCTAAATCTCCCGACTCATCAGATGCGAATGATGAAATTTTTATTACTTTAAAGGTATGTGAAAACAATTTTTTATTTTTTATATATTTTTTATTTTTTAAAAAATTTTATAGTCCTGTGATATGAATTCCAAATGAAATCCTTGATGTTGCAAAAAAAAAAAAATTATGTTGTAGTTTCACTTCCGACTATAATGCTTTATCTCTAAGTCTGTTGTTATTTCTTTACGTATATATGTATATATATATATATATATATATCTTATTGTAATGGAGATTGTGGGTTTGTATATCTGTAACCGAAACTATATTACTATTCAAGTCACAATTCCCTTTGTTATTTACATCACATTTTCCATGATTTTATCTTTATTTAAACCTCAATGATTAATAAAATTGTTTTACATCATTAAGTCTGTTGACCATATCTACATATCAATAACATGCAATTGTATTTATATATACAACAAAATAGCGGTTTACAGTGTGAACGGGAAGACTAATCTGCATATTGATATTTAAAATTTGATTTTAATAAATATGTGCTTAGTATTATTGATTTTTAATTGTTTGGTTTTATCTTATTGAATATGAGCAAAAATCTTGGGTATAAATCTTAAAAGAAATCCATTAACAAGAATAATAACTGTAATATTATTCTTTACTACCTATTTTAACTAAATAGTTAAATTAGGAAAATTTTACCAATGAAAGATGGGAGTAAGGGAAAATGATGGAAGAGTTAGTTTCAAAGCTGTTCTATTTTTCAATCATACCCCTCTGTTCCAAATATTTTTATCTGAATTCTTATTCAGTTTCATTAGCCTTTCTAATTTAATATGATATTTTATTATATTAAAATTTAAATACTTGCACCCGGAGGGTGCATATATTTGCTAGTTATTATAATGGAGATTGTGTGTTTTTCTGTCTGTAACCGAAACTATATTCCTACTCAAGTCACAATTCTCTTAGTTATTGATATCACATTCTCCATGATTTTATTTTTTATCTAAACCTCAATTATTAATAAAATTGTCTTACATTATTTAATACTGTAACTATGTCTACATACTGGCAACATGCAATTATATTTATATATACAACAAAATAGCGGTTTACAGTGTGAACGGGAAGGCTAATTTGCATATTGATATTAAAAATCGAATTTAATAAATATTTGCTTAGTATTATTGATTTCTAACTATTTGGTTTTATTTTAATGAATATAAGTAAAAATCTCTTCAATGAATCTTAAATGAAATCCATTAACAAGATAAAATAACTGTCATTTTATTCTTTACTTCCTCTTATAACTAAATACTTAAATTAGAAAAAATAATGAAAGACGAGAGTGATGGAAGAGTAAGTTTCAGTTGTTCCATTTTTTATTATACTCCCTCTGTTTCAAATCTTTTATTATACTCCCTCTGTTTCAAATCTTTTTATCTGTATTCTTATTTAGTTTCATTAGCCTTTCTAATTTAATCTAATATTTTATTACATGAAAACTTAAATACTTGCACACGGAGGGTGCATACATTTGCTAGTATATATATATATATTATATATATATATATATATATATATATATAAGTATGTGTGCGTGACACATCCGTTGCAGCTCTTATATAGATTCGTTACAAAGATAATATATCTAAATCGCTCGAGACAGACTTTATGATTCGTGGGTCTATAACTTGTCTATTTATATTAACAGATGATTTAAAAATAAAACCACTTTTAGGAAAGTTAAGATAATTATCAATCATTCTCTCTACTCTTCCCCAGACTCATATATATATATACACAGGTGTGTATATTATTAAATACTATTATTCAGCCACCCAATCTAAATATAACTATTTACTTATCGCAGCTAATTTTGGCACTTGGTTAAGTGCTTGTGTATGGGCGTGCTCGCAATATTGTTGCGTCATTATTTGTAATAAACAATCCTCCCTATCTTAATAGCAATATTTTAAATTACTTGCCTTTAATATACGAGTATATATTCATATACATAGAAAAACGCACAAACACACACACACATATACATATACATACATGTATATTGTAGCGTAATTATTAGGGTCTACCGGGAATTTGTGATTAAAAATAAAAGTGTATTCGGATTTCTAGAGAAAGAGAGGAAAAAGAAATAAGAACAAAGAAAGGTTAAAATCCGGGATAGTATACATTAAGAAGGGTGTAAGTAATTTGACCGAAGAATGACCCCGGAAATATAGTTAAAAATAAAAACGGAAGTTCCAGGTTTCTAGCGGAAACGGATGTGACGCAACGACGAGAAACGGAGGAAGGAAAAATATCTCTCTTTTCCTTTCAGTTTACAGTTTATTGATTTCGTTTGTGTGAGAATAGTTAGAATTTGGCCGTTAGTCGAAGAGGCCAGACGTTTGTGTGAGAAGCGATTATGCTGAAAAATGAGTTAGAGTGCTGAGAATAAGAGAGACATCTAAATATTGTGGATTTGAAAAGACTGGCGAAGAAAATGAAATTCGAAATAGATCTCTCATGAGAAGAAACCAAGAATCACATTACTCGGATACACTGGAAACACCTGACGGGTCGAGGATACAGCGACCGAAACTTTGTGTTAATAACTACCACAATAAAGATGAGGATAATAGTCCGAAAAATCAAAATTAATCAAAAATTTAGACAATAATAATCCAGACGTTTTTTTATGATCGTCTCCATTTTTTTTATTTCCTTATTTCTTTATTTTTAAAATAATCTAATAAACAATTAATAAATAATTAAATAGAAAATTGCTAATATAAAAATAATTGTATTAATCATTATTATTATTCACTCAATAATAAATAGATAAATAATAAAATAAATTTATTTTTTATTCAATTTTTTATTTATGTTTTCCTTTCTTTGTATAAACACATTTAGGATTTATTCTTTGTATAAACACGTGTAGGATTTATTCTTTGTATAAACACGTGTAGGATTTATTCTTTGTATAAACACGTTATGGGTTTATTCTTTGTATAAACAAGTTTAGGATTTATTCTTTGTATAAACACGTGTAGGATTTATTCTTTGTATAAACACGTTTAGGATTTATTCTTTGATAAACACGTTTAGGATTTATTCTTTGTATAAACACATTTAGGATTTATTCTTTGTATAAACACGTTTAGGATTTATTCTTTGTATAAACACGTGTAGGATTTATTCTTTGAATAAACACATTTAGGATTTATTCTTTGTATAAACACGTTTAGGATGTATTATTTGTATAAACACGTTTAGGATTTATTCCTGGTGTTGTTTTTTAAAAAAATACATGAGAAAGAGTTTATTATAGTAGGATATCTTGGAGATTAATTCTATTTTTTGATGTATCAGGTCCATACCAAAATATATATTCTTATATTTATATGTATTTATGAGATGAGGCTTGATATGAATAATTTTGATATTTCAGACAGTTGTCCTCGTCTTTATTTTGTATAAACATAATTTTATACAGTTGTTTGTTTTTTTAAAAAATTAATTTAAAATAAATCATCTTCAGAGATTATTATAGTGAGGTATCTTGGAGATTATCTATATTTTGAATGTATAAGGTCCGTACCGAATTTATATACTTATACTTGTATGCAGAGATGCTGATAGACACACGTACTGTGTCGCTGACGCATAAAAATCTAAAAGAATGCGGTAAAATCATATTCATGGGTGCCAGTGTCTTTCTTTTTTCTTCCCTCTCCATTTCAAGCTAACTGTATATACGTTCCAATAGTTTCTTAGAAATGAATTACACAGGATAAGGTTACAAGGTAGGAGTTAGACGGCTTTAGTTGTTTCCCCAGATCATATGTAAACACCCTTCAATTTATATCTTTAAAACTTAATTTTAAAATCTTCTAATCTTAGAAAATAATCCAGATGTTTTTTTTATTATCGTCTCGGTTTTCTTAATACAATTTAAACTTTCACTTCTATCTTTTCTGTGATGTCCTTATTTATACGACTGGTTTTCTCTATTTTCTGAGGTTTGTTCGTAAATTTCTATAATTTTTATATGTTTGTTTATTTTTCTAAATGAGGTTTTCTATTTTTAATTAATTTATTTACTAACCCCTCTGCACGAGCAGGATGCGACACAAGGTCAATTTATCAAGCGGAGTTTAACAGGTTTGAATTCAGAGTTTTCCTTCTCCTAGACCGGTTGCCTTACCAAGGTTAAAGAGCCCAGTCTGCCCTACTATTTATCCATAGCTGGAAAGAGAGTAGGATTCATACCTTTCCCAAGGGTATTAGCGCAAAGTGAAATGCAACTACCACATCCAGGATTTGAACTCGGGGGAACGAATCCATTTCCCATGACTTTAACCATTACACCACGCGCTTGGTTAATTTTTTCGTTTTATTTCATATTAGTTATAATTTTTATGTTTTTTTAATGTTTTTTTAAAAATTACTATCAGTTTTCTTCCTGTTTTCATTTAATTTGCATCTCTCAATTACCATATTTTTTTATTTTTTCCCTTCTTTCTTTCTTTCTTTCTTTCTTTCTTTCTTTCTTGTTCTCATTCTAAAACATCCATCTACTTCTTTTCTTTCTTTATTTCTTTCTTTCTTCAGTTCACATATGTATATGTGTATAAATACGTTGATTATTCTCATATACATATGTATATAAGTAAAAGTCGTCGGTGTGTGTGTGTTGGGGGGGGGGACTAAAGTTGGTATCAGCAATGATCGAGGGAGTCTATCCCTTTTCATGTAGGAAGCGCGTGGTGTAATTGTTAAAGTCGCAAGAAATGGACACGTTACGGGCTAATTGCATTTCACCTAACGCTAATACCCTTGGGAAAGGTATGATCCTACTCTCCCTGTAGTTATGGGTAAATAGTAGGGCAGACTTGGCTCTTTAGCCTTGGTTAGGCAACCGGTCTAGGATAAGGAAAACTCTGAATTCAAACCTGTTAACCTCCGCTTAAGAAATTGACCTTGTGTCACATCCTGCTCGTGCGGAGTGGTTGGTAAATATACATACCTTTTTCACTAGCGTTAGACGACGGAGATTGTTTTGGCGTCTGAGGTGGAGAGCCACACCTAACATCAGCTCCTTACTTTACCGCACAGTTCCCTGTGATACTCATACGCTGAGTTGGTGAGGGCCGGTATCGAACTAGGAACCTTGTCGTTTCTTGCCGAACGCTCTACCGACTGAGCTAACCCGGCCCCTTATATATATACATACATACACATACACACACACATATATATGTATGTATGAATGTATATATTTGATAATGATCTGTGCAATAAAGTAAGGAGCTGGTGGTAGTTGTGGTGCTCCACCTCAGTCGCCAAAATAATCTCCTTGATTTAGCACTTTTGAAAAGGAGATAGACTCCCTAGATGTCTGGCTGATACTGACTTCAGGCCACCCCGACGACTTTACGTTACTTATATATACAAATACACACACACACACATATATATATATATATATGTGTGTGTGTGTGTGCGTGTGTGTGTGCGTGCGTGCGTGTGTGTGTGAAGTTTCACGGTGCACAGAGAGACAATTTGACGCTAATTTATTGTGATAGAACTGCTTACCAATTTAGACTTAAGAATTTTGCTATCAAATTAATACATTGAAAAAAAAGAAGTAGCAAATAATTAAGCACTAAACTTGTATAGACCGAGACATGCGTGAAACCAGACACTTGCCTGTTTTGCCCCAGTGTTAGAGGCAGTTTTTGAAGAAGTAAAAAAAAAATCCTGAATGTAATAAGATTGTTTCCATAGGCGAAGAATGTTAAAGAATTGTGCCAAAACTTACACCAAAGATATATACTGATATATTCTGAATAAAGCAGAGGTTAATCTATTGTGGTAAAGTCAGTTTTGTTTATTTCTTTATATTTATTTGGACACTACGCCATCGTTCTTAGTGGAAGGAAAGGATCCAATAATCAATTAAAAGGATCAATAATCAGTTTCATAAGGAAAAAGAAAAAGTGCTTGGTATCTACAAAATTTAATGGATTGTAAAGAAATTCAACACGCACGGAAATTACACTTCTGCCAACAAGTTTCCCTCAAAATAAACGCCATTAGCGTCGATCACAGCCTCAATCCTGCTCCAAAACCTGTTACAGTTTCACTGGGAAGGATCTCAAAAACTACCTTAATCCTGTCGATTACATGGGCTTTTGTAGTACTTGCACGGTGATTGGTGTCTTTCTCAACAGCGTCCCATACATAATAATCCATTGGGTTAAAGATCTGGGGAGTGCAGAGGCCAACAATTGAGACTGGTGTAGTTGCAAAGATTTGCCGACAACCATTTTTGACTTTTCCCAGAGGTGTGGTAGGGAGCCGAATCCTGCTGCCATACATATGGCCTACCATTGGTTACCCTTGTTATCCAGCGCTTGATTACAGTGTTTAGCAACTCCACGTAGGCATCTGAGGGTCATCCAACACTTTTTTTCTGCAGATTTTCGAGGAATTCTGCTGTACGAACACAATCAGATCGTCTGTTATGTTGCTTTCTTCTAGCCACAGCCTCGTAGTTTCCATTGCAATTCTCCAGTTAATACAGTCACCACAATCATCTCTCCTGGGATCGGCACCCAATATATACAGGGTGTTCGAGATAAATTTGACATATTTATATTTGGTTATTTTTCTCCGTAGGTTGGAGGTATTGACGCACACTACGCATCATTTAAAAGCTTGGACCCTTCTTCATTCATATACACGATAGCAGATAGAATGGATGAGTGGAACCCACCTGAATCATGGAAGAGAATAATGACACCGGCCATCAAAATAAGGAGATTATGGTTGCTGCCCAATGCTCCCTGAACACTATAAAAACAATCAGGCATGAACTGGAGAATTGCAATGGAGACTACGATGCTGTGGCTAGAAGAAAGCAACATAACTGAGAGATCTGATTGCGTTCGTACAGCAGAATTCCTCGAAAATCTGCTGAAAAAAGTGTTGGAGTTGCTAAATACTGTAGTCAAGCCCTGGATAACAAGGGTAACCAATGGTAGGCCATATGTATGGAAGCTGTATTCGGCGCCCTGCCACACCTCTGGGAAAAGTTTTTTACGACTACACCAGTCCCAATGTTTGGTCTCCGAACTCCCCCAGATCTTTAACCCCGTGGATTATTATGTATGGGGCGCTGTTGAGAAAGTAACCAATCGAAGTGCAAATACTACAAAAGCCAAGTTAATTGACAGAATTAAGGTAGATTTTGATACCCTTCCAGGGAAACTGTTACATCAGCTTTCTCTATGTTCCTGAGCAGGATGGAGACTGTTATCGACGCTAATGGCGGTTATTTCTGAGTGAAACTTTTAACAGTAGTGTTAAACGATGTTAATACACGAATAAGAAAGGCATGGTTGGCCACAAATAAATTATGAGTCATATGGTAATCCGATCTCACTGACAAGCAAAAGCGACAATTCATCCAGGCTGTGGTTATATAAGTACTGCTGTATGGAGGCACCACTTGGACCCTAACGAAGCGCCTTGAAAATAAGCTAAATGGGAGCTGCACAAGAATGCTGCTTGCAGTCTTGAACAAGTCGTGAAAATAGCACCCCACAAGGAAGCATATGTATGGCCACCTGCCCCCATCTCACAAATCATCCTAGTAGGACGGACTAGGCATGTTGGAGAAGCAAGGACGAGCTCATATGTGACGTTCTCCTGTGGAAGCGAACACATGGGCATGCTAATGTGGGTAGCCCAGCAAGGACCTAGATTGATCATGTGAGGATGCTGATTGCTGCGCAGAAGAACTCCCAGGGGCGATGTATGATAGGGACGGTTGGCGAGAGATTGTCATGGATATCCATGCTACTTGCGCGATATGATAATGACTAAGGCTTTCATCAACACCCGCTGTTCTATTATCAGTCATAGTGCAACATCTATTGCCATTGAGAAGGCATTTGTGCACTTGAATTAATCGAAACGGGTTTTTCTGAATGTCGTGCAGCGGCGTTTCCGAACTCCCTTCCGGAAATCACCACCAACAACGAAATCCACTTAAGATCAGTACAAGAAATTCTAAATAACAGGATGTTCGTGCAAATTCTAAAGTCATGAATTTTGCCTTTACAAAAACATCCTGTTTTTAAAAATTTAACAAGCGAAAACAGCATCCGAAAAATCAAAACAGTAGGAGCGTGTTCGTGCTACGCAGCAGACAAAAATCCTTCCACCGATGTAGAGAAAAAGTCTACGATTTTGCGTCAGACAGTTTGGAATTCTAACGGAAACGGTTAAAAACGATTCCTTAGAAATTGCATTTATTGCAATTTCTGCGTGATCAGTGTTTTTTGTTCGATTTGTTATATTTTAAGGCATGTCAACCCTTGTTGGGTTATTTTATGCCGAATACGTTTTGTTCTATGTGTACTTGATGGGTATTTAATTTTCTAAGCTCTTTAAAAAATTTTTTCTATTTTACCTATAGATGGGACCCTAACAGGTACTACCACTCTGGAACAGAGCGGAGCTGGGAACAATGACGATGAAGGGGTATTCCACATTCTATTTGTACTTGATGGATATTCAATTTTCTAAGCACTTTTTAAAACTTTTTTTCTATTTTACCTATAGATGGGACCCCTAACAAGTACTACCACTCTGGGACAGAGCGGAGCTGGGAACAATGACGAGGAAGGGGTATTCCACATTCTATTTGTACTTGATGGATATTCAATTTCTAAGGCACTTTTTAAAAACTTTTTTTCTATTTTACCTATAGATAGGACCCTAACAGGTACTACCACTCTGGGACAGAGTGGAGATGGGAGCAATGACGATGAAGGGGTATTCCACATTTCCCTCTAGGATTAGACCTCACCATCAGATAGAGTTTATTGCCATACCCAGGATACTGAGGCGCTTAGCCACTGACTTCTCGTAAGTCTATGATAAAAAGGGTTAGGACTTGCCATGTGGGTAATAGGGTTGGGACAACTATATAGAAGCTAGGGCTTGACATGACCATCTGATTGATCACAGGAGCCTCTACGATCGCCCGTCTAGCTTAAGTAATAGCCAAAGTGGAGTGTTGCATGTCATAGACTACTCAGGCACCAGGGTTCTATCCTTAAGCCTCACCGGCCACTACACTAGGCCAACAGGTGGCCCCATTGGGTGGTGGTCTTATCCCTCTGTAGAGGTGCATCGGTATATTCTAAAGCCCGAGTTAATAGGGTTCTATGTGATCTGGACAAAATTAGACGTTGTGTATTTTTTTGCAGAAATGCCGTAGCATTGCTAAGATAAAGATGGATTTATGTAATGCTCACTTCTCAGCGTGAGGTTAACGGTATGTTGTGGTAAGAAAACTCAAGTGTTTATCAACAAAACTATGTATCGTGTGTGTCAATATCTTAAATAGTAGACTATCTATAGTGAACTAGCGGTACCTGTGGATATATCATACTATGATAATTTAATTATCACATTTGAAATGTTAACTTAAGAGCTAGTCTTGAACAAGTCGTGAAAATAGCACCCCACAAGGAAGCAGCTGTATGGCCACCTGTCCCCCATTTCACAAACCATCCGAGTAGGACGGACTGGGCATGTTGGAGAAGCAAGGACGAGCTCATGGTTTAATACGTAAAAAGTATAATAACCGCTCACTCTTTACTTTCTTTCCTTCTTTTCATCTTTTCATTGTTTGATAGAAAATATTAGCGTTATCGCTTCCATGCGCCCCCTCTCTCTATCTTTCCTCAGGTAATTCTTGTCGGACTCAGGAACCTTCTCGGACACGGGAACCTTCTTTTCGAACTCGGGAACTTTCTTGTCGTAATCGGGAGCCATCACGGAACTTCGAACTTAACCCTTTATTTAGTCCACGGGGGTATCCTGTTCTCATTCCGCTAACCATAGCTGGGGTAGGAGTTGTGTTAATTATTTTTCTATGTTACTGCCTCTACTCAGGATTGAACCCGGAATCCAGAGATAACTGTCACTTAGAACTGTCTTAACCTAACTACCTTATCCCCTAAGCCATGTGTCCAATTGTGGATTAAATAAAGGGTTAAGTTCGAGGTCCATGATGGCTCCCGATTACGACAAGAAATTTCCCGAGTTCAAAAGAAGGTTTCCGAGTCCAAAAAGAAGGTTTCCGAGTCCGAGAAGGTTCCCGAGTCCGACAAGAAATACCTTAAGGCCGGAGGGTATATTGGCCGAAACATTGTACAAATAACAATGAAGATGGGACAATAGTCCGAATAACGCAGATAATACTAATCATCAAGCCTCATCTCAAACATTCAGAGAAAAAGAATATATATATATTTACCAACCCCTCCGAACGAGCAGGATACGACACAAGGTCAATTTCTTAAGCGGAGTTTAACAGGTTTGAAGTCAGAGTTTTCCTTCTCCTAGACTGGTTACCTAGCCATGGTTAAAGAGTCCAGTCTATCCTGCTATTTACCCATAGCTTGAGGGAGAATTTAATGCATACCTTTCCCAAGGGTATTAGCGCCATGTGAAATTCCAACAGCTTCGTCCAGGAATTGAACTCCGGTTGATGAGTCCATTTCTTGCGACTGTAACCATTGGTCCACGCGCCTCCAAAGAATATTCTTGTCAACATTAAGAATCTTGGAAATTTAATATAATATATGCGAACGTTAGATTGTCAGTGTGTCGCATTTTACAGCTTTACTCCTAGATACCGTAACCCAACATATCATGCTATTTTGGAATCACATTAACACCGCGAACACCTTTAACATTTTAGGCTGAATCCGTACCAGCAATACAAGAAACCTCCACAAGAGCTAGCTTAATTACCGCATATATGGCGTCTTTTAAGCTTCTAATTAAAATAACTGGAGCATTGTGAAGCCGAAGATGGATTTATGTAATTCTCAAATCTCAGCGTGAAGTTAACGACATGTTGTTGTAATAAAACTCAAGTGTTTATCTAGAAAACTGTGCATCTTGTGCCTCAATAGCTTATTATAGTAGACTATTTATAGTGAATTGTTACTAAAAGTTGAAACATATAAATTACTATGAATAATGTTGATGTTTCGGACTGTTGTCCTCATCTTTATTATGGTATATATAAACACAACGTGTCGGCCGCTGTATCCTCCGGCTTTCCTGATGTGTTCCCTATGTTTCCGAGTATAGTGATTAACTATCCAGGGCAATATATTTTAATATTTTTTTTAATTCAATAGTTGATCAAACTATTGAAAATGATTTCCGATGTTGGATCATTACAATACTCTGATACAGAACACACGAGGAAAGCCGGAGGATACAGCGGCCGACACGTTGTGTTTATATATACCACAATAACATGTTTATACAGTCCACTATAAAGATGAGGACAACAGTCCAAAATTTAGAATTATTCACATCTAACTTCATGTAATAAATGCAGACAAATAAAGAAAATACAATTAATAGTGATTGACAATTATGTAAATCAAATATGATAAATGCGAACGTCGTAGTATTGGTAAATCAGTCAACTTTACTCCTTGTGGCCGTATCCCAACATATCATACTATTTTTGAATCAAGTCTCCGTGAGCAACTTAAAAACATTTTGGGCCGAATCCGGACCCACAATAGTGAAATTTTGGTTTCCCAAGTTTTAATAACTGTGATTGTTTTCGTTGATTTTTGCGAATTTTTGTATGATAAGATTTTCTAAAAATAAATGCGAATGTAAGTGTGTATGGGGCTAATTTAAGGTCGTTTGGTGCTGGTATTTTAGCCCCATATAAAAGCTTGGTTCTTCTGGGCTGGTGAGCTGAAATGGAACTCAGGAACGAAAAGGAAAGAGACAAAGGCCGAAGGTGGTTTTATTACTCAGGCTTTATTGAACGAGATCATACTAGCCTGTAGCGAGGGAAAAATCTCCCTGGCTAAAATGGACCAACTCTACCCTATAACGGCCTCAGTTAGAATGGCAGAGGGGTTCTTTTTGGGGAAGGGAGTCAGTCCTTTTTGTTGGACATGCGCAGATCGAATTTCCGGTGAAAGGCCCCATGGGAGTTTTGTTATTTTATCTTATTTTTATTTTTGTAATTTTTTAATCCCTACATGTGTCATTGTCTTTTTTCTAGTTTTCTCCTCGAGGCCGTAGCCCAACATATGATACACTTTTGGAATCAGGCCGACTCTGTGAGCAAATTGAAAACATTCGGGACCCGCAATCTTGAAATTTTGGATTCCCAAATTTTAATTACTGATTGCTTTCGTCGATATTTTACGTGAATCTTTGCAACGAATTTGTGTGATAATGACTTCGGATAATGATTATGATTTGTGATAATGTTTATGACTTGGAAATAAAGTTTGGAATAATGGAAATTAATTTCGAAATCCAGCGAATGTCATCCAATAGAAATAATTGTTTGTACAAAAAGTAAGGACCTATGTACATCGAATTGTTTTACCTGATCCCCGGGTCTTGTTTTCCACGGTCTCCGGCCATTAGATCAGTAAATAATTCGGACTATATGACCTTTAGGCACCCATTTTGCGATCCCAATTCATAAGGACATTTTTGCCATTTACACCGTCAAAATCCGGTTGTTTGTTAACAGACAATTTTTAGAGGTTTTTAATTATAAAACTAGCTCCTAACCCATAACCCCTAACCCCAACCCCTAACAAACAACGGTGTAAATGAAAAAAATGTCCTTATGAATCAAGATTGCAAAAGGGGTGCCTAAAGGTCATATGGTCCTATAATTCAATAGCAGTACGATCGCAGCGGACCATCCCCCCTTCATAAACATTACGTTTGTTCAGGAGACTTTTTACTATAACTTATTACGTTTTTAGTATATATATTTTCTTTTTTTATTATATATCGGTAATGTTAACATATGATTCTTTTATACAAAACAATTAAAAAATCACCTGTTTATAACAAAATAGGTTGATTTAAAATTTTCAGCTTCAGTTATTTGAATTTCTTGGAAAATAACTTCTGTCGCTAATAAATTCTGACGATAATGTTTTAATGATTTGATTGATCCCAGGGGACCATCCCACCAGGCAACACCTGTCTTCTTGATTTAAAGGAGCAAGACTATATTAATTGCCCAGGTGTCACAATAGACGAATACTGAGGGATCCACGTATTTTTTGCACTAGCCATCGCATGAGCTTCAGTTTGTGCGTGGCTTCCTAAGTTTAAAGGACCTTGTATCATATTCTTACCTGGTATGAGGTTGGGGTAAAACCATACATAAAATTGTCTTTAAAGTAAGTGTCATTGCAGAGCAAAAGGTCACTCAAAGTCTAATTTAATTACCGCCTGATAGTGTGTCTTTTAACTCACTAAACTGGATGGTGCCATGTAAGGCGATGTGAGAGGACGGAAGGATGCGGAGAGGTTTTGGGCTCAGGACCGCCTTCGGTGGCGATAGGCTATCCGTAGCGGTCTATTCATGTCTGAAGTAACTTCGACGCAACATCATGCAGAAAAGAGGTTCAAGAGAGAGAGAGAGAGAGAGAGAGAGAGAGAGAGAGAGAGAGAGAGAGAGAGCTGATTGTTACATAAGTATTAGATTCCTAATATTTATGTACAGAAATCAAAATGGCTGTTATAAGTTCAGCCGGCGGCCTTGAAGGATTGAATGACAAGGCTTGACCTCATCCTGATCCTTCCGGTGGATACCATGAGAATCGGTGGAGACGACCCTCTTTCGGTTTAGATTAGAGAGAATTTTGGTCAGATCGGCCGAAACTACGACGGTGGTAAGTCGTGTTATGCACGCGGCCGACTCAATCTGCGCAGGTAGTCTGGTCGGGATTTCAGAATAAAATATGATCTAAGTAAATCGAAGTCTTGTGTTATTATCTAAAAACTACCAATGACACAGGGCTTCTGATAAAGAGGAATCCCCAATGGAAGACCAGACACGCAGTCCCCAAGACGAAGTCCAAACGCTAGAAGAGACACTAGAAGAATATAAGTAAGAAAGTAAGGAAAGAAAGTATACAACACTGATCACTGGCACACCATCAACATCTTCAGAACCGGATTTCACATGCGAAATCTGTGGTTGAAGCTGTTTTTCAAAAATTGGCCTTCACACTCACAGACGGCGCTGCACTAGAACGTAACTTCAGAGCACGAGAAATCTACTGTGACTGTGAAAGCCCATGAGGATGAGAACGTCTTTTAGACTAGTAATAAACATACCTGGAGTATTGAGATGATGAAGACGGATTTATGTAATGCTCAATTCTCAGCGTGAAGTTAACGGCATGTTTTAGTAATAAAATTCAAGTGTTTATCTACGAAACTATGTATCGTGTGTGTCAATATCTTAAATACTACACTATTTATAGTGACTGGCAACTAAAAATTGAGACAGAGAAAATAATAGTTAACATTAATAATTATTAGCAGTCAGCTAAATAATAAAAATAGACAAAATATGCTATTAATGTCTGTTGACATTTTTTCATATAAGGCGTGTGTTAAATGCCTACTCTTACTTATAGACTCGCCGAGAACCATGTGACGAACCTATTGGCCAATCACTGGCAGTGCTCTGCTGCTGATATTATTATTTATACTGGCTGTTCTAATCTTAGCTACTTACAACTTCTTGAACCTTCGTGGATGACGGAACATGGGATTATATCACTGGACTAATATATAAACAATATAAGAATTTGGATGTTTGTTTTTATAGAAGCATTGTTGGATAAATTATTATTTATATGTTGCTTGAAGGCAATTATAAATGCATGTATCGCATAAAATTCGATAATAATAATAATAATTTCTATAATTATCGAATTTTATGCGATACATGCATTTATAATTGCCTTCAAGCAAAATATAAATAATAATAAACAATATAATAGGGTGTAAGATTAAAACAATTAAAAGTTGAGTTATAGGTTGGTTGGTTGGTTGGTTGGTTGGTTGTTTTTTACAGCATGTCAACCCTTGCTAGCTTATTTCATGCCCAAAACGTTTTTGTTTTATTCATTCTTGATAGGTACTCGATTCTTTTTTTGAACTCAATTTTGTAAACTAATTTTTATATAACCCATAGATGGGACCCTAACAGGTACTACCACTCTGGATCAGAATGGTTTGGTTTGTTTTGTTTTACGGCATATCAACCTCAGTGGGTAATTTAATGCCGATAAAGTTTTGAAATAAATCAATTCTTAATGGATAATACAATTTTTTTATAAATACATTTTTCTATTTAAACCATAGATGGGACCCTAACAGGTACTACCACTCCGGGTCAGAGTGGACCAGGGAGCAATGGTGATGAAGGGGTGCTCCACATTCCCGAAACCTCCAAAACTGGAACCTCACCATCAGATAGAGTTTAACGTCATTCCCAGGACATGTAGACCCTCAGTCACTGCCTTCTAGCATCCATATGATAAAAAGGGGTTGGGGCTTGCCATAAGGGCAATAGGCTTGGGAAAATCATATAGGTGCTAGGGCTTGACGTGACCAGCCGATTGATCGGAGGGGGGCACTCCGACCGCCCGTCTAGCCCAAGATAGGGCCAAAGTGAAGTATTGCATGTCATGAACTGCTCATCCACCTGGGCTCTATCCTTAAGCATGACGGGTCGCCACCCATGGCCAACAGGTGGCCCCATTGGGGGAGTCTTACCCCTCTGCAGAGGTGCAGTCGGGCATTCTAAAACTCCCCAGCCGACAGGGTGGGGATCAGAATGGACCTGGGATTAATAGTGATGAAGAGGTATACCACATATCCAAGAGCTCCTGAATTGAAACTTAACAATCAGATAAAGCTTAATGACATACCCAGGACATTAAGACCCTCACACATCGCCTTCTAGCACATATACGATATTTATTTTTTCGATGATCAATCATATTTTGTTACTTGTATTTTCTTCCATATCTTAAATCTTCATGATAACAATCGGATCTTTGTGAAGCTGAAGATGAATTTATGTAATGCTTAATTCTCAGCGTGAAGTTAACGGCATGTTTTTGTAATAAAACTCAAGTGTTTATCTACAAAACTATCCATCGTGTGTGTCAATATTTTAAATAGTAGACTATTTATAGTGAACTAGCAGCGGTTACCCGGCGTTGCCTGGGTAGAGGGGTATTTTAAGTTAGTCTCGCAGATCCATTATTAGTGAATCGTGAGTTTCAGCCTCGTGGGATGTCCCATTGAAATCACCATGTAAAAGAAAATAGACCTTGCATTGATCCAGCTACACTGAAAAGAAATGTTAATGTCTTCTATCTAAAATATTAATGAAAAAAAATCCATGTTGTTATTATTTAAACTTTATTTTTTTAATTATCTTCACGAATATATATCAAATCTCTGTTATTTTTACTCAAAAAGCAAGCCCTGGTGATATTTAATGTGTATAAATATTTACTTTGTCGTTAATTGTTTTATTTTCGAAGTTTCCACCGGACATACAGATTCACACAACTGCCCTTTAAATATGTATAGACTAGCAGTGGCTACCTGGCGTCGCCTGGGTAGTGGGGATATATATATATATATATATATATATATATATATATATATATACATATATATATATATATATATATATATATATATTATGTACAGATGACAAATAAGAATTAAAACAAAGAAAATACCAATAAATATTAATAATGATTAACAATTATTCAAATCTAATATAACAAATGCGAATGTCAACACATGAGTGTCAGCGTGTCACATTATACAACTTTACTCCTAGATGCCGTAGCCCAACATATCATACTATTTTGGAATCAAGCCAACTCCGTGAGCAAATTAAAAACATTCTGGGTCAAATTCGTACCCGCAATAATAGAAACTTCCACAAGAGTTAGCTTAATTACCACCCGATAGGGCGTCTTTTAAGCTTCTAATATAAATAACAGGAGTATTGTGAAGATGAAGATAGATTTATGTAAATCACAGTGGGAAGTTAACGGCATGTTGTAATAAAACTAAAGTGTTTGTCTACAAAACATACTAGTAAACATTAATAATAATGAACGATCATCTAAATAATAAAAAAATAAATGAAATATGCAATAAATAAATAAATAAATAATATGTTGGCAGCAGAAGAGAAAAATTAAAGTATGAATTATAGATTAATATCACAGAAGCCACAAGTATGAATTATAGATGTGGCTTCTGTGATTGTGTTGTAGAGTAGCTAACACCCATTCAGCACGCTACCAGATGGACTAAAATTGCCTACGATTAAAGTAGATTAACTAGCTATATAATATGCAGGCTGACTTTGCTGCGTAGGCTATAACGAACTGACCCTCCTCTTTTTGTGTAAGTTTTGTCTCATTAATTGTTTGTACTTATTTGTTCTGTGTTTGTATGTATCCGTTTGAAACCGGATGCTGGTGCTTAATAAAGGTATTAAGCACACCATTCTTCTGTGTATCTTTCCACCTCACGATAGAACAGATAGAAATGGATCTCATAATTTGCTAATGAAGTTGATAAGGATAAAAGATAAAACCATGGTTCGACTTAAACCCATGGGTAATTCCATGTCAAATCATCCAGGCCATGTCACCCACCCCGTTCAATTTTTCAGAAATTTTGTCCAAGTGTGGATTATGATAAAGTAGACCAATTCCCAAAATTTGAGCTTCCAGTTCCAAAAATTGGCGGAGTTATATCAATTTTTAGCTCTCCTAAATTTGAGGGGATCACGAAAAATAGCAACTTTTTGTAATCAATTTTTGTCTGTAAAATGAGTTCTAGAGCTTCCTTAATCCTAAAAATTGGTTTATAAAAGCATTTTAGCCCAGGGAATCCAAAAATGCTGTCACGAAAGTTTTGGATGATCTCATTTTTAATCAGAGGGTGTTTCGTAAAATTAACGAGTGTTATTTATAGTGAATGGCTGAAAAAAAATTAAAACAAAGAATATACTAGCCAACATCAACAATCATGTAAATTTATTATAATAAATGCGAACGTTAGAGTGTTAGTGTGTCACATTTTACAACATTACTTCTGGATGCCGAATTCCAACATATCATACTATTTTGGAATCAAGCCGAAACCGTAAGCAACTTAATAACATCTTGGGTCGCAATACAAGTGCCCTCTACAAGAGCTAGCTTAATTACCGCCCGATATGGCGTCTTTTAAGCTTCTAATAGAAATACACTGAGCATTTTGAAGCTGGAGATGGATTTATGTACTGCCCACTTCTCAGCGTGAAGTTAACGGTATGTTTTAGTAATAAAACACAAGTGTTTATCTACAAAACTATTCACCCTGTGTGTCTTAAATAGTGCACTATTTATAGTGAGATGCAACTAAAAATTAAAACGAATAAAATACAAGTCAACATTAATAATAATAATAATAATAATAATAATAATAATAATAATAAGAGAGATAAAAACGGATCACCTTCTCCATCAAGAAGACCAGACCTAGTGTTGATTAACAAAAAAAAAAAAGAAAAAAAGAAAGAACTTGTTAACTGGTGGATTTTGCAGTTCCAGCAGATCACAGGGTGAAGCTGAAGGAAAATGAAAAAAATGGACAAATACCTGGACCTTGCCAGAGAACTGAAAAAAGTTATGGAATATGAAAGTCAAAGTTATACCAATTGTAGTTGGTGCTCTTGGAACGGTCCCAAAAAGATTGGAAAAAAGTTTGGAAAATCTGGGAATCAGAGGGAGAATCGAAACCATCCAGAATACTTCATTGCTGCAATCTGTCAGAATACTCAGAAGAGTTCTGGAGAACTGAGGAGACTTGTTGTCACTCAGACTCCAGTGAAAGACCATCAGCTGACGCTGATGTGAAAAACTCAAAAGGAGTGAACAATAATAAAATATGCTTTAAAAGTAAAGTAAAGTCATTCGGGTGGCCTAAAGTCGGTATCAGCCAGACAGCGAGGGTGTCTATCCCCTTTTCACTAGCGCTAGACCAAGGAGATTATTTTAGTGTCTGAGGTAGAGCTACCATCAGCTCCTTACTTTACTGCACAGATCTCAGTGCTACTCATACGCTGAGTTGGCGAGGCCCGGTATCGAACGCTCTACCGACTGAGCTAACCCGAAAACTCATTTTTTCTATTTAGCCCAAAAGAAGGGACCCTAACAAGTACTGCCACTGGATCAGAGTGGACATGGGAGTAATGGTGATGAAGGGTTGTACACATTCCCCAGAACTTCACCATCAGATAGTTTAACGTCATACCTACGACATTAAGTCCCTCAGCCACCACCTTCTAGTACATATATGTATCTTTTCGATATATTTTTCCATATTTTAAATCTTAATAATTACGAAGTATGTCAGAAAAGTTCCAAGACTTATGTCACAAAAAAAATTATTTCTAATCCAAACTACAAACTACAAGTCATCCCCTTCAAATTAATCTCCCTAGAGTCTAATGCACTTTCATATCCTTCTCTGTCACGCTTGCATACACTCCTGGAATGGTTCTTCTAGGATTCTCCGTAGCTCTGTTGTCACGGCCTTTTTTATGTCGTGCATATCCTCAAAACGGGTTCCCTTGATGATCCCCTTGAACATGGGGAAGAAGAAAAAATCACATGGAGTCAGATCGGGCGAGTAGGGAGGTTTCTCTAACACAGTGATGTTCTTCTGGGCCAGGAACGCTCAGATACTCAAGGCAGTGTGGGCAGGTGCGTTGTCATGGTGAAGCACCCAGGAGTTGTCCTGCCACATCTCTCGCCTCTTCTCGTGCACTAAACAAAGCAAACACCGCAATATTCTGGTTGATTGTCTGGGCGTGTGGCAAAAACGCGCAGTAGACGATACCCCTCACATCGAAGTTTTCTGACATACCTCATATACTCTGAAAATTGTGGAGATGACGATGGATTCATAAACTTCCTAATTCTTTGCGTGAATTTAATGGCATCTTTTTGTAATAAAACTCAAGTGTTTATCTCCAAAACTATGCACCTTGTGTGCAAATATCTTAAATAGTAGACTATTTAAAGCGAATGACAAAGAAAAGAAAAGAAACCAAGAAAATACTAGTCAAAATTTGTAGGAATTAACAATCTAAATAAAAAAAAATAGAATCTTCTAAATATTTATACTCTTGTTCCTTAATATTCCAAGTGCTAACATCTTGCAACACCCTCTGGTTAAAACTGAGATCATCCAAAGCGTCCAGGATGTAATGCAAAAATGTAAATCCTGATTATCTGGAGCCGCTCAGTCACCGAGTTCTTATTTCTTATGTGTGTCGTGACCTAACGATTTCTGATGTGAGCAAAAAACCTGCATTCCATGAATAAGTGTTTAACAGTCAAAGGTGTTTGGCATGTTTCACATTGTGATTGTTGTTCTTGCTTGAGTATATTGGAGTGCGTTTGTTTTGTATGACCAATGCGTAATCGGGACACAATGACTTGTTCCTTTCTAGACTTCCTTAAAGTTGGTCTCCAGCCTCCCAAGATGGGTTTGATTAGGAATTATTCCAATGTTGTTGCCATTTTGTATGAAGGGAAATCTATTAGTTTTAGGTTTCAAGTTAGTATATGGTAGGAGGACATGAGTTCGAGTCGTACACTGGGATAACTAATTATTATTATCTCCGATATCAGCCGTTGCTCAGAAATACAAATTTAAAAGAAAATAATGTTTTGAAATGGGATGCAAATAAAATCAAAAATAATTATTTGGATTTTTCGGACTGTTGTCCTCATCTTTATTGTTATATACACAACGCTTTGGCTGATGTTCCTTACGGCCTTCTTCAGGGTATTTTTGGAGAACTTGAGAAGCTTATATAATCCAGGAACGTTTTCTTCAAAATTAGGATCCTTCTTGTCAAACTCGGAAGCCTTCATTGTAAAGCCTTCACGGAACTTCGAACCGAACCCTTTATTCAATCCACCGGCGTAGACTGTTCTCATTCCATTAACCATGACTGGGTACAATTGTTAAGCTATGTTAAATACTCTATGTGTGTGTGTGCGCGTGTGTGGGCGTATGCGTCTGTGTGTGCTGTGTGGGTGTATCTATCTCTTCCTGTTAACATCATGACTTGTCGGTGTAGACATTGGGTATGTAGAAAATCCTGTAACTAAAACTGTATATAGAATTTATTGCAAAACGAGGAAAAGTATTGATTTTGGAGGTTATATTTCGAAAACAAATTTGAAAATGATATAAAAAATAATTGGATAATGATGATAATGCCCTAGTCACGTTATTCAATTGTCTAATATTTCTATAGTGATTTTACATACGTTCACACCCCTTTTAAATAACCAATGACCTCTTGTCTAAGAACTAACAATAACAAGTGAGATAGACACGCCTCTAAAATTAATGCCTTATATAATTTTTCGAGAAAAATATAGCTAAACAATAAATAACCAGCTATTTGATAGTCAATATTATATCGACAATATAAACCGCCCTGTCAGTGGGGCGTTAGAATCCACCGACTACACCTCTGTAGAAGGGTAAGAATCCCCCAATGGGGCCACCTGTTGTCCGTGGGTGGCGACGGGCGGTCGGAGAGGCCCCCTCCGATCAATCGGCTGGTCACGTCAAGCCCTAGCACCTATATGATTTTCCAAACCCTATTGCCCTTATGGCAAGTCCCAACCCCCTTTTATCATATGGGAGCTTGAGGGCGGTGGCTGAGGGTCTACATGTCCTGGGAATGACGTTAAACTGTATCTGATGGTGAGGTTCCAGTTTTGGAGGTTTGGGGAATGTGGAGCACCTCTTCATCACCATTGCTTCTAGGTCCACTCTGACCCGGAGTGGTAGTAACTGTTAGGGTCCCATCTATGGGCTAAATAGAAAAATGTATTTATAAAAAAATTGTATTTTCCATTAAGAATTGATTTATTTCAAAACTTTATCGGCATTAAATGGCCCACTGAGGTTGATATGCCGTAAAACAAACCAAACCAGACAATCGACAATATAAAAGAACTATGAGGATCTGTGAATATACCATAGTATGATAATTTGATTATTACAGTGTTTGATATGTTTACTTAAGAGCTATTGCTAAATAGTTCAATATGTAAATGTATAATAATTTTGATTTCGCTCTCCCCTCCACGCTTCTTTTTAACTCTTTCCTTTTCTTTATCTTTTTTTCGTGTTCGATTGAAACAGATAAGTGCTATCACTTGCACGCGCTCACCACCTGTCTCTATATTTACCGTACTCTCTTTTTTCTTTATTTCTTGTTATATTATTTCTGTGTAGCATGTCATTTTTCTTCCCTTTCTTTCTATAGAATAGCTGAGGTAACGACACGCATGAGAAATAAGAATAATCAGGATGTATTTATTTTTCTCTGAATGTTTGAGATGAGGCTTGATGTTTAGTATTATATGTATGCACATGTAGTATTCACAATGGATTGTCGAATTAGACATATGGCCTAGTGGATAAAGGACTTAGGTTAAGACAGTTATCTTTAGACTGCAGGTTCAATCCTGGTCAGGGGCAGCAGTAACATAGAATAATAATTAACACAGCTTAACGCCTCTACCTTAGCTATGGTTAGCGGAATGAGAACAGGATACCCCCGTGAATAAAGGGTTAGGTTCAAAGTTCCGTGATGGCTCCCGATTACGACAAGGATGTTCCCGATTACGACAAGAAGATTCCCGAGCTCGAAAAGAAGCTTTCCGAGTTCGAAAAGAAGGTTTCCGAGTTCGAAAAGAAGGTTCCCGAGTTCGAAAAGAAGGTTCTAGAGTTCGAGAATGTTTCCGAGTCCGACAAGAAATAGCCGAAGAAGGCCGGAAGGCACATCGACCGAAACGTTGTACAGATAACAATGAAGACGAGGACAATAGTCCGAATAACGCAGATAAGTATTTATTTTCATTTCATCTTGGACGGTCTTATCTTTAACCAGAGGGTATTGCAAGATGATAACGGTCGTACGAAAACGTGTATTAATATCTTATTATAATGGAGATTGTATGTTTTTTCTGTCTGTAACCGAAACTATATTACTATACAAATCAAAATTCCCTTTGTTATCTGCATCCCATTCTCCATGATTTTATTTTTATTTAAACCTCAATTATTAATAAAATTGTTTTACATCATTAAGACTGTTGACCATATCTACATACAAATAACATGCAATTGTATTTATATATACAACAAAACAGCGGTTTACAGTGTGAATGGGAAGGCTAATTTGCATATTGATCTTAAAAAATTTGATTTTAATAAGCATGTGCTTAATATTATTGATTTCTAATTGTTTAGTTTTATCTTATTGAATATGAGCAAAATTCTCTTCAATAAATCTTAAAAGAAATCCTTTAACAAAAAGAAATAACTGTAATATTATTCTTTACTTCCTATTTTAACTAAACAGTTTAATTAGGAAAATTTACCAATGAAAGACGGGAGTAACGGAAAATGATGGAAGAGTTAGTTTCAAAGTTGTTCTATTTTTCAATCATACCCCTTCTGTTCAAAATCTTTTTATCTACATTCTTAAACAGTTTCATTAGCCTTTCTAATTTAATATCATATTTTATTATAAAATTTAACTAAAATACTTGCACCCGGAGGGTGCATATATTTGCTAGTATAGATAATAATTGGGTAACTATAATAATGCTCTAGTCACATGATTCAATTGTTTCTATAGTTATTTTACATACGTTCTCACTTCCTTTGAATAACCAATGCCATCTTGTCTAAGAACTAACAATAACATATGAGATAGACACGCCCCTAAAATTAATGCCTTGTATTAGTTTCCCAGCAAAATATAGCTAAACAATAAATAACCAGTTATTTGATTATTAATATTATATCATCGATATAAAGGAATGGTTTCATTAATGTTGGATGCTTTGAGCACCTGATTTATAATTCCATATGCAATCAGGAGAGCGAATGATGTTTTCTTTAAAGTATTTTAAAGAGCAGCCAACCCACACGAAAAAAAGTTGTTTTTTTTCATTTCATATGTGTTGGCAAAAATATCTATGTATCAATACTCGTGTTCGTACGACCGTTATCATCAAGTAACACTCCTGCTTAAAAATGAAACCGTCCAAATCGTCTAAGATGAATCGAAAAAATGTAAATCCTCATTATCTAGTGTTGGTTATACGCCGATTTCTTATTTCTTGTGTTGTCAGCTGAGTTAGATAATGGAATATTCCGTTTCTATTACAGAGAAAGAAAAGGAAGAAAAAGGGCGAGGTGAAGAGAAAAATATAATAAGAATTAAGAAAGAAAGATAGAGAGTAGGTGAAAGATATATATATATATATATATATATATATAGATAGAGAGAGAGAGAGAGAGAGAGAGAGAGAGAGAGAAAGCAAACAAGTGGAAAAGGTATAAAGAAGGAAATATAGAAAGAAATAGAAAAAGAAAGAAAGAAGGGGGGAGAAGAGAGAGAGAGAGAGAGAGAGAGAGAGAGAGAGAGAGAAGCAAGGAAGAAAGTAAGAAAGAAAGAACGAAAGAGAGAAAGCAAGCAAGCAAGGGAAAAAGGCATAAAGAAAGAAATATTGAAAGAAATAGAAAAAAAGAAAGAAAGAAGAAAAGATAGAGGAGAGAGAGAGAGGGAGAGAGAGAGAGAGAGAGAGAGAGTGAGAGAGAGAGAGAGAGAGAGAGAAAAAGCAAGGAACAAAGACAGAAAGAAAAAGAGAGTGAAAGCAAGCAAGAGAAGATGAGAAAGCTGGAGTGATAAGACTAATCTGTTTCAATCAAACATAATGAGACAATGAAAAGGAGGAAAAAAAGAAAAAAAAGATATATATATATATAGAGAGAGAGAGAGAGAGAGAGAGAGAGAGAGAGAGAGAAAGAGAGTTAAAAAGATTATTATACTTTTTATATATTGAACTATTTTGGCAATAGATCTTAAGTAGAGATATCAAACGCTGTAATGATTAAATTATCATACTGTGTCATATCCACATGTCCGGCTAGTATTTGTATATTCTCGGTTATTTGACGTATTTTACGTAACTATTAAATACATAGGTTTGTTTATATATTTTACGATCACAGAGAGATCTAGTCTGCGAACAAACGATCATTGTTTATTTGCTTGGTAGGGAAAATTAATTTAAATCACACCTTAGAGAATTCTTACCAAATTTATGGGAGCATATATTAATAAGTCATCCAAAGACACGTGGTTCGGCGTTTCACCCCTCTTCAGTGTGGCTAGATACAACTATACCTGGCTCAGAGCGAATTCCGACTGACTATTTGCCAGCCAAATTTCTTAACCCCTCGGCCACTTTGACAGCTGCTGTAACGGGGCTGGTGTTTTGAATTATTAAATACATAGGCTTGCTTATATATTTCACGATCACAGAGAGATCTAGTATGCGAACAAACGATCATTGCTTATATGCTTGGTAGTAAAAGTTAATTTAACTCACCCCTTAGAGAGCTCTTACCAAATCTATGGGAGCACATATTAATAAGTCATCCACAGACACGTATTTCGGCGTTTCACGCCTCTTCAGTGTGGCTAGACACAACTATCCCTCGCTATATATATATATATATATATATATATATATATATATATATATATTAAATTAACTGTAATTCTTTGAGAGCTTGAAATTGTATATACTAATAGATATTTATTATAGATGTATTACATAATTTAAATCCGTTATCTCAAGCATCCACCTTGGATTTATTTCTTGAAGGAACTAAGTGAAAATATACAAATAGTTAATTGTTAAGAGGTTTAATTTGTGACAGGGAAAATTCTACAGAAAACGTAAAAATTCTTATATTATTTTTCCAAATTGTATCCTCCTAGGATTTTTCTTAATTTGGAATTTTATGAATATGATTCGTTAAATACTGATTTCCAATCCGTCTCATCAGATCGATTCCCCACCTTCAAGCGTGGTTTCGGGACTTAAAAGCATATTTTTACTTTGTTCCCTCCAAGAAATAAATCCAAGATGGACGCTTGAGATAACGGATTTAAATTATGTAATACAACTATAATAAATATCTATTAGTATATACAATTGATTCGTAAAATTTCATGAGCTCAAAAAACTACGGTTAATTTAATATTATTGACAAAGGAAAATAACTTATTACCTTCTATAATCTTAAATAATTTATTGTATACATATATATTATTGCTATTATTATTATCATTATTATTATTATTATTTATAAGTGGTAATTTGCTTGAAGCATTGTTAAGTATGTTATAATATATTAATAGTTTGAAGGCAATTACAATGCGTATAAAAAATAAAAACAAAAAGATGTTATTTTTGTCTTATCGATTTCAAAGTAGAAACTTCATCTTCAAAGGTGTATATCAGAAAAAATTTTCTAATATACACCTCTGAAGATCAAGTTTCTACTTTGAAATCGATAAGACAAAAATAACATCTTTTTGTTTTTATTATTTATACGCATTGTAATTGCCTTAAAATCATTAATATATTATTATTATTATTATTTATATTTTTGCTTGAAGGCAATTACAATGCATCTATCGCATAAAATTCGATACTTATAGACAATAATCTTGACAAGTGAATCACGGCAAAGGATCGTTCGGTGTGTAGAACATCGTACAGACTGTTTCGACTTTATTAAGTCTCATCAGCGATATATACTAACAATTTCCCTCCGACAGAAATCGAAACCGGGACTTCAACAGGCATAGTCAGAGACCTTATTGCCTCGGCCACAGTACACAACGAACAATCCCTGCGAAATTAACCTTGTCAATGGTACTTACACGCCTCTACCATAATAGGTAAGGGGGCGTTGAGTGAACAATAACAATATGAAGGTCATATATATATATATATATATATATATATATGACCTTCATTGACAAGTAAATGGAACCGTAGACCTGAGTTCCAATCCTGGACGAGACTGATTGAATTTCACTGTCCTTGCAATTTCTAAGAACCATCCATGAAACTCTGTAGAAACTTATATCATCTTTAGAAGTTGGCCGAATCTTGAAGACAAATAATTTCCAATTTCTTCTATTGGTTTTCTCTGCACTTTCATTGTCCATTCTCTGAGATAGTTGTCTTCATTCTCTACTTGAAGCCTCACTTTAGTCTTCTCTTGAGATTCATAGTCGCCATTCAGTAATTCTTGATCGCTTTTTAAAATCTTGCTGGGGTTGTTTTTTGTGTTTTTTTCTTGAATTTAATGTCTCACAGCATTTTGTCTCTCTGTCAAAATCCCGCCTGGTATTGACTAATCTTTTTGTTAACTACCATTTCCTTCTGTTGTTCAATGATTGACAATTTCTTCGTCTTTTTTTTTTTTCGTTTGTATTCCTTTTGTCTAGTGAAAAAAAAAATCAGAATTACGTCTCGGTGTTTGTTGATCTGTCCCGGGCACTACCGGTTTGCCTTGTTCAAAGACTTCCATTCTCTTGTTAAAGACGGTTAGAAACCGTTCTTTCATTAAGATCTGCCATTCTCAGTAATTTGGAAGAGTTTAATACATGGCTATAATCATAGAAACAATAATAATAATAATAACAAATGTGTACGCACGTGTGTGCAATGGTTATCGATATAGCACATGGACATGACGAGACGAGTTCACATCCTGGACGAGGCTGTTTGGTTTTCACTTAGTGCGAATACCATTGGGAAAGGTATGCATCAAACTATTCTCCCTTCAGTCATGGGTAACAACTATTCGCATAATAATCGCAAGGGTCTGAGTTCGAAACCGGTCCCCACCAACTCAGTGTACGAATACCTGAGACTGATAATCTTATCTGTGTGTAAAGTGTAGACGGTAGATGTTGCGCTCCACCTCAGTGAAAAAACTTGTGGAGACGAGTTCATATCCTGGACGAGGCTGTTTGCTTTTCATATAGTGCGAATACCATTGGGAAAGGTATGCATCAAACTATTCTCCCTTCAGTCATGGGTAACAAGTACGGCTGACTGAGTTTGGCAACCAGAGAGCCAAGGGGGCAGTTTAGCTCAGTTGGTAGAGTATCCGCATAAAAATCGCAAGGTTCCGAGTTCGAAACCGGTCTCCACCAACTCAGTGTGCGAATACCAGAGATTGATAATCTGATCTGTGTGGTAAAGTGTAGACGGTAGATGTCGCGCTCAGTAAAAAAAAAAATCTCCCTGGTATAGAGCTTGACTCCCTTGCTGTTCAGCTGATACCGACAATAGGTCACTCCCCCAACTTATTATCATGGAAACAATAATAAGGACAAATGTGGAGGCGCGTTGTGTAATAGTTATTGTCGTAGAACATGGACATGGCGTGACGAGTTCAAATCCGGAAGAAGGCTGTTTACTATTTCTCTGAATGTTTGAGACGAGGCTTAATGATTAATCAAATTGGACACATGGACTAGTGGATAAGGTAGGTTAACACAGTTCTAAGTGACAGTTATCTCTGGATTCCGGGTTCAATCCTGAGTAGAGGCAATAACATAGAAAAATAATTAACACAACTTCTACCCTAGCTATGGTTAGCGGAATGAGAACAGGATACCCCCGTGGACTAAATAAAGGGTTAGGTTCAAAGTTCCGTGATGGCTCCCGATTACGACAAGAAAGTTCCCGAGTTCGAAAAGAAGGTTCCCGAGTCCGAGAAGGTTCCAGAGTCCGACAAGAAATACCCGAAGATGGCCGGAGGGCATATCGGCCGAAACGTTGTACAAATAACAATGAAGATGGGGACAATAGTCCGAATAACGCAGATAATACTAAGGTTGTTTACATTTCACATAGCGCTAATACTCTTAGGAAGGGTATGCATCAAACTATTCTCCCTACAACTATCGGTAACTAGTGGAGCTGACTCGGTTCTTTAACCATTGTTAGTCAGAATTACGTCTTGCCGTTTGTTGATCTGTCCCGGTCACTACCGGTTTTCTTTGTTCCAAGACTTCCTTTCCCTTGTAAAAAAAAGTCTTCTTCCATTAAAATATGCCATTCTCAGAAATTTGGAAGAGTTAGAAACATAGAAACAATATTAATGTCAAATGTGGAGGTACGATGTGTAATGGTTATCGTCGTATGAAATGGACATGACTAAAACAAATCACCACGTTCACAAAAATCAGAATTTATTATCTACTGTTGTCTCTCACTCAAACAATGAATTAAAAAAAATCTATTATTATACTAAAGCTGAGTTAATCAACTTTTGCGTTCTAAAGGCTTTTTTACTGTTTAGTTTAATGACACGAACATTATTTTAAATTATTCCTTACTTTTAGGATTGAATTATGTTTGAAAAAAGTTATGTTTTAATTGGTTCTAATTAGTTGTAATTTGTAATTGAGTCAAAAATCGACCAATCTCTTACTTTACTCTGTGTCTATCTCTTTCTTCCCCTCTATGTATCTCTTGACTACCTCCTCATTATATAATGAGTAGCGAGAGAGAGAGAGAGAGAGAGAGGATAATTTGAAATGTATTTCTATGTTAAATTTCACAACCATCAACCCGTAGCTTAAACGATGTCAAATATTTCCCTCCTTAGAAAGCTAACAAAATGATTTTAAGGTTTCGTCCGGTCGTATTTATTTATTTTAAAAATTTTATTCGCTTTGCTAACTCCCTTTTCCCTATTATCTGTTATCTAATCAGAGCTGAATGGGTGACCCAATAAGTCACGTTTTGTCTAGTATGTACCTATACCCTTACAAATCATATTTATAAAAAAGAGATTTGGCATTAAATATTCCATAGGGTTTATAAGCCGTTAAACAAAACTAATCACACCAAACCAAACAGCGGCTTCCTTAAAACACCGCAGATAACCTTCTGGTCGTGTCTATCAGTATCTTTCGGTTGAATAGCAGAAAATGACAACAGCTGATATGTGGATATTTACACGATTTCTCTAACCAAACATTAGATCATGAGAATTATACGTGTAAATCTAATGCCATCTGTTGTTTTTTTTGTAACAGTTTCTGGGAAATGACCGTTCTGGGTCAGTGTGAACCACGTTAGAGGAAGCATGGTCAATGTTTTGCATTATCAAATTCCAAGAATGTATTGAGTACCAAATTATATATAGTATCCAGCATGAGCACAGCCATAGCAATGAATAAAAATATACTAGATTAAAGATACCGAGGTTTTCTCATTTCTAATTGTTAAAACCACATCAACATTGTACAGGTTCAGTTGTTCTGTTATCAAAGTCTATAGTGAGTTGGTAATCCTAGTCTGTAGGTTTCCACTGTAATATATAAGTTCAAGTCTATAGTGAGATGGTAATCCTAGTCTGAAGGATTTAATCCAAAGGATAAGTCTTCCTGGCTGAAAGTTTAACCAGCGGTTGAGGACATTTGGAAACGATCTTAAATGCTTTCTGTCATCTTATTTTATTGGCCGATTTCTAGCGGAAAGATCATAAATAGAAGTGGCAGTTGATAAGGGGAGGTACGGGTAATGTTTTTTATTATCAATTTCCAAGACAGCATTGAGTTGTTGTTGTTGTTGTTGCGGCATTAACCCTTGTTCGAATTCCAACAAATTCAATGTATCCAGAATGGGTGAAACTTGCAAATCGTCGTCAAAATTAAAACGGAAACTTATTTGGTGGTGATTCATGACAGTTTAACTACAGTGTATGAATTAACTTTTTTGCGAATTGGGTTACGGTTTAGGGGTTTGGGGATTAAGGTTGTTTTTAATTACGTATCGCTTAAAAAAACAATAACAAAAACCAAAAACAAATTACTATACATTTAATTAACCATTGAAATTAATCATTGAATCCAACGGTAGACACATTAGTCTCAGTTGTTTGTGCTAGTATTGCAATGTATAATTTCAATTAAACTTCGTTTAAAAAAATCATTTTTAAACATTAAATGTATAGCAATTTGGGTTTTTTTAAGCAATACGTAATTAAAAACAACCTTAATCCCCCAAACCCCTAAACCCAATTCGCAAAAAAGTTCATTCATATACTCTAGTCATGGATCACCAAATAAGTTCCCGTTTTAATTTTGACGACGATTTGAAAATTTAACCCTCGAATGAATGAGATAGTGAATTCACAAAAAGAGTTACAAGTGAATTTGAAATTTCCAAGTGGTCCCCAAACCCACATGCATATCTCGGTCAGAGGAAGGAGTTGCGCTTATTTGCCGAAAAATGTCCAAAGTTGCAGTGACAAGTAGGCCAAAAGCCGTTGATTCCAGACGATAATAGAGTCGCCCTTTGGATTTTCACTAGCTATGGGTTAAATAGTACCAATATTCTGTTGTATACCCTTTTCTTTACTTCTATTCTTCTTCTGACGTCCGTGATATCTTAAGTTCTTCTAGGTCTCTTCTAGCGTCTTGCTGGTCGGTCGCACTTAACTCATTTCTTCTTGTTGATCAGTCTTGTTACCTAGACATTCATTAATCACAAGACCGTGTTATTTGCTTAAGCTTTTATTTACTTAACTATACATTTCATGTAACTAAATATCTGACTAACATAGCGCGCGTATGCAGTGTGAGTTCCAGTTAAGGCAGCAAATCTTCTCTGCCCGACGTCAAACTGAAAACTGAAGACCCAACCAGGTCCCATGTCACTTCACGTATTTCGCGGGATTTCTGTACTATTCCAGGGAAAGTCCCGCCCGTGATATGAAAAGGGGCCATCCCTTTAGAAATAAAGGGGATTGACAATAATCTTATGTAACCGCATAGATCATGTAACAATTCTTCTTCTAAACGGATGTCTTTGGCATTAAATAATCCACGGAGTTTGTCGTGATATTAAACAAAGAACCCCAACCTTAATGCAATCTATGCATAATTAATTAGAGTAAATGTTTGAAATAGAACATTTTTATCTTTTTATATGCAATTTTATTTTATTTCGTTAGTCTTTCTAATTTAAAATATTTTATTACATTAAAACTTGAATACTTGCACCCGTCGAAGAGCGAATAGGTTTACAAGTAGCTAATAATGTACATTATATTTAGGAAACCTACTAATGCAGTGCAGTGTACTATTTTTTTTTTTCTGTGTTAAATATGGCCGACAGTATTAATAGTTAAGGTTTGGAGGCGAGAGATATTCGGTATATCTATTTTCCCCGTAAATATAGAAAGTCAACTTCTGTATGTATAGTAAGTAAATACTAATTACCCTCCTCAAGTTGTAGAGAAAAAACAGCTACTTAGTATTATCGTGCGCCCAAAGCAATCTTTAACATTTGATATATGTGTTTGATTAGATGTGGAATTTCCGGAAGTCATTTATTATTTCTTCTAAGATTCCCTAATGGGTTCTTTTTTTTCACTGTTGTGGCACGATTTGCTTAGATTAGTTTGGCACCAAGGCCAGATATGGAGGCGCTTGATAAAAGAAAAGACAAGAATTTGTTTATAAGTCTCATGAAAGTGTTTACTTACTTTAGCATATAATTGAGAAAGGTTGGAGAACACACCAACTGAAACGCCATGTTTCAAAAAACAATACAAGGGAGTTGATTTGTTTATTTGTTTAACGGCAGGCCCAACCCATTATTAGTTATTTAATACCGAAATTGGATTTTTTGTTAGTAGCATATCACCATTGTATCTCATTGGTAGGCTCCTGCTATAATGTCAAAATGCCCAGTAATTATAATACTTCATAATGAACAAAAGTTATTAATATTTGTTGGACAGACACGCACACAGAGACAGAGACAGAGAGAGAGACAGAGAGAGAGAGAGAGAGAGAGAGAGAGAGAATTTCAAGGAAGGATCCAACAGAATGGATAGAACCTAACAGCAAGCTAACAGCTCCGCCCTTTCAGAAATCTTCTAACGAAGAGATTTTTATCTCGAAATATTAAGAATAAATCAAAGGTAAACAATCAACATCATAGTTAACGCATTTTTATTTTATACTTGCATTGTAATAGCCTTCAAATCAACCATCAAACCAATATAAGCACAATACTTCAAGCAAATTATAAAACTCTTTTAAATGATTTTCATTTTGAATTCTAAAGACAATTCAAAATGTGTATACTCATACAAAATATGGCTACTTAGAAAACTACTGATTCTAGTAGGTTAGGCTAGGTTAAATTGAATTAAAAAGTAAAAGGAAAAGATAGAACTAATATCAATAATCTTGATTACTATTCAATAACAACTGATACATGTTCAAAAAAGTTGTTGCTTGCTTGGGTTTACGGCATGTTAACTCTTTTAAAACCCTAATTAGTTTTACTAAGAATTTCAGCTGTGGCTTTCTTTCTGGAATGAGTCTTAGAAACATTTGGTTGTTGGTTTGGTTGGTTGGTATTTACGGCATTTCAACCCTTGTTGGGTTATTTTTTGACAGAGACGTTTGTTCATTCATTCTGCTGGAAAACTCAAACACATCTTTTTAAACCATTTTTTCTATTTAACCCATAGATGGGAACCTAACAGATACTACCACCTCGGATCAGAGTGAATCGGAGTAATAGTGATACTGATACAAATATGGGCTGCTTAGAAAAACTACAGATTCTAAAAGTTAGGCTAGGTTAAATTAATTAAATTTATAAGCAAAAGATAGAACTAAGATCAATATTCTTGAGTATATTCAATAACAACTGACCATCAAACCAATATAAGCAACAATACATCAAGCAAATTATAAAACACTTTTAAATGATTTTCATTTTGAATTCTAAAGACAATTCAAATGTGTATACTTAATACAAATATGACTGCCTTAGAAAACTACTGAATTCTAATAGGTAGGCTAGGTTAAATTTAATTAAAAAGGAAAAGAAAAAGATGAAACTAAGAATCAATATTTTTTTTATTACTATTTCAATAACAACTGATACGTGTTCAAAAAGTTGGTTGGGTTTTACGGCATGTAAACTCTTTTGAAATCTTGATTAGTTTTACTAAGAAGTTCAGCTATTTCTTTTCTTTCTGGATGTGTCTTAGAACATTTTGGTTGGCTGGTTGGTTGGTTGTTTGACATGATTTTCCGGCATGTCAACTCGAAAACATTTTTTTTTATTTCATTGCGTACTCATGAGTTTTTTAAACTCAAATTCTTTTAACACTTTTATAATCTAGTATGAGAGTATTTCGCCCCATACATCAAGATTATTGATTCAGTGAGGCGCGAGAGGAGAGAGAGGAGAGAGAGAGAGAAGAGAGAGAGGAGAAGAGACTCTCTGAAGTCCCGCTCTCTATCACTTAAGAACTCTCTCACTCACGGTTATATACCGATGTCAATGTAGGTATATAACAATATATATACTATGGACAGTGTTAATATCGTAACATAAAAAATCTACGTCGCTAAATTCCACTTCGAATCCTGAGGGTTTCGAATTTTTGATGAAACACCTGTACTTACCATTTCAACCATTCAGTCCACAATAAACATTACACTCACTATACAATAAACAATTTTTTTTCATACTGAATGTCCTGAGTAGTAGCCCAAACTTTCTAAATTTATCACATCAGAGTTAAGAAACAAGGTGTCGGCTAAAGAGAATTTAATGAAGTCGATTCCACGGGTGCCAGATTAAACCTTAAAACACTTATTATTCCGACACCTCCGCCACGAGTAGGATGCGACACAAGGTCAATTTTTTGAGCGGGTTTAACAGGTTTAAAATCAGAGTTTCATTTACTAGACGGCCGCCTAAGGCAAGGTTAAAGAGTCCCGCTGTGCCAACCCATTTACCCATAAAGTGGAGGGAGATAATTTGATGCCATACCTTTCCCAGTGGGTATTAGCGCTATGTGAAATGCAAAGCCTTGTCCAGGATTTGAACTCGGGCCATTGTGCCTTAAGACGTCTAAACATTACACCACACCACCTCCGTACAAGCCTGAATAACACTTAAAAGACGCCAAAACATGAGGTAACTATTTTTTTTTTTAATAACGACATTCCTCTGAATGTTTGAGATGACGGGTGATTATTAATATTAATCGTGCGTTATTTCGGACTATTGTCCCATCTTCATTGTTATTTGTACACGTTTGCGGCCCGATTATGTCCTCCAGTCTTTTCAGGATTTCTCGGAACCTTTCTTTTTCGGACTCGGAACTTTCTGTCGTAGTCGGGTTAGGTTTAGTTCCGTGATGGCTCCCGACTACGACAAGAAGGTCCCGAGTCCGAAAAGAAGTTTCCCGGGGTCCGAAAAAGAAGCGTTCCCGATTACGACAGAAGGTTCCCTAGTCCGAAAAGAAGTTCCCGGGAGTCCGAAAAGAGTTCCCGAGTCGAAAAGAAGTTTCCCGAGTCGACAAGAAATACTGAGAGGTCGGGGCATACGGCCGAAAACGGTTGTACAAATAACAATAAGATGGGACAATAGTCTGAATTAACAAGATAATACTAACGACATTCCTGTTTTGGCGACGCCTATCATTGTCCAACATGCGTCACGAGGAGCAATCACAATAAGAGGCAAAAAACTAGATG
>CM042162.1:9198849-9203849 GCA_023376005.1 Doryteuthis pealeii
ATTCTGTCTCAGGCTCTCTGAGTTCTGGCAGATTGCAGCGTGCGTGTTCTGAAATCGTTCAAATCCTCTGATTTCCAATACTTCCACACCCTTTCTCCATCTTTTGGGACGTGGTTCCAGTGCACCAAACTCAATGGTATACTCTCACTTATCATATCCGATACTTTTCAATTCTCATCTGGCAAAGAGTCAGATATTTGTCAATTTTTTTCCATTGTCCTTTAGCTTCATCCCTGTGATCTGTAGAACTGCAAAATCAACCAGTTTGACAGTTCTTTCTTTTTGATTTACAATAACTAGTCTGGCTTCCTTGCCTGGATAATATTATTATTTACTCTTCTTTGAGTCACATCGAGCTTAGTTGATGATCTTTCACTGGAGTCTGGTGACGTCAAGGTCTCTCGGTCTCCCGAACCCTTCTGATTTATTATCATTATTTGCTTCCTTTTGAGTTTTTCACATCAGTTAGCTGGGTCTTTCCACTGGAGTCTGAGTTGAGCAGCAAGTCTCCCGGTCCTCCCGATCTTCTGAGTATTACTGGCAGATTGCAGCAGCTGCAGTGTTCTGAGGTTAATTCCTTCCTTTTGAATATATTATTGGTTTTTGGAGTTTTCACATCAGTGTAGCTGATGCGGTCTTTCACTGGAGTCTGAGTGACGCAAGTTCCTCGCGTCCAGGTGCTATCTGAGTATTCTGGATTGGCAGCAGTGTAGTGTTCTGAATGGATTTGCACGATCCTTCTCTGATTCAAACTTTACAAACTTTTCTATTATATTATTATATTATTATTATTGTTTATAGTAGTAGTAGTAGAGTATAGTAGTATGTAGTAGTTATGTTCCCTTTTATTATCTTCTTTATTTTGTTTTATATTTCTCTCTTTCTTCTTCTTCTCTTCTTCTTCTTCTTCTCTTCTATATGACCCAAAGAATACATGTAAATCCCAATATCAGAGGAACTGGAATATGGAGGGAGGAGGCGAAATGAGAGAAGGAGAGGTGATATGGAGGAGCGCAGAAAGGGAGGAGGCCCAGGGGACGGCGGAGCGAGAGGGGAAGCGGGGAGAGACTGAACATCGGAGGGATACGGAGAATGAAAAACACACAACTAAAACGTTATGTTTAAAACACTGCAGAACGTTGATTTTGTTATTTGTTTAAGCGGCAGCCAAACGCATTAGTAAGGTTTTAATAACCGAAATTGGATTTATTTGTTTAGTAGCAATATCATCACCATTGTATCGTCATGGTGGCGACATTCTGTCTTATCACAATGTCAAATGCTCAGATAATTATTAATACTTCATAAAGAACAAAGTTTAATTAATATTTGTTGGAACGACAAACAACACGACACAGAAGAAGAGAAGAGGAGAGAGAGAGAGAGAGAAGAGAGGAGAGGAGAGAGAGGAATTCAAGAGGATCCAAAGAATGGATAGAACTTAGCAGCAGCTAACAGCTCCGCCCTTTCAGAAATCTATCTAACGATAGAGATCTTTATTTTCGAAATATTAAGATTACGAATCAAAGGTAAACAATCACATCAATAGTACCGATGCATTTTCCTTTTACAAAGCTTGCATTGTGAATAGCCTTCAATCCAAGCGCATCAAACCAATACTAAGCACAATACTCTCAAGCAAATGATAAAACTCTATATAAATGATTTTGCATTTTTTAGATTTCTGAAGACATTCGAAAATAGGAATGTTACTGTAGACAAATATGACTGCTTAGAAACTACAGATTCTAGAAGGTTTAGGCTAGGTAAGATTCTAATTAAAAAAGTAAGAGGAAAAAATTAGAACTAATATGCAATAATGTTTTTATTACTCGTCGATCAACTGATCATGTTCAATAAAAGTTTCTGCTTGCCTTGGGTTTTTTAAACACGGCATGTTAACTCTTTTAAAACCTAATTGTTTTACTAAGGAATTTCAGCTGTGGCTTTCTGTTGCTGGATGAGTCTGATAGAACATTTTGGTTGGTTGGTTCGTTGGGTTGGTTGGTTGGTATTTACGGCCTATTCAACCCTTGTTGGATTATTTTTTGACAGAGACGTTTTGGTTCATGTTCATGTCATTGCTGGAACTCAACACATCTTTTTAAACCCATTTTTTCTATTTAGACCCATAGATGGCGACCTAACAAGTACTACGACGCGAGGTCGTATCAGAGTGAATCGGAGTAATAGTTGATACTGATAGAAGAAAATATGAGCTGCTATAGGAAATACTACAGATTCTGAAAAGGTTAGGGCTAGGTTGAAAATTTAATTAAAAAGAGAAAAGGAAAAGATTGAACCTAAGAAATACAAATTTGATTGTGTTATTATCTATCATAAACAACTGATACGTGTTCATAAAAGTTGGTTGGTTGGTTGGGTTTTAACGGCTGTTAACGGTCTTTTAAAATCTTAATTAGTTTTAATAAAAGTTAAAGCTGTGGCTTTTCTTTTCTTGGATGAGTTTAGATAATTTGGTTGGATTGGTTGGTTGGATTTTCCGGTATGTCAACATCGAAACACATTTTTTTTAAAATTCATTGCGTACTCATGAGTTTTTGTTAAACGCGTCAAATGTCTTGTTAAACAATTTTAAGATCTATTATGAGAGTATTAATGCATCCATACATCAAGATTATTGATTCAAGAGTGAGGGCAGAAGAGAGAGAAGAGGGGTAGAGAGAGAGAGAGAGCAGAGAGAGAGAGAAAGAGAGGAGAGGATAGAGGAGAAAGGAGAGAACTCTCTGAAAGTTCCCTCTCTCTGTCAGTCAATAACTCTCTCACTCACCAGTTTATATACCCGATTGTCAATGTAAGTATATAACAATAATATGTTTACCCTTTATGAGACAGTGTATTAATTATCGAGTAAACAATAAAATCTACGTACGGGGCATAAAATTGCCACTTTCGAATCCTGAGCGGGTCGAATTTTTTTATACACAGGGACGCTGTAGCGACATTCTAACGCATTGATACTACACAATAACATTACACTCACCAAAACAATAAACAATTTTTTTATTTGCACTGCCCCGAGTAGTAGCCCAAAAAACTTTCTAAATTTTAATCACATCAGGTTTAAAACAAGGTCGTCGGCTAAAGAAAATGTTAATGAAGTCAGATTCCTCACAGGGTGCCAGATTAAACGGCTATAGAACACTTAATATTTAACCGTTAAAGTCTATCGGGACGATAACGAGGGAAGAGGAGCGCGGCGAGTAGAAGGGAGGTTAGAGAGGCGGGCGGATGCGCAAGCAGGTGATAAGCTGGGGCGAAGACGCTGGAGGAAACAATGACGGTTACAGTGATGAGTAAAAGAGGCTACCGGCGACAGACGAGAGGAGAAAGAGGGGAGGAGAGGGGGGATGGCGGGACGGAGGGCGGAGGAGGCGGAGATGGGCGGGGAGGCGGTACAACAGAGGCCGGAGGTCCGCGAGTCGAGCAGCCTCGCAGCGAGTAGGATGGACAACAAGGTCAATTTTTTGAGCGGAAAGTTTAACAGGTTTAAAAATCAGAGTTTTCATTCTACTAGACGGGCCGCGACTAAAGCAAGGTTAAAGAGTCCCCGTCTGTGCAACCATTTACCCATGAAGTGGAGGGGGTAATTTGATAGCATACCTTTCGCCAAAGTGTATTAGCCGCTATCGTGATATGCAAAAAGCCTTGTCCAGGATTTGAAACTCCGGCCCAATTTCTAAGCTCTAAACCATTACAAGCCACACACACACCTCCGTACAAGGCCTTATAGCGACTTAAAGACGCCAAAACATGAGGTAACTATTTTTTTTTTTAAAATAACCGACATTCCTCTGAATGTTTGAGTGAGGCCTTGATTAATAATCATTATCTGGCGTTATTTCGGACTATTGTCCCCATCTTTCATTGTTTATTTCGTACAACGTTTTCGGCCGATACTGGTCCCTGCCAGTCTTCTTCAGGTTTGTCTCGCGGAGAACGCCTTGGTGGTGTCGGACTCGGGAAGTTTCTTGTCGTAGTCGGGTTAGGTTTTGAAAAGTTCCGTGATGGCTCCCGAACTGAGACAAGAAGGTTCCCGAGTCCGACAAAGAGGTTCCCGAGTCCGAAAAGAAGGTTTCCCGATTACGGGACAAAGAAGTTCCCGAGTCCGGAAAAAGAAGGGTTCCGAGTCCGACAACGAAGGTTCCTGAGTCCGACAAGAATACCTGAAGAAGGTCGGAGGGCAATATCGGCCCGAAACGGTTGTACAAATAACAATAAAGATGGGGGACAATAGTGCTGAATAAAACAGAATATACTAACCGACAGATTTTCCTGTTTTGGGACGCGCACTATCATTCCAACATGGCGTCACGAGGAATCAACGATAAGATGCAAAAACTTATGACGGTCATTTTAATTTAATTAAGATTCTTCAGATTTCTTCGATGCATGTTGATTAAACAGCGCAAACTGTTAAATATTTGTCCAAGAATTGGGTCATTGCTTTGCTCTGATACGCAGAAACATCTGAGGAACGACCGGAGGATACAAAGCCGAAAGCGGTAGATGATTTTACATACCATACAAAAATGATGAGGAACAACAGTCGTATACATCATCAAGACTGCATCTAAAAAAAATTAGACAAATAAAAAGATGTTTGATTTTTATCTACTATTTAAAGATGATTCTAGCAACACCAGTCATGGTTAAGGAAATGAGAAACAGTCGTACCGTCCGGTGGATTGAGAATAAAAGGATTCGGTTCGAAGTTCGTGAATTTCGGTTCGAAGTTTCCCGATATTCATAAAAGTTTTTCCGGAGTTCAACAATGATAGAATAATTCCAAGTTCGGTAGAGAAGTGTCGCCCGAGTTCGGACAAGAAACACCAAAAGAAGGCGGAGGGCAACATCGGCCGAAACATTGTGCAAGAAACAGACACGATAAAGTTGAGGACAAGTAGTCGAAAGAATCAAAATAATACAATTAATTTATATAATTTGTATTATTTTTATTATTCGGCCTATTGTTCTCA
>CM042162.1:9208849-9226462 GCA_023376005.1 Doryteuthis pealeii
AAATTTCAATATTACAAATAAAGCAATTTTTTTTTCAATTCCCTTTAATTTTATGTTGGAGATCTGGAATGTTTTATTTTTAAAAGTGATTGAAATAAAATGGGGCAAATAAGAAATCTCTGATTAAGCGACACCAGGTTATTCAAATGAATTTTACACATTTTAACACATGTAAAGGAGACAGCTTTTCATAATTCTAATTATTAATCTATCTATTAATACTCTTGTTCTTAAATCTTCCGTTCATTATCATCTTGCAACACCCTCAGGTTAAAAATGAGACCGTCCGATTGTGTTAATACATAGATTAATATTTAGAATTACTAAAAGCTGTTTCCTTTAGATGTGTTAAAATGTGTAAAATTTCTAGACCTGTCGCCAGCCGGTAGGTGCCACTGCCCTATAACTTTTCTAGGGCCCAAAGGATGTAACATGCCAAGTTTCAATTTATAAGATCTACATGAGAATATAAAAGACAAAAATACAAACAGAAGTACGAAATTGTAAATATAGAGATATTATCCATTCACCTCTCAAACACTCACATTATGGGGGAACGAAATTGTAATTGGTATTTCATTGCATATCAGTTAGTTATTTTATATATATATATTTACCAACCCCTCCGCACGAGCAGGATGCGACACAATGTCAATTTCTTAAGCGGAGTTCAGCAGGTTTGAATTCAGAGTTTTCCTTCTCCTAGACCGGTTGCCTAACTAAGGTTAAATAGCCCAGTCTGCCCTACTATTTACCCATAGCTGGAGGGAGAGTAGGATCCATACCTTTCCCAAGGATATTAGCGCTAAATGAAATGCAATTACCACGTCCAGGATTTGAACTCGGGGCGACGAGTCCATTTCCCATGACTTTAACCATTACACCACGCGCTTCCGTTATTTTATATATAACTTAATACCATATTGACCTTCTGACTCTTAACACACAAACAATGTATTGTAAGACTGATATTTTCTTTGTCAATATCTCTGTTCTTTCCTAATCCAGGCACTTGTTCAACTTAAAGTGTGTCGCCACATTTCATGCTATTTAAACACAAAGAAACTTTTTGTGACAGACTGAAGTCATTGCTGGCTAAAGTGGCCGTCTACGCAGACTAGGAGGTCAACACGTGCATAGCACCTGGTTTTTGATAGTATATTATTATCTATCTATCTATATAACATATATAAAGGGCAGTTGTGTGTATCTGTATGTCCGGAGATTTGATTTACATTTGGGAAGATATTTAAAAATTCAAATTTGAGAAGTACACAGAGGGGAAAGTCATTTGCATGTTATTTTATTTGATTTTCTTTCTTTTTTATTTTTTTTCGCTTTGAAATATAATATTGATTGATTGAATTAATTGCATCATTTATATCTTTTTTTTTAAAATTGAATGGACATTTCTTACTGTATTGTTATATATTTCCGTGGAGATTTTTTATGGGGCAATAAGTAATAATGGTTTGGTTTGTTTTGTTTTACGGCATATCAACCTCAGTGGGTCATTTAATGCCAATAAAGTTTTAAAATAAATCAATTCTTAATGGATAATTTTTTTATAAATACATTTTTCTATTTAACCCATAGATGGGAAGTAATAATGGATCTGCGACACTAACTTAAAAAAAAACCTCCCTCTACCCAGGCGACGCCGGGTAGCCACTTTTAGTTTATGATAAAAGACATAAGAAAAGAAATGCCTGGTATTTTTTTTTATTTAAAATATTTTAAAACAAATATTCTGTATATTTAAACAAAACCAGATCGAAACACAGAGTTGACTTATAAACAACAATAAATTCCATCCTCACCATCTTCATTTTCGTCAACACACACACACACTCAGAGCGTCCGAAAAGGACCCACATGATTCCGGGTTCGATACTGACCCTTACCAACTCAGCCTGTGAGTAGCACAGGGATATATGCGGTAAAGTCAGGAGCTGATGCTACGTGTGACTCTCCACCCCAGACGCCAAAACAATTTCCTTGGTCTAGCGCTAATGAAAAGGGGATAGACTCCAACGCTACCTGGTTGATACTGACTTTAGGCCACCCCGACAACTTTATATATAATATATATATATATATATATATATATATATATATATATATATTAAGAAATTTGAAAAAACAAGTCTTCCGAAATAGGATGAATTTATATATTGATGTTTAAACATTTCGGTTTCTTTAAACCTTCATCAGGATGTATTTGGGGTGAAGAAAATGATGGATGTTTTATAGATAACAGGAGATGAAGATCTTTATAAAATCTTTTTTGTTGTGTAACTGTATTTGTTCAGCGTTATATTTTTGAAAGACAAGTCACGATCCACGCACGCGAAGATGTCATGACGCGTGACGCAACTCGAAGAAATGCATTCAACAAAAGACAAGAAAAAGTATTAATGGACTGATTTTATGAGAACAAAGGGAACAGTGGGAATGATAACTAAATAATTAAATGAAGCCTGGTATTTTGTAGTTATTTAAAACTATTTTAGCTAGAAACGGTGATATGTTAAAAAAAATCCATGTCGATTATTAAGGGAGGGCAAAAGCGAAATTGCACAGGCTTCAAAAATCTGTCGTAGTCTTTTGTTGTGAATATGAGCTAATATTTTGGCATCTTTGAAACTAAAGTTATGATCAGTTTCAGACATATGTTGGAGGAGTGTGTTCTGAAAATTGCCCAATTTATTATATCTATATAGATATATATATATATTTACCAACCCCTCCGCACGAGCAGGATGCGACACAAGGTCAATTTCTTAAGCGGAGTTTAACAGGTTTGAATTCAGAGTTTTCCTTCTCCTAGACTGGTTACCTAGCCATGGTTAAAGAGTCCAGTCTGCCCTGCTATTTACCCATAGCTGGAGGGAGTACTGGATTCATACCTTTCCCAAGGGTATTAGCGCCATGTGAAATTCCAACAGCTTCGTCCAGGAATTGAACTCGCGTTGACGAGTCCATTTCATACGACTCTAACCATTAGACTACGCGCCTCAAATATATCTATATAGATAGATATAGATATAGATATAAACTACTGATCTCATCATGCGTCTGCATATGTATCTCCCTTTATTGTAAGCTGTGGAATACGTATCCATATCTGTATCTGTATCTGTATCTCTCTCTCTCTCTCTCTCTCTCTCTCTCTCTCTCTCTCACACACACACACACACACACACACACACACACACTACACACACACACATACGCTCTGTAAGACCGGCCCAGAGTGGTAGATCAATGGCATCATTTTACAGTTGGCACCACTGAAAGAGATGTTGAACTCTATCAACTGCTATTTCTTTATGACGGTAAAATAGCGCCGTGAAACGAGGTGTGAATTCGGTTGGCCGGTATGCAACAACATGAAGCAATAGCACGGAGAGAAGGGACATAGTTAATCAAGGGCGTGGTCTCAGCCCTATGCGCGAGATGCAGTCGACGTATTCCAGGCCCAACGACAGCAAGGCGATGATTTATGTGATTTTTAAGAGATTTATTGATATTTTTAATCAATGTCTCTAAGTATTTCATATCTCTTATAAATCGAATAATTAATTAAATGTGACTGTGAACGTCTGTGTGTGTGTACATGCAACTGTCTGTCTATATTTTAAAGAATTGCCTCCCTAAACAACTACTTCTATAACTCGATATATAGAGACAGGGCTAGACTGTCAAACAAATCAGTATCTATATATTGAGACGCTTGTTCCTTAATCTTCCGTCCGTTATCATCCTGGTTGAAAATGAGATCCTCCGAATTGTTCAAAATGTAATGCAAAAATGTAAATCTAGATTATCGGGTGTCGCTTAATAACAGATTTTTTATTTGTCCGATTTTATTTCACCCACTTTTAAAAATGAAACATTCGAAACTGTCCTGACTTGCTTAAATACCCAACGTAAAATTAAAATGAATTGAGAAAAAAAACGAACTTACATATTTACTTTTATTTGTTATACTAGTAGCGGCTATCCGGCGTCGCCTGGGTAGAGGGCGACTTTTTAAAGTTAATCCAGCAGATCCATTATTACTGATTCCTGAGTTGAATCCTCGTGGGATGCCCCATTTAAATTCCTATGTAAAGAAAATAGACTATGAAAAGAAATGTTAATGTCTACTATCTAAAATATCAAATGAAAAAAAAGTTAATGCTATTATCATTTAAATTTTATTTTTTAATTATCTTCATGAATATAAATCAAATCTCTATCATTTTTGCTAAAAACCAAGCCCTGGTGATATTTATAGTGTATATATATTTATTGTGTTGTTAATTGTTTTATTTACGAAGTTTCTTCCGAACATACATATACACACAACTGCCCTTTATATATGTATAGATTGAAATTGTGAATTACGGAATATAATTTTGTAATTTTGTTCTTATGATATCCTGGTCTCCTGTCCTAATGTATGTTATGTTTTAGTGAGCCAGCGTCAGGCGAATTTCCGGCCCAACTTAGATATTTTGCGAGTCGTGTTTTTGTCACTTTTTTGTCAGCAAAATGCAGATATTTTAATCGCCTCCCCCACTCAGATTTTTATCAGCAAATCAATATAATATTTTACCCCTTTTTAAGAAAGACTGAGAGCGATTTTGTAAAGTTTTAAATGCCATCCTTGGCCAGTTGAAAAGGGCTTAAAGAAACTCCTGTGTTATGGAATCCTTTGGTAAGCGTATGTCATATCCTGCGTATTGGTAAAGGTCCAGTGATTTAATCCTATGTCCGACGTCAAAGAATGTCGCAGTAATTATGACCAGTAGGGTTAGTTTAAGTATTGTATCAACCTCAGAGTACTGCCAGTGATTGGCCAAGAGTTAGATCACATGATTCTGGCCTAGTTTATAAGTAATAGCGGGCATTTAGCCCACAGCTATATACCAAAAACTCAACAGATTTAAACCAATATTATTATACTTTTTACATATTGAAACATTTAGCAATAGCTATTAAGTAAACATATCAAATGTTGTAATAATTGAATTATCATACTGAGATATATTCACTGGTCTTGCTAGTGATTTACTGTTTCTTTAATATCATGTGTATACAGGTAACAATTTCTATCTGATGTAATGAATATATAATTACCTTGGTATCCCCTCACTACAATCTGATTGGACAGTGTCATGTATAAATAGTCGACACTGTGTTGGTACCGGCACCTATAACTATACCGAGACCTATACCTACACTTACTCGCTAGACTACACCACGCCTGCTCGGAAGACGTACTGCAATTCGACGTACCAGCTACTACTGCGATAATATACCAAATACCAACTTCAGAATATATCCCTTAACCCGGATATATCACTATCAATCTATGGAAAAAAAATATTACGCTATTAATACATAATAATTACACAGGGGAACACAGATTTTGTTGACTTGGATCTGACACTTATTTTTAACTATCTTATGACCACTGAATCCAAAAATGACCCCAGTTTTTCTATATCACGTCAACTTTTTGAGCTACGGGGTACACTCGATTTTTTTCAAAATCGTAAAAATACAGCATCTAACAAATGTTTGCGTATTTTATGGAAGATTTTAAAAGTGTATATATAATGGGAAATAATAAAACATTACACTGGGCATCACAAATTTTGTTGAGCTAGATCTGACACTTGTTTTTAACAAATGTTTGGACTCTTTTACATCAACTTTTTAAGTAACAGGATACCCTCGCTTGGTCGCAAAAAACATTAAAATACTGCATGTGACAAATTTGAGCTTATTCTAACAACCTCTGGTTAAAGATGAAACCGTCCAAATTGTCCAAGATGAAATGCTAAAATGTAAATCCTGATTATTTAGTGTTGCTTATCTACCGAATTATCATTTCTCATGAGTGTCATCACCTCAGCTAAGTAATCGACCATTCCACTTTCATTACAAATAAGAAAGGAAGAAAAAGAACATGCTATATAGAAAAATATAAGAAAGAAAGAATGAGTGGGAGAAAGATTGCGAGAGGGAGGTGTTCGTGGAAGCGATAATGCTAATCTGTTTCAATCGAACACAATGATTTGGTTTGGTTTGGTTTTACGGCATGTCAACCTCAGTGGGTCATTTAATGCCGATAAAGTTTTGAAATAAATCAATTCTTAATAGCACCGATATGATAAAAAGGGGTTGGGGATTGCCATAAGGGCAATAGGGTTGGGAAAATCATATAGGTGCTAGGGCTTGACGTGACTAGCCAATTGATCGGAGGGGCCTCCCCGACCGCCTGTCTAGCCCAAGATAGGGCCAAAGTGGAGTATTGCATGTCATGAACTGCTCATCCACCTGGGCTCTATCCTTAAGCATCACGGGTCACCACCCACGGCCAACAGGTGGCCCCATTGGGGGAGTCTTATCCCTCTGCAGAGGTGCAGTCAGTGCATTCTAACACCACACCCGACAGGGCGGTCGAACACAATGAAAATATGAAAAGAAGGAAAGAAAACAAAGAGTGAGATAGAGTTAAATCAAGATAATTCTACTTTTCACATATTGAACAATTCGGCAATATGTTTCTATTAAACATATCAAACGTTGTAATAATTAGATTATGATACTGTAGTATATCCACAGGTCCTGCTAGTATTCATTAATATACATGAAGTTAAACTTAAACGAATGATATGTATAAAAAAAGATACCAGTGATAGATTCTATAGAATTATTCATAACAAGCCAAAAAAATCTGGTAATATTTCTTGGATTATGGCCATTTCATACTTGATTAGGTTAACCAACAGACCATCACGGCTCGCCTTGCTGTCATTTTTTTTACGCAATAGAAATCAATTCGTGGATTGAAAAGAGAAAAAAAATGTTCCGGAAAGGACTCACAATGACTCCCTGAATTTTCGACAACTTTTTCTGCCCTCGCTTGATCTGTACATTTTCCTTGGTTCGGTGATTCTAAGCGAGAATTAACAGGTCCTCGCCGGGTCAATAGATTTGGTGATGGAAGATGAAGTAGTCCTTGACTGAGACGATATTCAGAAAGCCAGTCCTCACAGTACGAATTGTAGTAACGTGAAAACTAAATCAAAATAGAATATCTATTTATGTTTATTGCCGAGAAATAAAATAAAAAAAGAAATATAGATGTTCTTCTTTCTGTGTTTTGCAGGCATTAATTTGTTTTTGGCAGTTGCAGATGATGTAATTGTTTAATGGCATGGAACATAGAATCGGAAACCTGAGTTAGAATTCCAGCTGTGTCTGTTTGCGACCTCATCTCCCTACTGTCCCTAGATCGTTAATCTCGTATCTTATTATAGTGGCGATTCGGTGTCTACCTGTAACCGAAACTACGTTACTAGTTGTGTATACCTTCAGCAATTGCATAAGTTTATCAATGAATATTTAGTTTATAATAGTCAAAATCATTAATATATAGAAGAAATTTAATGTATTAAAATGTCTATAAAAATCTGAGTAAGATTTACCTCAAAACAGACCAATTTATTAAAGCGTTTAAAATTCTACAATGTGTCTTATATATCTCTAAGAAATAAAGGTTTACATTATAAATGGTGTGCTTAATTTGCATACTGATTGTAACGAAGAAGAAGAAGAAGAAGAAGAAGAAGAAGAAGAAGAAGAAGAAGAAGAAGAAACCAAGATTCTTTTGGGAGAGAAAGAGAGAGAGAGGGGGGAACCGCCAAACAGAGAGGTAGAAGGAGATAGAGAAATAGACAGAGAGAGAGAGAGAGAGAGAGAGAGAGAGAGAGAGAGAGAGAGAAGAAATGGAGAGACAGATAGGTAGGTAGAGAGAGAGGGGTGAGAGTGGAGAGAAGAAACGGACAAACTTAAAGGTATGTAGGTAGGGAAGAGAGGGAGAGATATAGACGAAACACACACACAGAGAGAGAGAGAGAGAGAGAGAGAGAGAGAGAGAGAGGGAGAGAGAGAGAATAAACAGACAGAGAGGGGAGAGAATGTTAAATAAATAATCAGAGTTATTCATCTAATGTCATTTTTTTTATTAAGCTCTAAATTAAAACCGGCTAAGATCTTGTTTTTTAGCTTTATGGGTATATACTTTATCATAAACTAGAAGCAACTACCCGGCGTTGCCTGGGTAGTGGGGAGGGGGTAAAAAAGTAAGTCTCACATATCCATTATTATTGAATCGCGTTGGATTCTCGCAGTATATCCTATTAAAACCCCGATGTAAAAAAGAACTTGTATTGATCCAGCCACTCTCAAAAGAAAAATTAATGTCTACTATTTAAAATATTAAACGCAAAAAAAAAAATTGTATGCCGTTATCGTTCGTATTTTTTTTTAATTATCTACAGTAATATAAATCAAACCGTTAATATTTCTGCTCAAAAACCAAGATCTGGTAATAGTGAATGTGTATATATATCTACTTTGTCGTTAATTAATTCATTTTCATAGATACCTCCGGACATATATACACAAAAATGTCCTTTATATATGTAATAGCAGCGGCTACCCGGCGTCGCCTGGGTAGAGGGAGATTTTTAAGTTAGTCCAGCAGATCCATTATTATTGTATAGTGAGTTGAATCCTCGTGGGCTGCCCAATTTAAATCACTATGTCAAAGAATAGACCTTGCATTGATCCAGCTACTCTAAAAAGAAATGTTAATGTCTACTATCTAAAATATCAAATGAAAAAAAAAATATCCATGCTGTTATCATTTAAATTTTATTTTTTAATTATCTTCACGAATATAAATCAAATCTCTATTATTTTTGCTCAAAAACTAAGCCCTGGTGATATTTAATGTGTGTATATATATATTTACTTTGTCGTTAATTGTTTTATTTTCGAAGTTTCCTCCGCACATACAGATACACACAACTGCTCTTTATATATGTGTAGATAGATAAGGAATTATACTACTAGCAGGACCTGTGGATAGACCACAGTATAATAATTTAATTTTCGAAGTTTCCTCCGGACATACATATACACATAACTGCCCTTTATATATGTACTTGAAGCGGCTACCCAGCAAAGCCTTGGTAGAGAATAGAAAAACATGGTTTAATAATCGTTTGCAGATATATGACTACTGAATAGCGAGTTCGATCCTCGCAGGATGACCCAAAGAAATCACTATGTAAAAAAAGATCTTAATTTAATCCGGCCTGGTAGGAGGTCAGGGAATTTTCTTTTCGTCAGATTTGAGGAAATGACATCACATAATGATATAGTAAGACATTTTAATTCAATGATCAACTATATTTTTTAAATAAAATATGAATGACGCGATTTGCTAAATTTCAAATTAATATTTCAAAGTAAAACAAAAATATAGACGTATTCGAAAATATAAATCAAACCTTCATTATTTTTGCTCAAAAACCGAGCCCTGGTGATATTTAATGTGTATATATATTTACTGTGTCGTTAATTGTTTTATGTTCGAAGTTTCCTCCGGACATACAGATACGCACAATTGCCCTTTATATCTGTATAGAAAACCAAGCCCTGGAGATATTTAATGTGTATATATATATTTACTTTGTCGTTAATTGTTTTATTTTCGAAGTTTCCTTCGGACATACAGATACATACAACTGCTCTTTATATATGTATAGATAGATAAGGAATTATACTACTAGCAGGACCTGTGGATAGACCACAGTATAATAATTTAATTATTACAACGTTTTTATACGAGCAGTGTACTCAGGAAAAATGATCTTATTATTTATACATGTATCTGTTTTCCGGATAATTTCTCTTCTCTCTATTCTGTAAGCAACTTTGTTTTATAAAAAGTTATGGTAAAATAAATTTATTATTTTTTCTTAGCTTCAGTCTACTTAATTGTTCGAGTGCATTCGCCTTTGCATCAAGATTTCATTTCATTTTATATATATATATATATATATATATATATATTATATATATATATATATATATATATATATATATTCGCGGTTAAACGCATCAGAAGATAATTCTGCATGCATTTGCATCGTGTGAATGCACATCTGGATGGAGGGATCATCTTGGGTGTGCAGTTGTTTGTTTCTGGCAAAAAGAAAGAAGGAGAGGATTTGAAATATCAGTGCAGCCGTCACATTTAGATAATCTTATAACCAGTCACGACCCTGTAGGGAAGTCGAGGTGACAATTCACGGTAGAGTAAGCAGGATATTCAGATAAGGAATAACATTATCTAGTCTATCTCCATAAGCTGCCAAAACCTCCTACCCTCCTCTCTTTCGCACACACACAAACATATAAGGCCGGTTTAGCTCAGTCGGTAGAGTGTTCGGCTAGAAACCACAAGGTTCTTAGTTCGATAACGGTCCTCGCCAACTCAGCGTATGAGTAGCACAAGGATATGTGCGGTAAAATGAGAAGCTGATGGTAGGCGTGGTGCTTCACCTCAGATGCTAAAATAATCTGCTTGGTCTAGCGCTAGTGAAAAGGGGATAGACACCCTCGCTGTCTGGCTGATACCGACATTAAGCCGCCCCAACAACTTTACTTTATAATGGAAATTCGGTATCTGTTTATCTGTTGCCGAAACTATGTCACTGCTTATATCTCAATACTTGTGGTGTAATGGTTAAAGTCATGGAAAATGGACTCGTCGCCACGAGTTCAAATCCTGGACGCGGTAACCGCATTTTCACTTAGCGCTAATACCCTTGGGAATGGTATGAATCCTACTCTCCCTCCAGCTATGGGTAAATAGTAGGACAGACCGGGCTCTTTAACCTTGGTTAGGCAACCGGTCTAGGAGAAGGAAAACTCTGAATTCAAACCTGTTTAACTCCGCTTAAGAAATTGACCTTGTGTCACATCCTGCTCTTGCGGAGGGGTTGGTAAATATATATATATATATCAATACTCTCAGGAACTGTAATAGCGCTATCGGAAATGTAAACAGCCTCATCCAGTATAGCATACCACAGAATAGCATACGGTTGAAAAGTTTTCGGAACATCATCATTTTCACTCTTTCAACGGCTTCGAAATTTTGTGTGAGTTAATATGATATGTGAATTGTATCCAAGAGTTCTTTGCTCTGGTCAACAACAAAAAAACAACGTAAAGATGTGTTATTTATGATGTAGTAAATATTATCTAGAACTGACAATAGAATAGCTATGTTGCATCAGAAGAGTGGAAAAGGAGATGCTGGAATGATGAGCAAACATCATCTCGAAGAAATACATCTTCAAGAAACTAAAAAAAAAAAAAGGAATTGCTGACGAAATACTTTGCGCATAACGGTGCAAAACACTTGACAAGAGAAATGGGATCTCAATGGATGGCAACGCAGAACCAAAGTACAAAAGAGAATTTCGCCTAATATAATCGTTCCAAAAACTAGTATACATCTTATTTTAGCTCAGTCAGTAGAGTGTTCGGATAGTAAGCACAAGGTTATTGGTTCGATAGCAGCTCTCGCCAACTCAGCGTATGAGTAGCACAGGGCTTGGTTTGGTTTGTTTTGTTTTACGGCATATCAACCCCAGTGGGTCATTTAATGCCGATAAAGTTTTGAAATAAATCAATTCTTAATGGATAATACAATTTTTTTATAAATACATTTTTCTATTTAACCCATAGATGGACCTAACAGGTACTACCACTCCGGGTCAGAGTGGACCAGGAAGCAATGGTGATGAAGGGGTGCTCCACATTCCCAAATCTCCAAAACTGGAACCTCACCATCAGATAGAGTTTAACGTCATTCCCAGGACATGTAGACCCGCAGACACCGCCTTCTAGCACCCATATGATAAAAAGGGGTTGGCGCTTGCCATAAGGGCAACAGGGTTTGGAAAAATCATATAGGTGCTAGGGCTTGATGTGACCAGCCGATTGATCGGGGGGGGGGGCCTCTCCGACCGCTCGTCTAGCCCTAGATAGGGCCAAAGTGGAGTATTGCATGTCATGAACTGCTCATCCACCTGGGCTCTATCCTTAAGCATCACGGGTCGCCACCAAGGTGGCCCCATTTGGGGGAGTCTTACCCCTCTGTAGAGGTGCAGTCGGTGCATTCAAACGCCCCAACTGACAGGGCGGAGTATCACAGGGATATGTAGGGAAGTCGAGGTGACAATTCACGGTAGAGTAAGCTAGATATTCAGATAAGGAATAAGATGCGCTAGTCTATCTCCATAAGTTGCCAAAACATCCCACCCTCCTCTCTTTCGCACACACACACACACAAACACACACACATACACACACACACACACATAGGGCCGGTTTCGCTCAGTCGGTAGAGTGTTCGGCTAGGAATCACAAGGTTCTTGGTTCGATACCGGTTCTCGCCAACTCAACGTATGAGTAGCACAGGGATATGTGCGGTAAAGTAAGGAGCTGATAGTAGGTGTTGCGCTCCACCTCTGATGATAAAATAATCTCCTTGGTCTAGCGCTAGTGAAAAGGGGATAGACTTCCTCGCTGTCTGGCTGATACCGACATTAGGTCTCCCCAACGACTTTACTTTATGATGGAAATTCGGTGTTTATCTGTTGCCGAAACTACGTCACTATTCGAGTCACAATACTCCCAGAAATTGCGTAAGTTTATCAATGAGTATTTAATTTATAATCAAAATCCTTAATACATAGAATAAATAATTCTTTATTAATGTTTCTATGAAAATTATGAGTTAGATTTACCTCGAAACAGCCCATGTTATAAGTGCATTTAAAATCCTGCAATGTGTGTTATATATTACTAAGAAATAAAGGTTTACATAATATAGAGTGGGGTTAATTTGCATACTAGTCTTAACAAAACCGGGTTTATTAGATATTTACTTAGTGTTATTGATCTCTTATGATATTTTTTATTCCCCAACGTATCAATCAAATGAATGTTTTTATATAGAAACCAATCAAAATATAATGAACATAATTGTAATCTTTTTATATGCGTTGTTATTTAATTTCGTTAGTCTTTCTAATTTAATATATTTCATTACATTAAAACGCCGGGAGTGGGCATAGACTTACTAGCATTTTCCAATTCACCAGCAATTCAATAGCAATTCTTTTTTAATTATAAAACTTTTAACATTAGAGATGTTTAACACGGGAATAGTTAAAGCTATAAAAAGTATTTTATAAGGTTATAATAATAACAGCTAACCCTAACTCCTAACCTTAATCCCTAACCCTGACCCCTAACCTCAGCAAAATATTTTTTAAATAAATACTTTTTAATATTAACTATCCGTATAGGCAAACGGAAAATAAATAAACATGTCTTTCGTTTTATTTTTTTTTTTTTGATAAAAATATTAGTTTATCTTTAGTGCAAAATTAATTTTTTCACATATGCTAACAACAAAAACATGAAATAACGTTTTTTTTTTTTCAATTAAAATCAAAACTATTTTAGTATAAAAATGTTACTGGTCGGCTGTTTTTGTTCACTAACAACTGTTGAAAAGCAAAATGCAGTTCCTTTCAAAACGAATTTGGGCTGGGGTGCCTACTGGTGACAAGGTCCCAAATTCCTAACTTATTCATTTTCGCTTCAATTTTCCTTTGAACTCATTTTATTTTCATGATTCATTATTTTTTTTATTCAATCTAATATCTTGGTGACAGAAACCTAAATCATTTGCTTTCTTTTGTAGGTGCAGCCCTGTCGGCTGCGGCTTTAGAATACACCGACTGCACCTCTGCAGAGGGGTAAGACTCCCTCAAATGGGAGCATCTGTTAGACGTGTGTGGTGACCCGTGATGCTTAAAGATGGAATCATGGTGGATGAGCAGTCCATGAAATACACCACTCCACTTTGGCCCTTACTTAGGCAAGAAGGGCGGTCGGAGAGGCCCCTCCGATCAATCGGCTTGTCACGCCAAGCTCTAGCACCAATATTATTGCCTTAACCCTATAGCCCTTTAGCAAGCCCCAACCCTTTTTATCATATCTCCTAGAAGGCAGCGACTGAGGGTCTGCATGTCCTGGGAATGACGTTAAACTCTATCTGGTGGTGACTTTGGAAATGTTGAGCACCCCTTCATCACCATTGCTACCTGGTCTACTCTGACCCGGAGTGGTAATACCTATTAGGGTCTAATATATGGGTTAAATAGAAGAATGTACATATGAAAAAATTGTATTATCCATTAAGAATTGATTTATTTCAAAATATTATCGGCATTAAATGACCCACCGAGGTTGATATGCCGTAGAACAAAACAAAACAAATAAAATAAAACTTTTATAAGAGAAATAGATAAGACCTTATTTTAATTAATACTTTGCATTCTACCATAAAAACTGGTTCATTGTATTTGTAATTATTATTACATATTTACCAACCCCTCCCCATGAGTAGGATGTGGCACAAGGTCAATTTCTTAAGCCGATTTTAACAGGTTTGAATTCAAAATTCAAAGATTTCCTTCTCCTAGACTGGTTACCTCGTCAAGGTTAAAAAGCCCAGTCTATTCTACTATTTACACATACCTGGAGAGAGAGTATTTGGATTCATACCTACATATATACAGGGTGTCTATAAAGGTTAAAGAAACCAGGCTGTCCTACTATTTAGCCATAGCTAGAAAGAGTTGGATGCTTACCTTTCCCAAGGGTATTAGTATGAAGGCGAGATGCTATTTTAGTGTACATTACCTAAGAATATTGAATAATGTGTGATATATCCATGAAAGTGCCTCTTGTTTGATATAACCCGAACATAAAATTAAAACAATGTTTTACTTGAAAATCTTTTAGTAAAACAATCGCTTTTAGAAGTAATATTGAATAGAAAATAATCACCTATATATATTTTCAACCCTTCCACACGAGCAGAATGTGACACAAAGTCAATTTCTTAAGTGGAGTTTAACAGGTTTGAATTTTCCTTCTTCTAGTCTGGTTACCTAACCAACGTTAAAGAGTCCAATCTTCCCTATTACCTACCCATAATTGGAGGCAGAGTAGGATGCATACCTTTCCTAAGGGTATTAGCGCTATGTGAAATGAAAACAGCCTCGGCCAGGATTTGAACTCCGGTCGACGAGCTCATTTCCAATGCTTATAACCATTATACCACACACCTCTAAAATAATCACTTATAAAGACAATTGCGCGATTTAACCTCAGACGCACAAGTTGTATTTTTTCACTTCAATGTTTTAAGTGCGTTTCCCGACCATTTCATCTGATTCTGTGTCCAGCCACAAACAATGCTTTAAGAAGCTGCATTAAAAAAAACAGATAATGGTCTAAGCCAAAACGTAACCATCGATATATCCATCTATCTATCCATCCCCATTCATGCTTAAATCAATTCAACTCAGTCTTCAATTGGTTATATCAGTACTGCTGTATGGCGACACCACTTAGACCCTAACGAAGCGCCTTGAAAATAAGCTAAATGGGAGCTAGACAAGAATGCTGCATGCAGTCTTGAATAAGTCGTGGAAATAGCACCGCACAAGGAAGTAGCTGAATGACCACCTGCCTCCCATCTCATAATCCATCCAAGTAAGACGGACTAAGCATGCTGGACACTGCTAGAGAAGAATGATTGAGAGTAATAGTCTATATATCTTGAATAGTTTATCTTGTATTTGAAATCAAAACAAAACAAAGATACAGTTTTAAAACAAGTATACAATTCTTATTTATTATTTAAATACAAATAATTTACAACAAACCTACAAATATAGGATGTGATTGTTATTTTGTGTCTGAAATAAAAACACAATACCCATGATTTACGCATGCATGCAAATCGGCGCCGCATTTAAAATCAAAACATGAAAATTTGCTCATTGTTTAATTAAGTTTGATTAGAAAGATAAAATTAAATAAAGAAAAGAACGCATATGAAAAGTCTATAAAGGAACTACAAAGCCCTCGTTGAACTCTGTAATGAACTTCTTCATTACTGAATTGCAATCTATACGTCTATTATAACTAACTCAACAGTCAATTTGTTGTTGTTTTTCGATATAAAGCGAAGCGAATCCAGACAATACGCCGTGCAGTATCTATAGAAAGAAGACAAAACTTTTATATTCTTGAGACGACTAACGATAGTTCTGTAACCGAGTTATTCTTAAGGTCAGCCAATTGTGGTATAATGGTGGACAGTTTAGAACCAGACCCGGCCTCGTGATTGGCGGCCATGTCGCGTTGATGGCCGGTTTCCCGCCACTTGAATATGCCACACTGCTGGGCGTCCCCCCTCTCTCTCTCTCTCTCTCTCTTCTCTCTCTCTCTCTCTCTCTCTCCTCTCTCTCTCAACAAGTTAGTTAATGAAAGAAATAGTTATATGGTTTCATTTTGGTTGTGGATTACGTTCGAGTACATGTCTGCGAAAAATTCTAATCTATTTCCATTATCTGAATTGTCAAAATTGTTTTGGATTGTAAATTCAATTAAATTTGATAACGATGCCCAGACAGGTTCATCGAAGCTAAATTAATCTAAACAAGATTCTTATGTGTCTGATTTTTCTTTTCAATGAGATTTGATAATACGAATCATTTTTATTTTTCGGACTGTTGTCCTCTTTTTTATTGAGAAATACAATGGATTAGAATGAACACCAAGGGAAGACTTGTGTATGTGTATTTCCCAATAAAGATGAGGACAAAAGTCCGACAAATCAAAATGACAAAGATTCTATTTGTCTGTTTTTTTAAGATGAGATTTGATAATAGGCATTATTTTGATTTTTCGAACTGTTGCCCTCTTCTTTATTCGGCAATACAATATATATATATATATAATATATATATATATATATATTTGTGTGTGTGCGTGTGGTGTGTGTGTGTATTTGGGCAGCATTCTTTCATTTATACATGTAGAATTAAAAAAGACCCATCTCCTGTTTAACAATTTTATTTTTTATCTTTTCGAGTTTTCTAGACAACTTTTTAATATTTGGGTGGAATTCCTCGATAAGTCCACCAAAGTTCAGGTCCCGAGTACTTTCGGCACTTCGAAGTGCCATCATTAGGGGTGATGTGTTCCAGTTTTTTTTTTAATGCTAATGGCACTTCGAAGTGCCGAAAGTACTCGGACCTGAACTTTTGTTGGACTTATCCACGAATTCCACCATAAATATTAAAAAGTTGGCCAGAAAACTCGAAAAGATCAAAAATCAAATTGTTAAACAGGAGATGTGTCTTTTGTTTGATTCTACATGTATAAATGAAAGAATGCTGCCCAAACACACACACACACACACACACATACACACACACACACACACACACACACACAAACACACACTCTCTCCCACTCGATCCCTCTCCCACACAAACACACATTCTTTCTCAATCTCGCTCTATTTCTCTCTCTCTTCTCCCCATCACTTTCTCTTTTTCTCTCTCTCTCTCTCTTCTCTCTCTCTCTTTCTCTCTCGACGCACATACTCATAGGAACTACATACTCCTTCAAGAGGAGATACCTAATAACAATGAAGATAAGGACAATAGTCCGAATAATACAAAATAATACTAAGAAAAAACTGTCCTGTAACTCGGGTAAATGATTTGTTAAAAGATGTTTTGTTGCACCTTTCTAACCAACTACGACGATGGCGTAGTGTCCAAAGATCTGCGCCAAAGTGCGCTGTGATCT
>CM042162.1:9226562-9269062 GCA_023376005.1 Doryteuthis pealeii
ACAACATTTTGCAATTTATATTTATTATACAACAAAATAGCGGTTTACAATGTGAACGGGGAGGCTAATTTGCATATTGATATTAAAAAATCGAATTTAATAAATATGTGCTTAGTATTATTGATTTCTAACTGTTTGGTTTATTTTAATGAATATAATTAAAAATCTCTTCAATGAATCTTAAATGAAATCCATTAACAAGATAAAATAACTGTCATTTTATTCTTTACTTCCTCTTATAACTAAATACTTGAATTAGAAAAAATAACAATGAAAGACGAGAGTGATGGAAGAGTAAGTTTCAGTTGTTCCATTTTTTATTATACTCCCTCTGTTTCAAATCTTTTATTATACTCCCTCTGTTTCAAATCTTTTTATCTGTATTCTTATTTAGTTTCATTAGCCTTTCTAATTTAATCTGATATTTTATTACATGAAAACTTAAATACTTGCACCCGGAGGGTGCATACATTTGCTAGTATATATATATATATATATATATATATATATATCTTATTATAATGGAGATTGTGGGTTTGTCTGTCTGTAACCGAAACTATATTACTAATCAAGTCACAATTCCTTTTGTTATCTATACCACATTATCCATGATTTTATTTTTAATTTAAACTTCAGTTATTACTAAAATTATTTTATATCATTAAGACTGTTGACCATATCTACAAACTATTAACATGCAATTGTATTTATATATACAACAAAATAGTGGTTTACAGTATGAATGGGAAGGCTAATTTGCATATTGATATGAAAAATTTGATTTTAATAAATATATGCTTAGTATTATTAATTTCTAATTGTTTGGTTTTATCTTAATGAATATGAGTAAAAAATCTCTTCAATAAATCCTAAAAGAAATTCATTAACAAGAAGAAATAACTGTAAATTTATTCTTTACTTCCTATTTTAACTAAATAGTTAAACTAGGAAAATTTAGCATTGAAAAACGGAAGTGATGAAAGAGTAAGTTTCAGTTGTTCTATTTTCCGATTATACCCTCCTCTGTTTCAAATCTTTTTATTTGAATTCTTAATTTGTTTCATTAGCCTTTCTGATTCAATATAATATTTTATTACATTAAAACTTAAATACTTGCACCCAGAGGGTGCATATATTTGCTAGTATATATAAAGTATGCATATATAAAGTATGTGTGTGCGTGACACATCCGTTGCAGCTCTCCATATAGATTCGTTACAAAGATAATATATCTAAATCGCTCGAGACAGACTTTATGATTCGTGGATTTATAACTTGTCTATTTATATTAACAGATGATTTAAAAATAAAACCACTTTTAGGAAAGTTAAGATAATTATCAATCATTCTCTCTACTCTTCCCCAGACTCATATATATATATGCAGGTGTGTATATTATTAAATACTATTATTCAGCCACCCAATCTAAATATAACTATTTACTTATCGCAGCTAATTTTGGCACTTGGTTAAGTGCTTGTGTATGGGCGTGCTCGCAATATTGTTGCGTCATTATTTGTAATAAACAATCCTCCCTATCTTAATAGCAATATTTTAAATTACTTGCCTTTAATATACAAGTATATATTCATATACATACAAAAACGCACAAACACACACACACACATATACATATGCATATACATATATATACGTATATTGTAGCGTAATTATTAGGGTCTTTGGGAATTTGTGATTAAAAATAAAAGTGTATTTGGATTTCTAGAGAAAGAGAGGAAAAAGAAATAAGAACAAAGAAAGGTTAAAATCGTGAAGAGTATACATTAAGAGGGGTGTAAGTAATTTGACCGAAGAATGACCCCGGAAATAGAGTTAAAAATAAAAACGGAAGTTCCAGGTTTTTACCGGAAACGGATGTGACGCAGCGACGAGAAACGGAGGAAGAAAAAAGTCTCTCTCTTTTCCTTTCAGTTCTGGTGGGAGTCAGACCTGGCTCATGGGTCCCCGGATGGGTCTGGCATTGTAGTAGTGAACATGATTTACGACAGAGTAATTTGACTGTACCCCCCTCTCTCTCTCTTTCTCTCGTGTGTGTTGTTTCTGACTTAACGGCTACTAATAACGACGACTACGACTACAAACTGTGTTGGCCTATGCGACACATATAGCCCTGTTGCAATGTTTACTAAAAAAACAGAAGAGCTGGAAAGGAGCCGATGAGCTCCAGAGGAACCAATGGAGTAACGGTGAACTTCAGCGCTACACAGCAACTCCTACGACACCACCGTTACCAAACTGTATTGGTTTCTTATCTTTCCTTTGGACAACGGCGGCAGTGTGGAGAGGGGGTATGCTGCTTGGGCAACAACACACCCTCCTTATCAACTCGCCCAGGCTCCGTAATTAAAATCTTTTTAAAAAACTACTCCATCGTCTTTCGCAGACAGAAAGATGCCAACAACAACAACAATATATATATATACCAACCCCTCCGCACGAGCTGGATGTGACACAAGGTCAATTTCTTAAGCGGAGTCCAATAGGTTTGAAGTCAGAGTTCTCCTTTCTACCTAACCAAGGTTAAAGGGCCCAGTAGGTCCCACTATTTACCCATAGCTGGAGGGAGAGTAGGATTCATACCTTTCCCAAGGGTATTAGCATTAAGTGAAATGCAATTACCATGTCCAGGATTTGAACCCGGGGCGACGAGTCCATTTCCCATGACTTTAACCATTACACCACGCGCTTCCACAGTTATGGCAAAAGTGAATAACGAACACATACAATTACATTCGATTACTTTGTCTTTAGCCAATAAGAAATCGGCGCCTTGGTCAAAGAAAGGTTAACTGTTGTAATTAACTTCTACAACTGTTATGGTAACTTTCCATTTACCATACCGTTATTTAAATTTTAGTACACTACAGTCATAATTCGTAGGCAACCCACGAATTATATAACACTATTTCGCCTCTGTTGGTCTTAGTAACAACATCAAAATGGATTTAATTATTTTTTAAACGGAATGATATATGAACGATGAGAAGGTAAATGAGTGAGACGGAGTAAGTAGATAGGGAAGGAGGGGGGAAAAGGGTTGCCACTAATGTAGGTATTCCATAATCCCGGATTGTGGGGATTGAAAGATCAAGGGATTTAGGATAGATGAGGCAGTAAGGGATTAGTGAAAGTGTTAGTCATGTGGCTGTTTAGTGGAGACAGTTTGTTGATTTCGTTTGTGCGATAATAGTTAGAATTTGGCCGTTAGTCGAAGAGGCCAGACGTTTATGTGAGAAGTGATTATGCTGAAAAATGAGTTAGAGTGCTGAGATTAAGAGAGACATCTAAATATTGTTAATTTGAAAAGACTGGCGAAGAAAAGGAAATTCGAAATAGATCTCTCATAAGAAGAAACCAAGAAAGATACGATGAAAAATACAGATCCACGAGAATGACCAGGAGAAATCCAAGAGTGGTCATTGGGGATTTTAGTTTTAGGCGTTCAGGGCGGTTGTATCGTAGGCAAAATAAGGTGCGCCGAATTCTTATTACATATTATAGTCTTCACCTTAGCTAAATAATGGACCATTCCGTTTTTATTACAAAGAAAAGGGAGAAAAGTACATGCTACACAGATAAATATAATAAGAATTAAAGAAAGAGAGTATTGAAAAGATAGATGGGTGAGTGAGCGAAACGATAACGCTAATTTGTCTCGATCGAATATAATGCAAAGATGAAAAGAAGGAAATAAAGAAAAAAATGAAAAAGAGATCAATCAAGAATAGTATAATTTTTACATATTGAACTCTTTTGAAATAGCTCTTAAAATATCTAAAAAGAGTGATGACATTGGATTTTTCACCTCAAGTTATACAGGAAACTCCGATAAACATTTTTTTTCTAAATTCTTCTCGTGTGACATGTCCGATTGATAGTCATGCAAAAACGATGACGTCATTTTTTGAATGCGATCTTCAAAAGTTCTTCGACACAGATACACTGGAAACACCTGACAGACCGAGGATACAGCGACCGAGACGTTGTGTTAATAACTACCACAATAAAGATGAGGATAATAGTCCGAAAAATCAAAATTAATCAAAAATATAGACAATATTAATCCAGACGTTTCTTTTATGATGGTCTCCATTTTTTTATTTCCTTGTTTCTTTATTTTTAAAATAATCTAATAACACATTAATAAATAATTAAATAAATGGTTGATAATATAAAAATAATTGTATTAATCCTCATTATTATTATTATTATTATTATTATTATTATTATTATTATTATTATTATTTACTCCTTTTGAGTTTTTAGATCAGCGTTAGCTGATGGTCTTTCACTGGAGTCTGAGTGACAGCAAGTCTCCTCAGGTCTCCAGGACTCTGAGTATTCTGGCAGATTGCAGCAGTGCAGTGTTCTGGATGGTATCAATCCTTCCTCTTATTTCCAGACTTTCCAACCCCTTTCCAATCCCTTTCCAACCCCTTTTCCAATCCTTTTGGGACCGTTCCAAGTGCACCAACTACAATTGGTATCACTTTCACTTTCATCACTTTTCATTTCTCTGGCAAGGTCCAGATATTTGTCCATTTTTTCATTTTCCTTTAGCTTCGGCCTGTGATCTGCTGGAACTGCAAAATCCACCAGTTGAGAAGTTATTTCTTTTTTGTTTATCAACACTAGGTCTGGTCTTCTTGCTGGGATAAGGTGATCCGTTTTTATTTCAAAGTCTCAGAGAATTTTATGCGTTTTGTTCTCAAGAACAGATTCTGGTTTATGCATATACCATTTTGTTGTATGGTCAAAATTTAATTTTTTGCATAATTCCCAGTGGATCACCTTCCCAACCCAGTCGTGTCTAGTTTTGTACTCCCGTTGTGCTAGTTTGCTACATTCACATAGTACATGGTTTACGGTCTCATGTCTATTACCGCAAAGTCTACATTTACTATTTTGTTTTGTTTGATTATTATTATTATTATTATTATTATTATTATTATTATTATTATTATTATTATTATTACATAAAAATTATAACTAATATGAAATAAATCGAAAAAAATCTTATTTTGAAATCTTCTAATCTTAGAAAATAATGCAGATGTTGTTTTTTATTATCGTCTCGGTTTTCTTAATACAATTTAAACTTTCACTTCTATCTTTTCTGTGACGTCCTTATTTATACGACAGGTTTTCTCTATTTTCTGAGGTTTGTTCGTAAATTTCTATAATTTTTATATGTTTGTTTATTTTTCTAAATTAGGTTTTCTTACTAATCCCTCTGCACGAGCAGGATGCGACACAAGATCAATTTCTCAAGCGGAGTTTAACGGGTTTGAATTCAGAGTTTTCCTTCTCCTAGACCGGTTGCCTTACCAAGGTTAAAGAGCCCAGTCTGCCCTACTATTTATCCATAGCTGGAAAGAGAGTAGGATTCATACCTTTCCCAAGGGTATTAGCGCAAAGTGAAATGCAACTACCACATCCAGGATTTGAACTCGGGGCGACGCGCTTGGTTAATTTTTTCGTTTTATTTCATATTAGTTATAATTTTTATGTTTTTTTAATGTTTTTTAAAAAATTACTATCAGTTTTCTTCCTGTTTTCATTTAATTTGCATCTCTCAATTACCATATTTTTCCCTTCTTTCTTTCTTTCTTTCTTTCTTGTTCTCATTCTAAAACCATCCATCTACTTCTTTCTTTCTTTCTTTCTTTCTTCAGTTCACATATGTATATCTGTATAAATACGTTGATTATTCTCATATACATATGTATATAAGTAAAAGTCGTCGGTGTGTGTGTGTGGGGGGGGGACTAAAGTTGGTATCAGCCAATGATCCCCTTTTCATGTAGGAAGCGCGTGGTGTAATTGTTAAAGTCGCAAGAAATGGACACGTTACGTGCTAATTGCATTTCACCTAACGCTAATACCCTTGGGAAAGGTATGATCTTACTCTCCCTGCAGTTATTGGTAAATAGTAGGGCAGACTTGGCTCTTTAACCTTGGTTAGGCAACCGGTCTAGGATAAGGAAAACTCTGAATTCAAACCTGTTAACCTCCGCTTAAGAAATTGACCTTGTGTCACATCCTGCTCGTGCGGAGGGGTTGGTAAATATACATACCTTTTTCACTAGCGCTAGACGACGGAGATTGTTTTGGCGTCTGAGGTGGAGAGCCACACCTAACATCAGCTCCTTACTTTACCGCACAGTTCCCTGTGACACTCATACGCTGAGTTGGTGAGGGCCGTTATCGAACTAGGAACCTTGTCGTTTCTTGCCGAACGCTCTACCGACTGAGCTGACCCGGCCCCTTATATATATATATATATATATACACACACACACACACACACATATATATGTATGTATGAATGTATATATTTGATAATGATCTGTGCAATAAAGTAAGGAGCTGGTGGTAGTTGTGGCGTTCCACCTCAGTCGCCAAAACAATCTCCTTGATTTAGTGCCTTTGAAAAGGAGATAGACTCCCTAGCTGTCTGGCTGATACTGACTTCAGGCCATCCCGACGACTTTACTTTACTTATATATACAAATATATAAACACACACACACACACACACACACACACACACACACATATATATATATATATATATATATATATATATGTGTGTGTGTGTGTGTGTGTGTGTGTGTGCGTGTGCGTGTGTAGTTTCACGGTGCTCAGAGAGACAATTTGACGCTAATTTATTGTGATAGAACTGCTTACCAATTTAGACTTAAGAATTTTGCTATCAAATTAATACATTGAAAAAAAGAAGTAGCAAATAATTAAGCACTAAACTTGTATAGACCGAGACATGCGTGAAACCAGACACTTGCCTGTTTTGCCCCAGTGTTAGAGGCAGTTTTTGAAGAAGTAAAAAAAAAAATCCTGAATGTAATAAGATTGTTTCTATAGGCGAAGAATGTTAAAGAATTGTGCCAAAACTTACACCAAAGATATATACTGATATATTCTGAATAAAGCAGAGGTTAATTTAATGTGGTAAAGTCAATTTTGTTTTTGTTTTTTATTTTGGACACTATACCGTCGTCCTTAGTGGATGGAAAAGATTCAATAATCAGTTTAAAAGATCAATAATCAGTTTCATAAGGAAAAAGAAAAAGTGCTTGGTAACTACAAAATTTGATGGATTGAAAAGAAATTCAACACACACGGAAATTACACTTCTGCCAACAGATTTCCCTCAAAATAACTGCCATTAGCGTCGATCACAACCTCAATCCTGCTCCAAAACCTGGAGCGAGCTGATGTAACAGTTTCACTGGGAAGGGTCTCAAAAACTACCTTAATTCTCTCGATTAACTGGGCTTTTGTTGTACTTGCACGGCGTTTGGTGTCTTTCTCAACAGTGCCCCATACATAATAATCCATGGGGTTAAGATCTGGGGAGTGTAGAGGCCAACAATTGAGACTGGTGTAGTTGCAAAGATTTGCCGACACCCATGTTTGACTTTTCTCAGAGGTGTGGTAGGGAGCCGAATCCTGCTGCCATACATAAGGCCTACCATTGGTTACCCTTGTTATCCAGTGTTTGACTACAGTGTTTAGCAACTCCACGTAGGCATCTGAGGGTCATCCAACACTTTTTTCTGTAGATTTTTGAGGAATTCTGCTGTACGAACGCAATCAGATCGTCTGTTTTGCTTTCTTCTAGCCGTAGCCTTGTAGTTTCTATTGCAATTCTCCAGTTTATGGAGTCAACCACAATCATCTCTCCTGGGATCGGCACCCAATATATACAGGGTGTTCGAGATAAATTTGACATATTAATATTTGGTTATTTTTCTCCGTAGGTTGGAGGTATTGACGCACACTACGCATCATTTAAAAGCTTGGACCTTTCTTCATTCATATACGCGTTAGCAGATAGAATGGATGACTGGAACCCACCTGAATCATGGAAGCACCAGCCATCAAAATAAGGAGATTATGGTTGCTGCCCAATGCTCCTTGAACATTATAAAAACAATCAGGCATGAACTGGAGAATTGCAATGGAGACTACGAGGCTGTGGCTAGAAGAAAGCAACATAACTGAGAGATCTGACTGTGTTTGTACAGCAGAATTCCTCGAAAATCTGCTGAAAAAAGTGTTGGTGTTGCTAAACACTGTAGTCAAGCCCTGGATAACAAGTGTAAACAATGGTAGGCCATATGTATGGAAGCAGGATTCCCTGCCACACCTCTGGGAAAAGTTTTTTACGACTACACCAGTCCCAGTGTTTGGTCTCCGAACTCCCCCAGATCTTTAACCCCATGTATTATTATGTATGGGGCACTGTTGATAAAGGAACCAATCGAAGTGCAAATACTACAAAAGCCAAGTTAATTGACCGAATTAAGGTAGATTTTGAGACGCTTCCCAGGGAAACTGTTACATCAGCTTGCCCCATGTTCCTGAGCAGGATGGAGACTGTGATCGACGCTAATGGCGGTTATTTTGAGTGAAACTTGTTAACAGTAGTGTTAAGCGATGTTAATACACGAATAAGAAAGGCATGGTTGGCCACAAATAAATTATCAGTCATATGGCAATCCGATATCACTGACAAGCTAAAGCGACAATTCATCCAGGCTGTGGTTATATCAGTACTGCTGTATGGTGGCACCACTTGGATCCTAACGAAGCACCTTAAAAATAAGCTAGATGGGAGCTGCACAAGAATGCTGCTTGCAGTCTTGAACAAGTCGTGAAAATAGCACCCCACAAGGAAGCATCTGTATGGCCACCTGCCCCCATCTCACAAATCATCCTAGTAGGACGGACTAGGCATGTTGGAGAAGCAAGGACGAGCTCATATGTGACGTTCTCCTGTGGAAGCGAACACATGGGCATGCTAATGTGGGTAGCCCAGCAAGGACCTAGATTGATCATGTGAGGATGCTGATTGCTGCGCAGAAGAACTCCCAGGGGCGATGTATGATAGGGACGGTTGGCGAGAGATTGTCATGGATATCCATGCTACTTGCGCGATATGATAATGACTAAGGCTTTCATCAACACCCGCTGTTCTATTATCAGTCATAGTGCAAACATCTATTGCCATTGAGAAGGCATTTTGTGCACTTGAATTAATCGAAACGGGTTTTCTGAATGTCGTGCAGCGGCGTTTCCGAACTCCCTTCCGGAAATCACCACCAACAACGAAATCCACTTAAGATCAGTACAAGAAATTCTAAATAACAGGATGTTCGTGCAAATTCTAAAGTCATGAATTTTGCCTTTACAAAAACATCCTGTTTTTAAAAATTTAACAAGCGAAAACAGCATCCGAAAAATCAAAACAGTAGGAGCGTGTTCGTGCTACGCAGCAGACAAAAATCCTTCCACCGATGTAGAGAAAAAGTCTACGATTTTGCGTCAGACAGTTTGGAATTCTAACGGAAACGGTTAAAAACGATTCCTTAGAAATTGCATTTATTGCAATTTCTGCGTGATCAGTGTTTTTTGTTCGATTTGTTATATTTTAAGGCATGTCAACCCTTGTTGGGTTATTTTATGCGAATACGTTTTGTTCTATGTGTACTTGATGGGTATTTAATTTTCTAAGCTCTTTAAAAAATTTTTTTCTATTTTACCTATAGATGGGACCCTAACAGGTACTACCACTCTGGAACAGAGCGGAGCTGGGAACAATGACGATGAAGGGGTATTCCACATTCTATTTGTACTTGATGGATATTCAATTTTCTAAGCACTTTTTAAAACCTTTTCTTCTATTTTACCTATAGATGGGACCCTAACAGATACTACCACTCTGGGACAGAGTGGAGCTGGGAGAAATGACGATGAAGGGGTATTCCACATTTCCCAGAGCTCTAGGATTAGACCTCACCATCAGATAGAGTTTATTGCCATACCCAGGATACTGAGACGCTTAGCCACTGACTTCTCGTAAGTCTATGATAAAAAGGGTTAGGACTTGCCATGTGGATAATAGGGTTGGGACAACTATATAGAAGCTAGGGCTTGACATGACCATCTGATTGATCACAGGAGCCTCTACGATCGCCCGTCTAGCTTAAGTAATAGCCAAAGTGGAGTGTTGCATGTCATAGACTACTCAGGCACCAGGGTTCTATCCTCAAGCCTCATTGGGGCTTATCCCTCTGTAGAGGTGCATTGGTATATTCTAAAGCCCGAGTTAATAGGGTTCTATGTGATCTGGACAAAATTAGACGTTGTGTATTTTTTGCAGAAATGCCGTAGCATTGCTAAGATAAAGATGGATTTATGTAATGCTCAATTCTCAGCGTGAAGTTAACGGCATGTTGTGGTAAGAAAACTCAAGTGTTTATCTACAAAACTATGTATCGTGCGTGTCAATATCTTAAATACTAGACTATCTATAGTGAACTAGCGGTACCTGTGTTACATAATTACTTGATTCTTAATACAGTGGTGTATAAATCAAAATGGCTGTTATAAGTTGCAGCCCACGGCCTTGAAGGATGCGTGACAAGGCTTGACCTCATCCTGATGCTTTCCGGTGGATACCGTGAAAATCGGTGGAGGAAACTCTCTTCCGGTTTAGATTAGAAATAGATTCTAGTCAGATCGGCCAAGACCACGACTGTGGTAAATCGTGTTATGCACGCGGCCGACTCGATCTGCGCAGGTAGTCTGGTGGGGATTTCGAAATAGATATGATCTAAGTTAAATCGAAGTCTTGTGTTATTATCTAAAAACTACCAATGACACAGGGCTTCTGATAAAGAGGAATTCCCAATGGAAGACCAGACACGAAGTCCCCAAGAGAAGTCCAGACGCTAGAAGAGATGTTAGAAGAAGACGTAAGATAGAAAAGATGTCAGAAGAAGAACAAAAGAAGAAGAATAGAAGTAAAGAAGTAAAGAGGTATGCAACACCTGTAGAGGATGCCCGCCCAAACTTCTAGGAATCATCAGCTCTTTCCATACAAACACACAGAGCACAGTCTGTTTCAATGGAGCAACATCCGGAGCTTTCCCGGTCAGCAGCGGAGTAAAGCAAGGCTGTGTTCTTGCACCCACACTGTTCGGGATATTCTTCTCCCTGCTCCTTCAGCACGCTTTCAGGGACTGCAGCGAGGGCGTCTACATACACACCAGAACTGACGGCAAGCTGCTCAACATCGCCCGTCTCAGAGCTAAGACCAAAGTTAAGAAGATGCTCATCCGGGAATTACTATTTGCTGATGACGCAGCATTAATATCACACACAGAGGATGACCTGCAACAGCTTGTCAATCGACTCACACAGGCTTGCAGGGAGTTTGGGCTTTCCATAAGTCTAAACAAGACAAAGGTCATGGTACAAGGTGTAGACAACCCTCCTAACATCAACATCAACGGGCACAACCTGGAAGCAGTGGAGAGCTTCAAATACCTTGGGTCTACCATTGCCAACTCAGTCTCCACCGACGATGACGTCAACAGCAGAATTGCTAAAGCGTCAGCAGTCATGGCGAAACTAAGTCAACGAGTGTGGGAAAATGCCAGCCTTACCAAGAAAACCAAAATGCGCGTCTACAGAGCGTGTGTTCTCAGCACTCTCCTATATGCAGCGAAGCCTGGATCGCGTACTCACGTCATGTGAGGAAAACTGGACAGCTTTCACCTCAGATGCCTACGCCGCATTCTAAGCATCCGCTGGCAGGACAAAATGCCTAACACAGAAGTGCTAGAACGAGCAAACATTAACAGCATGGCTGCCATCACCTGTGAGAGACGCCTGCGCTGGCTTGGCCATGTCAGGAGGATGAACAAAGGCCGCATCCCAAAAGAGCTACTGTACGGTGAACTAGTGGAGGGCACCCGGCCGGCAGGGAGACCACGCCTACGCTTCAAAGATGTTTGCAAGACCTGAAGACATGCCACATCGACATAGACACGTGGGAGGCTTGTGCAGAAGACCGTGCAACCTGGCGCCTCCTCGTCAGGCAGGGAACAAAAAGAAGTGAAGTAGAGTGGAAGAGAGCTGCCACAGAAAAAAGAGCTAAAAGAAAGGAGAAACAGCAGCACCCCCAACACCTACAGAAAGCATCACCTTTTGTTTGCACCCATTGCACCAGAGACTGCCATTCGAGGATCGGTCTGTTCAGCCACTCACGTGTCTGTAAGTGAGTGAAAAAACAAAGCAAAAAACAACAAAACAGAAAAAGCCAACAATACAAAAACCAACAAAAAGATAACAAAACAAAAAGACAACAAAACAAAAAGACAACAAAAAGACAAAAAACAGAAATAAACAGAAATAAACAATAAACAAAAAACTACGCCATCGTCTAAAATAGACGGAAGGTTGCCAACACACACATTTGATATGTTAACTTAAATCGTTCAATACGTAAAATGTATAATAATCTCTCACTCTTTTTACTTTCTTTCCTTCTTTTCATCTTTTCATTGTGTTTGATAGAAAATATTAGCGTTGTCGCTTCTATACGCCCCCTCTCTCTATCTTTATCTTGCTCCCTTTCTTTCTTTCTTTCTTCCTTCATAATAAAATCGGAATGGTCCATTATATAGTTGAGTTGACAACACTCATAAGAAATAAGAATTGGTGGATAAGCAGCACCAGATAATCAGGAATTACATTTTTGCAGTATCAATTATAGTAAATGGCAATAAAAATTAAAACAAAGAATATATAGTATTATCTGCATTATTCGGACTATTGTCCCCATCTTCATTGTTATTTGTACAACGTTTCGGTCGATATGCCCTCCGACCTTCTTCAGGTAATTCTTGTCGGACTCGGGAACCTTCTTTTTGAACTCGGGAACTTTCTTGTCGTAATCGGGAGCCATCACGGAACTTCGAACTTAACACTTTATTTAGTCCACGGGGATATTCTGTTCTCATTCCGCTAACCATAGCTGGGGTAGGAGTTTTGTTAATTATTTTTCTATGTTACTACCTCTACTCTGGATTGAACCCGGAATCCAGAGATAACTGTCACTTAGAACTGTCTTAACCTAACTACCTTATCCATTAGGCCATGTGTACAATTGTGCATTAAATAAAGGGTTAAGTTCGAAGTTCCGTGATGGCTCCCGATTACGACAAGAAAGTTCCCGAATCCAAAAAGAAGGTTCCCGAGTCCGAGTAGGTTCCCGAGTCCGACAAGAAATACCTGAAGAAGGCCGGAGGGCATATCGGCCGAAACGTTGTACAAATAACAATGAAGATGGTGAAAATAGTCCGAATAATGCAGATAATACTAATCATCAAGCCTCATCTCAAACATTCAGAGAAAAAGAATATATAGATATTTACCAACCCCTATGCACGAGCACTATGCGACACAAGGTCAATTTCTTAAGCGGAGTTTAACAGGTTTGAATTCAGAGTTTTCCTTCTCCTAGACTGGTTACCTAGCCATGGTTAAAGAGTCCAGTCTGCCCTGCTATTTACCCTTAGCTAGAGGGAGAATTTGATGCATACCTTTCCCAAGGGTATTAGCGCCATATGATATGCCAACAGCTTCGTCCAGGAATTGAACTCCGGTTGAGGAGTCCATTTCTTGCGACTCTGACCATTAGTCCACGCGCCTCCAAAGAATATTCTTGTCAACATTAAGAATCTTGTAAATCTAATATAATATATGAGAACGTTAGATTGTCAGTGTGTCGCATTTCACAGCTTTACTCCTAGATACCGTAACCCAACATATCATGCTATTTTGGAATCACATTAACCCCGCGAACACTTTTAACATTTTGGGTTGAATCCGTACCAGCAATACAAGAAACCTCCACAAGAGCTAGCTTAATTACCGCATATATGGCGTCTTTTAAGCTTCTAATTAAAATAACTGGAGCATTGTGAAGCTGAAGATGGATTTATGTAATTCTCAAATCTCAGCGTGAAGCTAACGACATGTTGTTGTAATAAAACTCAAGTGTTTATCTAGAAAACTGTGCATCTTGTACCTCAATAGCTTATTATAGTAGACTATTTATAGTGAATTGTTACTAAAAGTTGAAACATAGAAATAACTATGAATAATGTTGATGTCTCGGACTGTTGTCCTCATCTTTATTGTGGTATATATAAACACAACGTGTCGCCCGCTGTATCCTCCGGCTTTCCTGGTGTGTTCCCTATGTTTCCGAGTATAGTGATTAACTATCCAGGGCAATATATTTTAATATTTTTTTTAATTCAATAGTTGATCAAACTATTGAAAATGATTTCCGATGTTGGATCATTACAACACTTTGATACAGAACACACGAGGAAAGCCGGAGGATACAGCGGCCGACACGTTGTGTTTATATATACCATAATAACATGTTTATACAGTTCACAATAAAGATGAGGACAACAGTCCAAAAATTAGAATAATTCACATCGAACATCATGTAAAAAATACAGACAAATAAAGAAAAAATAATTAATAGCGATTGACAATTATGTAAATCAAATATGATAAATGCGAACGTCGTAGTATGGGTAAATCAGTCAACTTTACTCCTTGTGGCCGTATCCCAATATATCATACAATTTTTGAATCAAGTCTCCGTGAGCAACTTAAAAACATTTTGGGCCGAATCCGGACCCACAATACTGAAATTTTGGTTTCCCAAGTTTTAATAACTGTGATTGTTTTCGTTGATTTTTGCGATTTTTTGTATGATGAGATTTTTTTTCTTTCTAAAAATAAATGCGAATGTAAGTGTGTTATGGGGCTAATTTAAGATCGTTTGGTGCTGGTATTTTAGCCCCATATAAAAGCTTGGTTCTTAGTTTTTTGGGCTGGTGAGCTGAAATGAAACTCAGGAACGAAAAGGAAAGAAAATGAAAGAGACAAAGGCCTAAGGTGGTTTTATTACTCAGGCTTTATTGAACGAGATCATACTAGCCTGTAGCGAGGGAAAAATCTCCCTGGCTAAAAAGGACCAACTATACCCTATAACGGCCTCAGTTAGAATGGCAGAGGGATTCTTTTTGGGGAAAAGAGTCAGTCCTTTTTGTCGGACATGCGCAGATCGAATTTCCGGTGAAATGGGAGTTTTGTTATTTTTATCTTATTTTTATTTTTGTAATTTTTTAATCCCCACATGTGTCATTGTCTTTTTTCTAATTTTCTCCTCGAGGCCGTAGCCCAACATATGATACACTTTTGGAATCAGGCCGACTCTGTGAGCAAATTGAAAACATTCGGGACCCGCAATCTTGAAATTTTGGATTCCCAAATTTTAATTATTGATTGCTTTCGTCGACATTTTACGTGAATCTGTGCAACGAATTTGTGTGATAATGACTTGGGATAATGATTATGACTTGTGATAATGTTTATAACTTGTGATAATGATTATGACTTGGAAATAAAGTTTGGAATAATGGAAATTAATTTCGAAATCCAGCGAATGTCATCCAATAGAAATAATTGTTTGTACAAAAAGTAAGGACCTATGTACATCGAATTGTTTTACCTGATCCTCGGGTCTTGTTTTCCACGGTCTCCGGCCATTAGATCAGTAAATAATTCGGACTATATGACCTTTAGGCACCCATTTTGCGATCCCAATTCATAAGGACATTTTTGCCATTTACACCGTCAAAATCCGGTTGTTTGTTAACAGACAATTTTTGGAGGTTTTTTAATTATAAAACTAGCCCCTAACCCATAACCCCTAACCCCAACCCCTAACAAACAACGGTGTAAATGAAAAAAATGTCCTCATGAATCAAGATCGCAAAAGGGGTGCCTAAAGGTCATATGGTCCTATAATTCAATAGCAGTACGATCGCAGCGGACCATCCCCCTTCATAAACATTACGTTTGTTCAGGAGACTTTTTACTATAACTTATTACGTTTTTAGTATGTATATTTTCTTTTTTTATTATATATCGGTAATGTTAACATATGCTTCCTTTATACAAAACAATTAAAAAATCACCTGTTTATAACAAAATAGGTTGATTTAAAATTTTCAGCTTCAGTTATTTGAATTTCTTGGAAAATAACTTCTGTCCCTAATAAATTCTGACGATAATGTTTTAATAATTTGATTGATCCCAGGGGACCATCCCACCAGGCAACACCTGTCCCCTCGATTTAAAGGAGCAAGACTATATTTATTGCCCAGGTGCCACAATAGACGAATACTTAGGGATCCATGTATTTTTGCACTAGCCATCGCATGAGCTTCAGTGTGTGCGGGGCTTCCTACGTTTAAAGGACCTTGTATCATATTCTTACCTGGTAGGATGTTGAGGTAAAACCATACATAAAATTGTCTTTAAAGTAAGTGTCATTGCAGAGCGAAAGGTCACTCAAAGTCTAATTTAATTACCGCCTGATAGTGTGTCTTTTAACTCACTAAACTGGATGGTGCCATGTAAGGCGATGTGAGAGGACGGAAGGATGCGGAGAGGTTTTGGGCTCAGGACCGCCTTCGGTGGTGATAGGCTATCCGTAGCGGTCTATTCATGTCTGAAGTAACTTCGACGCAACATCATGCAGAAAAGAGGTTCAAGAGAGAGAGAGAGAGAGAGAGAGAGAGAGAGAGAGAGAGAGAGAGAGAGAGAGAGAGAGAGCTGATTGTTACATAAGTATTAGATTCCTAATATTTATGTACAGAAATCAAAATGGCTGTTATAAGTTCAGCCGGCGGCCTTGAAGGATTGAATGACAAGGCTTGACCTCATCCTGATCCTTCCGGTGGATACCGTGAGAATCGGTGGAGACGACCCTCTTTCGGTTTAGATTAGAGAGAATTTTGGTCTGATCGGCCGAAACCACGACGATGGTAAGTCGTGTTATGCACGCGGCCGACTGAATCTGCGCAGGTAGTCTGGTGGGGATTTCAGAATAAAATATGATCTAAGTAAATCGAAGTCTTGTGTTATTATCTAAAAACTACCAATGACACCGGGCTTCTGATAAAGAGAAATCCCCAATGGAAGACCAGACACGAAGTCCCCAAGACGAAGTCCAGACGCTAGAAGAGACACTAGAAGAATAGAAGTAAGAAAGTAAGGAAAGAGAGTATACAACACTGATCACTGGCACATCATCAACATCTTCAGGACCGGCCTTCACATGCGAAATCTGGGATCGAAACTGTTTTTCAAAAATCGGCCTTCACACTCACAGAAAGCGCTGCACTAGAACGTAACTTCAGAGCACAAGAAATCTACTGTGACTGTGAATGCCCATGAGGGTGAGAGCGTCTTTTAGACTAGTAATAAACATACCTGGAGTATTGAGATGATGAAGACGGATTTATGTAATGCTCAATTCTCAGCGTGAAGTTAACGGCATGTTTTAGTAATAAAATTCAAGTGTTTATCTACGAAACTATGTATCGTGTGTGTCAATATCTTAAATACTACACTATTTATAGTGACTGGCAACTAAAAATTGAGACAGAGAAAATAATAGTTAACATTAATAATTATTAGCAGTCAGCTAAATGATAAAAATAGACAAAATATGCTATTAATGTCTGTTGACATTTTTTCATATAAGGCGTGTGTTAAATGCCCACTCTTACTTATAGACTCGCCGAGAACCATGTGAGCAAACTATTGGCCAATCACCGGCAGTACTCTGCTGCTGATATTATTATTTATACCGGCTGTTCTAATCTTAGCTACTTACAACTTCTTGAACCTTCGTGGATGACGGAACATAGGATTATATCACTGGACTAATATATAAACAATATAATAGGGTGTAAGATTTAAACAATTAAAAGTTGAGTTATAGGTTGGTTGGTTGGTTGGTTGGTTGTTTTTTACAGCATGTCAACCCTTGCTGGCTTATTTCATGCCCAAAACGTTTTTGTTTTATTCATTCTTGATAGGTACTCGATTCTTTTTTTGAACTCAATACTTTAAACTCATTTTTATATAACCCATAGATGGGACCCTAACAGGTACTACCACTCTGGATCAGAATGGTTTGGTTTGTTTTGTTTTACGGCATATCAACCTCAGTGGGTCATTTAATGCCGATAAAGTTTTGAAATAAATCAATTCTTAATGGATAACACAATTTTTTTATAAATACATTTTTCTATTTGGCCCATAGATGGGACCCTAACAGGTACTACCACTCCGGGTCAGAGTGGACCAGGGAGCAATGGTGATGAAAGGGTGCTCCAAATTCCCCAAACCTCCAAAACTGGAACCTCACCATCAGATAGAGTTTAACGTCATTCCCAGGACATGTAGACCCTCAGTCACCGCCTTCTAGCATCCATATGATAAAAAGGGGTTGGGGCTTGTGATAAGGGCAATAGGGTTGGGAAAATCATATAGGTGCTAGGGCTTGACGTGACCAGCCGATTGATCGGAGGGGGCCTCTCCGACCGCCCGTCTAGCCCAAGATAGGGCCAAAGTGAAGTATTGCATGTCATGAACTGCTCATTCACCTGGGCTCTATCCTTAAGCATGACGGGTCGCCACCCATGGCCAACAGGTGGCCCCATTGGGGGAGTCTTACCCCTCTGCAAAGGTGCAGTCGGGCATTCTAACTCCCCAGCCGACAGGGTGGGGATCAGAATGGACCTGGGATTAATAGTGATGAAGAGGTATACCACATATCCAAGAGCTCCTGAATTGAAACTTAACAATCAGATAAAGCTTAATGACATACCCAGGACCCTCACACATCGCCTTCTAGCACATATACGATATTTATTTTTTCGATGATCAATCATATTTTGTTACTTGTATTTTCTTCCATATCTTAAATCTTCATGATAACAATCGGATCTTTGTGAAGCTGAAGATGAATTTATGTAATGCTTAATTCTCAGCGTGAAGTTAACGGCATGTTTTTGTAATAAAACTCAAGTGTTTATCTACAAAACTATCCATCGTGTGTGTCAATATCTTAAATAGTAGACTATTTATAGTGAACTAACAGCGGTTACCCGGCGTTGCCTGGGTAGAGGGGTATTTTAAGTTAGTCTCGCAGATCCATTATTAGTGAATCGTGAGTTTCAGCCTCGTGGGATGTCCCATTGAAATCACCATGTAAAAGAAAATAGACCTTGCATTGATCCAGCTACAGTGAAAAGAAATGTTAATGTCTTCTATCTAAAATATTAATGAAAAAAAATCCATGCTGTTATTATTTAAACTTTATTTTTTAATTATCTTCACGAATATATATCAAATCTCTGTTATTTTTACTCAAAAAGCAAACCCTGGTGATATTTAATGTGTATAAATATTTACTTTGACGTTAATTGTTTTATTTTCGAAGTTTCCACCGGACATACAGATTCACACAACTGCCCTTTAAATATGTATAGACTAGCAGTGGCTACCTGGCGTCGCATGGGTAGTGGGTATATATATATATATATATTATATATATATATATATATGTGTGTGTGTGTGTGTGTGTGTGTGTGTGTGTGCAGATGACAAATAAGAATTAAAACAAAGAAAATACCAATAAATATTAATAATGATTAACAATTATTCAAATCTAATATAACAAATGCGAATGGTGTCAGCGTGTCACATTATACAACTTTACTCCTAGATGCCGTAGCCCAACATATCATACTATTTTGGAATCAAGCCAACTCCGTGAGCAAATTAAAAACATTCTGGGTCAAATTCGTACCCGCAATAATAGAAACTTCCACAAGAGTTAGCTTAATTACCACCCGATAGGGCGTCTTTTAAGCTTCTAATATAAATAACAGGAGTATTGTGAAGATGAAGATAGATTTATGTAAATCACAGTGGGAAGTTAACGGCATGTTGTAATAAAACTAAAGTGTTTGTCTACAAAACATACTAGTAAACATTAATAATAATGAACGATCAACTAAATAATAAAAAATAAATGAAATATGCAATAAATAATATGTTGGCAGCGGAAGAGAAAAATTAAAGTATGAATTATAGATTAATATCACAGAAGCCACAAGTATGAATTATAGATGTGGCTTCTGTGATAGTGTTGTAGAGTAGCTAACACCCATTCAGCACGCTACCAGATGGACTAAAATTGCCTACGATTAAAGTGTTAAATATCTGGCCGGCATCCTTAGTTCCAGATGTAATAAGTAAGTAAGCAAGCCAATAAGAATCCGGTTTTAGAGTATTCTTTGTAAGTCCTACGGCCAAGAGAATCCAAGTATCAATGACATAAGTTTAGAATGTTGTCTCTATTAATACAGCATAAGCAGCAGCAGCAGTGCCAGTGATTGGACAATAGAAATGCCTTCGGTGGTCACGTGGTAGTCGACGATTCTATATCTAGGAGTGACCATTTGCCCCATGCCTTATATCCAAAATAGTTCAACATAAAGTAGATTAACTAGCTATATAATATGCAGGCTGACTTTGCTGCGTAGGCTATAACGAACTGACCCTCCTCTTTTAGTGTAAGTTTTGTCTCGTTAATTGTTTGTACTTATTTGTTCTGTGTTTGTATATATCCGTTTGGCATCGGATGCAGGTGCTTAATAAATGTAATAAGCACACCATTCTTCTGTGTATCTTTCCACCTCACGATACAACAGATAGAAATGGATCTCATAACTTGCTAATGAAGTTGATAAGGATAAAAGATAAAACTATGGTTCGACTTAAACCCATGGGTAATTCCATGTCAAATCATCCAGGCAATGTCACCCACCCCGTTCAATTTTTTTAGAAATTTTGTCCAAGTGTGAATTATGATAAAGTAGACCAATTCCCAAAATTTGAGCTTCCAGTTCCAAAAATTGGCGGAGCTATGTCAATTTTTAGCTCTCCTAAATGTGAGGTGATCACGAAAAATGGCAACTTTTTGTAATCTATTTTTGTCTGTAAAATGAGTTCTAGAGCTTCCAAACTCCTAAAAATTGGTTTATAAAAGCATTTTAGCTCAGGGAATCCAAAAATGCTGTCACGAAAGTTGTGGATGATCTCATTTTTAATCAGAGGGTGTTTCGTAAAATTAACGAGTATTATTTATAGCGAATGGCTGAAAAAAATTAAAACAAAGAATATACTAGTCAACATCAACAATCATGTAAATTTATTATAATAAACGCGAACGTTAGAGTGTTAGTGTGTCACATTTTACAACATTACTTCTGGATGCCGAATTCCAAAATATCATACTTGATCTTGGAATCAAGCCGACACCGTAAGCAACTTAATAACATCTTGGGTCGCAATACAAGTGCCCTCTACAAGAGCTAGCTTAATTACCGCCCGATATGGCGTCTTTTAAGCTTCTAATAGAAATACACTGAGCATTTTGAAGCTGGAGATGGATTTATGTACTGCCCACCTCTCAGCGTGAAGTTAGCGGTATGTTTTAGTAATAAAACACAAGTGTTTATCTACAAAACTATTCACCCTGTGTGTCTTAAATAGTGCACTATTTATAGTGAGATGCAACTAAAAATTAAAACGAATAAAATACAAGTCAACATTAATAATAATAATAATAATAATAATAATAATAATAATAATAAGAGAGATAATAACGGATCACCTTCTCCCATCAAGAAGACCAGACCTAGTGTTGATTAACAAAAAAAAAAGAAAAAAAGAAAGAACTTGTCAACTGGTGGATTTTGCAGTTCCAGCAGATCACAGGGTGAAGCTGAAGGAAAATGAAAAAATGGACAAATACCTGGATCTTGCCAGAGAACTGAAAAAAGTTATGGAATATGAAAGTCAAAGTTATACCAATTGTAGTTGGTGGTCTTGGAACGGTCCCAAAAAGATTGGAAAAAAGTTTAGAAAATCTGGGAATCAGAGGGAGAATCGAAACCATCCAGAATACTTCATTGCTGCAATCTGCCAGAATACCCAGAAGAGTTCTGGAGAACTGAGGAGACTTGTTGTCACTCAGACTCCAGTGAAAGGCCATCAGCTGACGCTGATGTGAAAAACTCAAAAGGAGTGAACAATAATAAAATATGCTTTAAAAGTAAACTAAAGTCATTGGGGTGGCCTAAAGTCGGTATCAGCCAGACAGCGAGGGTGTCTATCCCCTTTTCACTAGCGCTAGACCAAGGAGATTATTTTAGCGTCTGAGGTAGAGCTACCATCAGCTCCTTACTTTACTGCACAGATCCCTGTGCTACTCATATGATGAGTTGGCGATGGCCGGTATCGAACGCTCTACCGACTGAGCTAACCTGAAAACTCATTTTTTCTATTTAACCCAAAGAAGGGACCCTAACAAGTACTGCCACTGGATCAGAGTGGACATGGGAGTAATGGTGATGAAGGGTTGTACACATTCCCCAGAACTTCACCATCAGATAGTTTAACGTCATACCTACGACATTAAGTCCCTCAGCCACCACCTTCTAGTACATATATGTATCTTTTCGATATATTTTTCCATATTTTAAATCTTAATAATTACGAAGTATGTCAGAAAAGTTCCAAGACTGGTGTCACAAAAAAAATTATTTCTAATCCAAACTACAAACTACAAGTCACCCCGTTCAAATTAATCTCCCTAGAGTCTAATGCACTTTCATATCCTTCTCTGTCACACTTGCATACACTCCTGGAATGGTCCTTCCAGGATTCTCCGTAGCTCTGTTGTCACGGCCTTTTTTATGTCGTGCATATCCTCAAAACGGGTTCCCTTGATGATCCCCTTGAACATGGGGAAGAAGAAAAAATCACATGGAGTCAGCTCGGGCGAGTAGGGAGGTTTCTCTAACACAGTGATGTTCTTCTGGGCCAGGAACGCTCAGATACTCAAGGCAGTATGGGCAGGTGCGTTGTCATGGTGAAGCACCCAGGAGTTGTCCTGCCACATCTCTCGCCTCTTCTCGCGCACTGAACAAAGCAAACACCGCAATATTCTGGTTGATTGTCTGGGCGTGTGGCAAAAACGCGCAGTAGACGATATCCCTCACATCGAAGTTTTCTGACATACCTCATATACTCTGAAAATTGTGGAGATGACGATGGATTCATAAACTTCCTAATTCTTTGCGTGAATTTAATGGCATCTTTTAGCAATAAAACTCAAGTGTTTATCTCCAAAACTATGCACCGTGTGTGTAAATATCTCAAATAGTAGACTATTTAAAGCGAATGGCAAAGAAAAGAAAATAAACCAAGAAAATGCTAGTCAAAATTTGTAGGAATTAACAATCTAAATAATAAAAAATAGAATCTTCTAAATATTAATACTCTTGTTCATTAATATTCCAAGTGCTAACATCTTGCAACACTCCCTGGTTAAAAATGAGACCATCCAAAGCGTCCAGGATGAAATGCAAAAATGTAAATCCTGATTATCTGGAGCTGCTCAGTCACCGAGTTCTTATTTCTTATGTGTGTCGTGACCTAAGTTGAATAGTGGGCCACTCCATTTTTATTATAAATAAGGAAAAGGGAGAAAAAGTACATGCTCCACAGAAAAATATATAATAAGAATGAAAGAAAAAAAGAAAGAGATTAGCAGAAAGGTAGAGAGATGGTGTGAGCGAGGCATGGGAGCGATAACGCTAATCTGTTTCAATCGAACATAATGAAAATGTGAATAGAAGGAAAGAAAGAAAAACAAGGGTGAGAGTGATATATATATATATATATATATATATATAATATATTATATATATATATAGAGAGAGAGAGAGAGAGAGAGAGAGAGAGAGAGAGAGTTAAATCAAGGTTATTATACTTTTTACATATTAAACTATTTGGCAATAGTTCTTAATTAAACATATAAAACGTTGTAATACTTTAATTATCATACTGTGGTATATCCAAAGGTCCTGCTAGTATGCTATTAATACCACTAATATGTAAATGGGATAATATGGTGCAAACAGATTATGGTTGGCTGGTTGGTTGGGTTTACGCCATGTCAACCATTTTTAGGTTACTTTATGCCAAAGATGTTTCGTTTTGTTCATTCTAGTTGGGTATTCATTTTTTCAACCTCAATTCTTTTAAACAAATTTTGTAAACTCATTTTTAACATAGATGGGACACTAGCAGCTACTAGCAATCCGGGTCAGAGTTAACTAAGGAGTAACAGCGATGAAGGGGTACTGTATACTCTCCAGAGCTTCAGAATTGGAATTTCAGCATCAACTAGAGTTAACGCCATCCCCAGGGCATCGAAATCCTCAGCCACTGCCTTCTAGCACAAATATAGTAATAAAACTCAAACGTTTATCTACGAAACTAAACATCGCGTGTGTCAATATCTTAAAATAGTACACTATTTATAGTGAATTGCAAATAAAAGCTGAAACAAAGAAAATACTAGTACTATCTGCGTTATTCGGACTATTGTCCTCATCTTCATTGTCGTTTCGGCCGGGTATTTCTTGTCGGACTCGGGAAGACATGGCCTAGTGGATAATGTAGTTAGGTTAAGACAGTTCTAAGCGACAGTTATCTCTGGAATCCAGGTTCAATCCTGAGTGGCGGCAGTAACATAGAAAAATAATTAACACAACTCCTACCCTAGCTATGGTTAACGGAATTTGAACATGATACCCCTGGGGACTGAATAAAGGGTTAGATTCAAAATTCCATGATGGCTCCCGATTACGACAAGAATGTTCCCGACTATGACAAGAAAGTTCCCGAGTTCGAAAAGAAGGTTCCCGAGTCCGAAAAGGAGGTTCCCGAGTCCGACAAGAAATAGCTGAAGAAGGCCGGAGGGCATATCGACTGAAACGTTGTACAGATAACAATGAAGAGAAAGACAATTGTCTGAATAACGCAGATAATACTAGTATTTTCTTTGATTCAGCTTTTATTAGATAATACTAATCATCAAGCATCATCTCAAACATTCAGAGAAAAAGAAGATACTATTCAAAATGTATACTTATTAACAATTTAAATAATAAAAATAATAAGAATAAATAAAAAAAATGATATAAATAACCCTCCCCTCCTCTCTTACTCTCACTCTTGCCTAACCTTCCAATTAACTTTTAAACATAAAAAAGTAGAAAGTAACTGCATTCATCTCAACGAAATCTTTAAGGATTTCTCTAAAATATTTTCAATCAAAAATATCCCCGGCTCCTTGGTGACACATTTGACCTCACACATTTGACCCACGCTCTAAACATCAAATTCTCTTCAAAGTCAACTGACTGACCCCATAAAAACAAAAGTACCATTCCACACATAATAAGCCTACCCGACTTTCTTCTCATTCCTCTAGACTACACACCAATAATTCCTCACCTTTTCTCTCTCTACCCTCACCCATTTACCTTTTCACTATAAAAGCAGAATGTACAAGCAATTGTCAACAAATTTTGAGAAAGCTTCAACCAATTGTAGAATAATCATACGAGTTCCAATTACCGTCGAATTGGTAAGACAAGCCAACAAGCAGTCGTAACTCAATACGAATCTGGTTTGCTGCGGGGCTACTGCAAAATGGCAGGTTATTTATAAAGCCTAAGAACATCATAGAAACCAAGCAGCCAATCAGGACTCAAGGAATGGAATCACCCAAATGCATGAGTGGACTATTCTGAATTTCCATAAATACCAGATGTCTTGACACTGGTTCAGTTGTGCTTTGCTAGTTGCTGTTGTTCAAACCAATTGTAGACTGACTGACTGACTGACTGACTTCAATACCAATAATGAGGAGAAATATCAATTGAATTTAGTCGTTTGTGTTGTGATATCCACATTTTCCTCTACTCTCAACCACATTTTGTGGATTTATTCAAACCTTCACTCCTCATATTAATATCACATATATTAATTATATATATAAACAAATTATTATTATTAACTGGGAATAGTTACTTACATATAACTGTGTACTGCTTTACTTTCCAGCTATGGGTAAATGAGTTCATGCCTGTTAAACTCCGCTTAAGAAACTGAGTTTTTGCTCCATCCTGCTTGTGTGGAAGGGTTGGTAAATATATATAATGAGCAACTGACTTGTTTGAACAACACGTTAAGTGAGATAAGCCGTCTTTCTAGACATTGAAGCACAGATGATCCAGAATACCATGATCTGCAACAAAGGAAATAGATTACTTCTCACTGGTCGAGAAAATATCTTGGAAAACTATATTTGTACATTGGGCCATCTAAACCCACTGTTTTTAAATGTTAAAACTGTTTAAAAGGAGAGAATTTATGAAGCAACTGATCCTATCTATCTACCTATTAATCTATCTATTTCGGTCTACTTATATCTATCAATCTATATATCTCCGCCTATTCATGTCTATCTATCTATCTATCTATCTATCTATCTCAGCCTATTCATGTCTATCGAGCTAGCTATCTATCTATCTCAGCCTATTCATATCTATCTATCTATCTATCTATCTCAGCCTATTCTATCTATCTATCTATCTCAGCCTATTCATATCTATCTATCTATCTCAGCCTATTCATGTCTATCTATCTATCTATCTATCTATCTATCTATCTATCTCAGCCTATTCATGTCTATCTATCTATCTATCTATCTCAGCTATTCATATCTATCTATATATCTCAGCCTATTCATATCTATCTATCTATCTCAGCCTATTCATGTCTATCTATCTATCTGTATCAGCCTATTCATGTGTATTTATCTATCCATCTCAGTCTATTTATGTCTATCAATCTATCTATCTCAGTCTATTTATACTTAACAATCTATCTATCTCAGCCTATTCATTTCTATCTATCTATCTATCTATCTATTAATATGTACAAAAAGAAAGAAATTTCGTGCCAAGACATTAATGGATTAATCATAAGTGGGACTTTTTTATACCAATGGCTCTGATGAATTGCTAAAAGAGAGAAAAAAGCTTCACCTGATGTTTGTTTGTTTATTGATTTTAACTGCATATCAACCCGTCCGGGGTTATGTCATGCCTGCCGGTTATGATGTAATACATATCGTGTATTTGTATTTATACTTTTTAGTAATTGGTTTTAACAATGTGTTAGCATTATTGGGGGGGGGGGTATGTTGTATGGTATATTGATTTGTTTCATGTCTATATTCTATGGTATAATTTTATTTCCCCCCAAAAAGAGAGAATATCCTCAATGTTGACATTTTCAAACAGATCTTTCATATTGTTTGCTTTAAAATAACCGTTTCTGATGTGAGAAAAAACCCTGCATTTCATGAATAAGTGTTTAAGTGTCAAAGGTGTTTGACATGTTCCACATTGTGGTTGTTGTTCTTGTTTGAGTATATAGGAGTGTGTTAGTTTTGTATGACCAATGCATAATCGGGACACAATGACTTGTTCCTTTCTAGACTTCCTTAAGGTTGGTCTCCAGCCCCCCAAGATGGGTTTCATTAGGAAGAGCTTATTGTGGATGTTGTTATTCCAGTGTTGTTGCAATTTTGTATGAAGGAATCTATTAATTTTAGGTTTCAAGTCAGTATATGGTAGGAGGACATGAGTCGTACACTGGGCTACCTAATTATTATCATCTCCGATATCAGCCGTTGCTCAGAATTAAAGATTTAAAAGAAAATAGTGTTTTGAAATGAGATGTAAATAAAATCAAAAATAATTATTTGTATTTTTCGGGCTGTTGTCTCATCTTTATTGTTATATAAACAAACGCTTTGGCCGATGTTACCTACGGCCTTCTTCGGAGTATTTTTGGAGAACTTGAGAAGCTTATATAATCCGGGGACGTTTTCTTCGAAATTAGGATCCTTCTTGTCAAACGCGGAAGCCTTCATTGGAAAGCCTTCACGGAACTTCGAACCGAACCCTTTATTCAATCCACCGGAGTAGACTGTTCTCATTCCGTTAACCATGACTGGGTACAATTGTTAATCTATGTTAAATACTCTATGTATGTATGTGTGTGTGTGTGTGTGTGTGTGAGCGTATGTGCGCGTATACGTCTGTGTGTGCTGTGTGTGTGTATCTATCTCTTCCTGTTAAGATCATGACTTGTCGGTGTAGACATTGGGTATGTAGAAAATCCTGTAACTAAAACTGTATATAGAATTTATTGCAAAACGAGGAAAAGTATTGATTTTGGAGGTTATATTTCGAAAACAAATTTGAAAATGATATAAAAAATAATTGGATAATGATGATAATGCCCTAGTCACGTTATTCAATTGTCTAATATTTCTATAGTGATTTTACATACGTTCACACCCTTTTAAATAACCAATGACCTCTTGTCTAAGAACTAACAATAACAAGTGAGATAGACACGCCTCTAAAATTAATGCCTTATATAATTTTTCGAGAAAAATATAGCTAAATAACAAATAACCAACTATTTGTTTGTTAATATTATATCGACAATATAAACCACCCTGTCGTCTGGGGCGATAGAATCCACCGACTGTACCTCTGCAATGGGGGCACCTGTTGTCCGTAGCTGGCGACCCGTGATGCTTGATAGAACCCAGGTGGTTGAGCAAAACTCCACTTGGGCATTTTCTTGGGCTAGACGGGCGGTCGGAGAGGCCCCCTCTGATTAATCGGCTGGTCACGTCGAGCCCTAGCACCTATATGATTTTCCCAACTCTATTGCCCTTATGGCAAGTCCCAACCCCTTTTTATCATATGGGTGCTAGAAGGCGGTGACTGAGGGTCTACATATCCTGGGAATGACGTTAAACTCTATCTGATGGTGAGGTTCCAGTTTTGGAGGTTTGGGGAATGTGGAGCACCCCTTCATCACCATTGCTCCGTGGTCCACTCTGACCCGGAGTGATAGTACCTGTTAGGGTCCCATCTATGAAAAAAATGTATTTATAAAAAAATTGTATTATCCATTAAGAATTGATTTATTTCAAAACATTATCGGCATTAAATGACCCACTGAGGTTGATATGCCGTAAAACAAACCAAAACAAACAATCGACAATATAAAAGAACTATGAGGATCTGTGAATATACCACAGTATGATAATTGGATTATTACAGTGTTTGATATGTTTACTTAAGAGCTATTGCTAAATAGTTCAATATGTAAATGTATAATAATTTTGATTTAGCTCTCTCCTCCACGCTTTTTTTAAACTCTCTCCTTTTCTTTATCTTTTTTTTCGTGTTCGATTGAAACAGATAAGTGCTATCACTTGCACGCGCTCACCACCTCCCTCTATATTTACCGTACTCTCTTTTTTCTTTATTTCTTGTTATATTATTTCTGTGTAGCATGTAATTTTTCTTCCCTTTCTTTCTTTATAAGAAAAACGGAATGGCCCATCATTTAGCTGAGGTAACGACACGCATGAGAAATAAGAATTCGACGAATAAGCAACAGCAGATAATCAGGTTGTATTTATTTTTCTCTGAATGTTTGAGATGAGGCTTGACGTTTAGTATTATCTGTATGCACATGTAGTATTCACAATGGATTGTCGAATTGGACACATGGCCTAATGGATAAAGGAGTTAGGTTAAGACAGATCTAAGTGACAGTTATCTTTAGACTGCAGGTTCAATCCTGGTCAGGGGCAGCAGAAACATAGAATAAAAATTAATTAATACAGCTTAACGCCTCTACCTTAGCTATGGTTAGCGGAATGAGAACAGGATACCCCCGTGAATAAAGGGTTAGGTTCAAAGTTCCGTGATGGCTCCCGATTACGACAAGGATGTTCCCGATTACGACAAGAAGATTCCCGAGCTCGAAAAGAAGGTTTCCGAGTTCGAAAAGAAGGTTCCCGAGTTCGAAAAGAAGGTTCCCGAGTTCGAAAAGAAGGTTCCGAGTCCAACAAGAAATACCTGAAGAAGGCCGGATGGCACATCGACCGAAACGTTGTACAGATAACAATGAAGACGAGGACAATAGTCCGAATAACGCAGATAAGTATTTATTTTCATTTCATCTTGGACGGTCTTATCTTTAACCAGAGGGTATTGCAAGATGATAACGGTCGTACGAAAACGTGTATTAATATCTTATTATAATGGAGATTGTATGTTTTTTCTGTCTGTAACCGAAACTATATTACTATACAAATCAAAATTCCCTTTGTTATCTGCATCCCATTCTCCATGATTTTATTTTTATTTAAACCTCAATTATTAATAAAATTGTTTTACATCATTAAGACTGTTGACCATATCTACATACAAATAACATGCAATTGTATTTATATATACAACAAAATAGCGGTTTACAGTGTGAATGGTAAGGCTAATTTGCATATTGATCTTAAAAAATTTGATTTTAATAAGCATGTGCTTAATATTATTGATTTCTAATTGTTTAGTTTTATCTTATTGAATATGAGCAAAATTCTCTTCAATAAATCTTAAAAGAAATCCCTTAACAAAAAGAAATAACTGTAATATTATTCTTTACTTCCTATTTTAACTAAATAGTTAAATTAGGATTAGGAGTATTTGAAAATGATGGAAGAGTTAGTTTCAAAGTTGTTCTATTTTTCAATCATACCCCCTCTATTCAAAATCTTTTTATCTGCAATTCTTATTGAGTTTCATTAGCCTTTCTAATTTAATACAATATTTTATTACATTAAAACTTAAATACTTGCACCTGGAGGGTGCATATATTTGCTAGTATAGATAATAATTGGGTAACTATAATAATTCTTTAGTCACATGATTCAATTTTCTAGTATTTCTATAGTTATTTTACATACATTCTCACTTGTTTTCAATAATCAATGCCATCTTGTCTAAGAACTAACAATAACATATGAGATAGACACGCCCCTAAAATTAATGCCTTGTATTAGTTTCCCAGCAAAATATAGCTAAACAATAAATAACCAGTTATTTGATTATTAATATTATATCATCGATATAAAGGAATGGTTTCATTAATGTTGGATGCTTTGAGCACCTGATTTATAATTCCATATGCAATCAGGAGAGCGAATGATGTTTTCTTTAAAGTATTTTAAAGAGCAGCCAGCCCACACGAAAAAAAGTTGTTTTTTTTCATTTCATATGTATTGGCAAAAAATATCTATGTATCAGTACTCGTGTTCGTACGACCGTTATCATCAAGTAACACCCCTGCTTAAAAATGAAGCCGTCCAAATCGTCCAAGATGAATCGCATAAATGTAAATCCTCATTATCTAGTGTTGGTTATACGCCGATTTCTTATTTCTTGTTTTGTCAGCTCAGCTAGATAATGGAATATTCCGTTTCTATTACAGAGAAAGAAAAGGAAGAAAAAGGGCGAGGTGAAGAGAAAAATATAATAAGAATTAAGAAAGAAAGATAGAGAATAGCTGAAAGATATATATATATATATATATATATATATATATATATATATATATATATAGAGAGAGAGAGAGGAGAGAGAGAGAGAGAGAGAGAGAGAGCAAGCAAACAAGTGGAAAAGGTATAAAGAAGGAAATATAGAAAGAAATAGAAAAAGAAAGAAAGGGAGAGAGAGAGAGAGAGAGAGAGAAAGAGAGAGAGAGAGAGCAAGGAAGAAAGTAAGAAAGAAAGAACGAAAGAGAGAAAGCAAACAAGCAAGGGAAAAAGGCATAAAGAAAGAAATATTGAAAGAAATAGAAAAAAAGAAAGAAAGAAGAAAGATAGAGATAGAGAGAGAGAGAGAGAGAGAGAGAGGGGGGGGAGAGAGAGCAAGGAAAAAGACAGAAAGAAACAAAGAAACAAAGAGAGAAAGCAAGCAAGAGAAGATGAGAAAGCCGAGGCGATAAGACTAATCTGTTTCAATCAAACATAATGAGACAATGAAAAGGAGGAAAAAAAGAAAAAAAGATATATATATATATATATATATATATATATATATATATATATATATATATATAGAGAGAGAGAGAGAGAGAGAGAGAGAGAGGGAGAGAGTTAACAAGATTATTATACTTTTTATATATTGAACTATTTTGGCAATAGCTCTTAAGTAAAGATATCAAACGCTGTAATAATTAAATTATCATACTGTGTCATATCCACATGTCCGGGTAGTATTTGTATATTCTCGGTTATTTGACGTAACTATTAAATACATAGGTTTGTTTATATATTTTACGATCACAGAGAGATCTAGTCTGCGAACAAACGATCATTGTTTATTTGCTTGGTAGGGAAAGCTAATTTAAATCACCCCTTAGAGAATTCTTACCAAATTTATGGGAGCATATATTAATAAGTCATCCACAGACACGTGTTTCGGCGTTTCACCCCTCTTCAGTGTGGCTAGATAGAACTATCCCCGGCTCAGAGCGAACTCCGACTGACTATTTGCCAGCCAAATTTCTTAACCTCTCGGCCACTTGGACAGCTGCTGTAACGGGGCTGGTGTTTTGAATTATTAAATACATAGGTTTGTTTATATATTTTACGATCACAGAGAGATCTAGTATGCGAGCAAACGATCATTGCTTATATGCTTGGTAGTAAAAGTTAATTTAAATCACCCCTTAGAGAGCTCTTACCAAATCTATGGGAGCACATATTAAAAAGTCATCCACTGACATGTGTTTCGGCGTTTCACGCCTCTTCAGTGTGACTAGACACAACTATCCCTGGCTATATATATATATATATATATATATATATATATATATATATCAAATTAACTCTTATTTTTTGAACGCATGAAATTTTAAGAATCAATTGTATATACTAATAGATATTTTTGTATTACATAATTTAAATCCGTTATCTCAAGCATCCACCTTGGATTTATTTCTTGAAGGAACAAAGTGAAAATATACAAATAGTTAATTGTTAATAGGTTTAATTTGTGACAGGGAAAATTCTACAGAAAACGTAAAAATTCTTATATTATTTTTATAAATTGTATCCTCCTAGGATTTTTCTTAATTTGGAATTTTATGAATATGATTCGTTAAATGCTGATTTCCAATCCGTCTCATCAGATCGATACCTCACCTTCAAGCGTGGTTTCGGGACTTAAAAGCATATTTTTACTTTGTTCCCTCAAGAAATAAATCCAAGGTAGACGCTTGAGATAACGGATTTAAATTATGTAATACATCTATAATAAATATCTATTAGTATATACAATTGATTCTTAAAATTTCATGCGCTCAAAAAACTACGGCTAATTTAATATTATTGACAAAGGAAAATAACTTATTACCTTCTATAATTTTAAATAATTTATTGTATATATATATATATATATATATATATATATATATATACTAGACAAAACGTGACCCGTTGGGTCACCCATTAAGCTCTCTCTAGATGATTAGGGAAAAGAGTAGGATCTGCCAAAATATCATCTGCTTTTCATTTTTAAAAACGAACTAAAATGTATTAAATTGATTATTTAAGGTAAAATTTTTGTCTAAGTCGAAGAGTAGTAACATAATGAGCATCAGTAAAAAAGCAAAATAATATTACACATATGATTTATTTTTGATATATTTAAAACGTTTTTTTCGTCCATTTTGATCAAGATGTCTGCCAAGGGACTACTTAAAATCCGTTTTTACAAAATAAATTGTAACTTTTGCAATTGAAAAAATGCACACTGGATTGTCCAATTGAACACATATCCTAGTAGATAAAGGAGTTAGATTAAGACAGTTCTAAATGCCAGTTATCTCTAGACTGCGGGTTCAATCCTGGTCAGGGAGAGCAGTAACATAGAATAATAATTAACACAGCTTAACACCTGTACCCCAGCTATGGTTAGTGGAATGAGAACAGGATACCCCCGTGGACCTAATAAAGGGTTAGGTTCAAAGTTCCGTGATGGCTCCCAATTACAAGAAGGTTCCCGAGTCCGACAAGAAATACCTGAAGAAGACCGGAGGGCACATCAGCCGAAACTTTGTACAGATAACAATGAAGACGAGGACAATAGTCTGAATAATACAAATAATGGTAATCTTTGCGGAGTTCCGTCCTGGCTTCCTGTATCCGAAGCGGTATCACATTTTTCTGGGTCACCCTGTAAACAGAGCCCAAATTATTTATTTATTTTCCATTAAACTAAACCTAAACCCCAACCCCAAATCCTAAACCCTAAACCCTAGTTGTTTTTGTTTTTCACGCCGCTTCAATTCAATCGTTGTTTTTTTTTTTTTTTTTTCAGCAGTCACCGGCAAGCATGTTTTGAGGCAAGAGGCCATGGCGGAACTCCGCAAAGATAACAATTATTTGTATTATTCAGACTGTAATATCGGAGTGGTATATATTTGATTGATACTATTTTCTGCATAAATAAAAAGACTAAAGACAGAGTTTATTTTTTTAAAGCCATACGTAATTAAAAACAACCTTAATCCCCTAAAACCGTAACCCAATTCGCAAAATGTTAATTCATAGACTGTAGTTAAACTGTCATTGGGTACCAGCAACAAATTTTCCGTTTTAATTTTCCAACCTAAGTCAGAAGTCAGTCCTACATTCTATGAATTAACATTTTGCGAATTGGGTTACGGTTTTAGGGTTTCTGATATACACCTCTGAAGATGAAGTTTCTACTTTGAAATCAATAAGACAAAAATAACATCTTTTTGTTTTTATTTTTTATACGCATTGTAATTGCCTTCAAATCATTAATATATTATAACATACTTAACAATGCTTCAAGCAAATTACCAATTACTATATATATATATATATATATATATATATATATATATATATATATATATATATGACCTTCATTGACAAGTAAATGGAACCAGAGACCTGGGTTTCAATCCTGGACGAGACTGATTGCATTTCACTGTCCTTGCAATTTCTTAGAACCATCCATCAAACTCTGTAGGAACTTATATCATCTTTAGAAGTTAGTTGGCCGAATCTTGAAGACAAATAATTTCCAATTTCTTCTATTGGTTTTCTCTGCACTTTCATTGTCCATTCTCTGAGATAGTTGTCTTCATTCTCTACTTGAAGCCTCACTTTAGTCTTCTCTTGAGATTCATAGTCGCCATTCAGTAATTCTTGATCGCTTTTAAAAATCTTGCTAGGGTTGTTTTTTGTGTTTTTTTGTTGTTTTTTTCTTTCTTGAATTTAATGTCTCACAGCATTTCGTCTCTCTGTCAAAATCCCGCCTGGTATTGACTAATCTTTTTGTTAACTACCATTTCCTTCTGTTGTTCAATGATTGACAATTTCTTCGTCTTTTTTTTTTTCGTTTGTATTCCTTTTGTCTAGTGAAAAAAAAATCAGAATTACGTCTCGGTGTTTGTTGATCTGTCCCGGGCACTACCGGTTTGCCTTGTTCAAAGTCTTCCATTCTCTTGTTAAAGACGGTTAGAAACCATTCTTTCATTAAGATCTGCCATTCTCAGTAATTTGGAAGAGTTTAATACATGGCTATAATCATAGAAACAATAATAATAATAATAATAATAATAATAATAATAACAAATGTGTACGCACGTGTGTGCAATGGTTATCGATATAGCACATGGACATGACGAGACGAGTTCACATCCTGGACGAGGATGTTTGCTTTTCACATAGTGCGAATACCATTGGGAAAGGTATGCATCAAACTATTCTCCCTTCAGTCATGGGTAACAAGTACGGCTGTCTGGGTTTGGCAGTCAGAGAGCCAAGGGGACGGTTTAGCTCAATCGGTAGAGTATTCGCATAATAATCGCAAGGTTCTGAGTTCGAAACCGGTCCCAACCAACTCAGTGTGTGAATACCTGAGATTGATAATCTGATCTGTGTGTAAAGTGTAGACGGTAGATGTTGCGCTCCACCTGAGTTCATATCCTGGACGAGGCTGTTTTCCTTTCATATAGTGCGAATACCATTGGGAAAAGTATGCATCAAATTATTCTCCTGTCAGTCATGGGTAACAAATACGGCTGACTGGGTTTGGCAACCAGGGAGCCAAGGAGACAGTTTAGCTCAGTAGATAGAGTATCCGCATAAAAATCGCAAAGTTCTGAGTTCGAAACCGGTCCCCACCAACTCAGTGTACGAATGCCAGAGATTGATAATCTGATCTGTGTGGTAAAGTGTAGACGGTAGATGTTGCACTCCACCTCAGTGAAAAACAATCTACCTGGTCTAGCGCTAGACTCCCTCGCTGTTCAACTGATACCGACAATATGTCACTCCGCCAACTTTTCTTAAAGCTTAAATGAGGTCCAACATTTCCCTCCTTGGAAAGCTAACCAAATGATCTCAAGGTTTCGTCCGGTCGTATTTATTTATTTTTTAAAAGTATTTTTCACTTTGCTAACTCCCTTTTCCCTAATATCAGTTATCTACCCAGAGCTGAATGGGTGACCCAATAAGTCACATTTTGTCTAGTATGTACCTACACCCTTACAAATCATATTTATAAAAAAAGAGATTTGGCATTAAATAATCCATAGGGTTTATAAGCCGTTAAACAAAACCAATCAAACCAAACAGCGGCTTCCTTAAAACACCGTAGATAAACTTCTGGTCGTGTCTATCAGTATCCGTCGGTTGAATAGCAGAAAGTGACAACGGCTGATATGTGGATATTTACACGATTTCTCTAACCAAACATTAGATCATGAGAATTATACGTGTAAATCTTATGCCATCTGTTGTTTTGCTGTAACAGTTTCTGGGCAATGACCGTTCTGGGTCAGTGTCGTGTTCTGGGTCAGTGGGAACCACATTAGAGGAAGCATGGTCAATGTTTTGCATTATCAAATTCCAAGAATGTATTGAGTACCAAATTATATAAAGTATCCAGCATGAGCACAGTCATAGCAATGAATAAAAATATATAGATACCGAGGCTTTCTTATTTCTAATTGTTGAAACCACATCAACATTGTACAGGTTCAGTTGTTCTGTTATCAAAGTCTATAGTGAGCTGGTAATCCTAGTCTGTAGGTTTCCACTGTAATATATAAATTTAAGTCTGGAGTTAGTTGGTAATCCTAGTCTACAGGTTTCCTCTGTAATATATAAGTCCAAGTCTGTAGTGAGTTGGTAATCCTAGTCTGAAGGTTTCCTCTGGTGTTAATCCAAAGGATAAGTCTTCTTGGCAGAAAGTTTAACCAGTGGTTGAGGACATTTACAAACGTTCTTAAATGCTTTTTGTCATCTTATTTTATTGGCCGATTTCTAGCGGAAAGATCATAAATAGAAGTGGCGTTTGATAAGCGGATGTACGGGTAATGTTTTCCATTATCAATTTCCAAGACAGCAATGAGTTGTTGTTATTGTTGTTATTGTTGTTGTTTTTGTTGCATTCACCCTGGTTCGATTTCCAACAAATTCAATGTATCCTGAATGGGTTAAACTTGCAAATCGTCGTCAAAATTAAAACGGAAACTTATTTGGTGGTGATCCATGACAGTTTAACTACAGTGTATGAATAAACATTTTTGCGAATTGGGTTTAGGGGTTTGGGGATTAAAGTTGTTTTAAATTACGTATTGCTTAAAAAAAACAATAAAAAAAAACAAATTACTATACATTTAATTAACCATTGAAATTAATTATTGAATCCAACGGTAGAGACATTAGTCTCAGTTGTTTGTGTTAGTATTGCAATGTAAAATTTCAATTAAACTTCGTTTAAAAAAATATTTTTCAACATTAAATATATAGTAATTTTTGTTGTTGTTGTTATTTTATTTTAAGCAATACGTAATTAAAAACAACCTTAATCCAAAAACCCTTAAACCCAATTCACAAAAAGTTCATTCATACACTGTAGTTAAACTGTCATGGATCACCACCAAATAAGTTCCCGTTTTAATTTTGACGACGATTTGCAAGTTTAACCCCCGACTGAATGAGATTGTGAATTCACGAAAAGAGTTACAAGTGAATTTGAAATTTCCAAGAGGTCCCCCAACCCGCATGCATATCTCGGTCAGAGAAAGGAGTTGTGCTTCTTTGCCAAAAAATTTCCACAGGCGCAGTGACAAGTAGGCCAAACAGCCGTTGATTCCAGACGATAATGGAGTAGTCCTTTGGATTTTCACTAGCTATGGGTTAAATACTACCAATATTCTGTTGTATACCCTTTTCTTTACTTCTATTCTTCTTCTGGCGTCCTTGATATCTTAAGTTCTTCTAGCGTCTCTTCTAGCGTCTTAGTGGTCGGTTGCACTTAACTCATTTCTTCTTCTAGATCAGTCTTGTTACCTAGACATTCATTAATCACAAAACCGTGTTATTTGCTTAAGCTTTTATTTACTTAACTATACATTTCATGTAACTAAACATCTGACTAACATAGGGCGCGTATGCAGTGTGAGTTCCAGTTAAGGCAGCAAATCTTCTCTGCCCGACGTCAAACTGAAAACTGAGGACCCAACCAGGTCCCACGTGACTTCATGTATTTTGCGGGCTTTCTGTACTATTCCAGGGAAAGTCCCGCCCGTGATATGAAAAGGGGCCATCCCTTTAGAAATACAGGGGATTGACAATAATCTTATGCAACCGCATAGATCATGTAACAATTCTTCTTCGGAAAGGATGTCTTTGGCATTAAATAATCCACGGAGTTTGTCGTGATATTAAACAAAGAACCCCAACCTTAATGCAATCTATGCATAATTAATTAGAGTAAACGTTTGAAATAGAACATTTTTATCTTTTTATATGCATTTTTATTTTATTTCGTTAGTCTTTCTAATTTAAAATATTTTATTACATTAAAACTTGAATACTTGCACCCGTCGAAGAGCGAATAGGTTTACAAGTAGCTAATAATGTACATTTATATTTAGGAAACCTACTAATGCAGTGCAGTGTACTATTTTGCTTTTTTTCTGTGTTAAATATGGCCGACAGTATTAATAGTTAAGGTTTGGAGGCGAGAGATATTCGGTTATCTATTTTCCCCGTAAATATAGAAAGTCAACTTCTGTATGTATAGTAAGTAAATACTAATTACCCTCCTCAAGTTGTAGAGAAAAAACAGCTACTTAGTATTATCGTGCGCCCAAAGCAATCTTTAACATTTGATATATGTGTTTGATTAGATGTGGAATTTCCGGAAGTCATTTATTATTTCTTCTAAGATATCCCTAATGGGTTCTTTTTTTTTCACCTGTTGTGGCACCGATTTGCTTAGATTAGTTTGGCACAAGGCCAGATATGGAGGCGCTTGATAAAAGAAAAGACAAGGAATTTTGTTTATAAGTCTCATGAAAGTGTTTACTTACTTTAGCATATACTTGAGAACGGTTGGAGAACACACCAACTAAAACGTTATGTTTAAAAACAATACAAGGAAGTTGATTTTGTTTATTTGTTTAACGGCAGGCCAACCCATTAGTAGTTATTTAATACCGAAATTGGATTTTTTGTTTAGTAGCATATCACCATTGTATCTCAATGGTAGGCCTTCTGCTACAATGTCAAAATGCTCAGTAATTATAATACTTCATAAAGAACAAAAGTTATTAATATTTGTTGGACACACACACACACACAGAGAGAGAGAGAGAGAGAGAGAGAGAGAGAGAGAGAGAGAGAGAGAGAGAGAATTTCAAGGAAGGATCCAACAGAATGGATAGAACTTAGCAGCAAGCTAACAGCTCCGCCCTTTCAGAAATCTTCTAACGAAGAGATCTTTATTTCGAAATATTAAGAATAAATCAAAGGTAAACAATCAACATCATAGTTACCGCATTTTTCTTTACACTTGCATTGTGATAGCCTTCAAATCCAACCATCAAACCAATATAAGCACAATACTTCAAGCAAATGATAAAACTCTTTTAAATGATTTTCATTTTGATTTCTGAAGACAATTCGAAATGTGTATACTCATACAAAATATGACTGCTTAGAAAACTACAGATTCTAAAAGGTTAGGCTAGGTTAAATTTAATTAAAAAGTAAGAGGAAAAATAGAACTAATATCAATATTTTTTATTACTCGTCAGATACAACTGATACATGTTCAAAAAAGTTTCTGCTTGCTTGGGTTTTACGGCATGTTAACTCTTTTAAAACCTTAATTAGTTTTACTAAGAATTTCAGCTGTGGCTTTTCTTTCTGGATGAGTCTTAGAACATTTTGGTTGGTTTGGTTCGTTGGTTGGTTGGTTGGTATTTACGGCATTTCAACCCTTGTTGGATTATTTTTTGACAGAGACGTTTTGGTTCATTCATTCTTGCTGGAAACTCAAACACATCTTTTTAAACCCATTTTTTCTATTTAACCCATAGATGGGACCCTAACAGATACTACCACCTCGGATCAGAGTGAATCGGAGTAATAGTGATACTGATACAAAATATGGCTGCTTAGAAAACTACAGATTCTAAAAGGTTAGGCTAGGTTAAATTTAATTAAAAAGGAAAAGGAAAAGATTGAACTAAGATCAATATTTTTTTTATTACTATTCAATAACAACTGATACGTGTTCAAAAAAGTTGGTTGGTTGGTTGGGTTTTACGGCATGTTAACTCTTTTAAAATCTTAATTAGTTTTAATAAAAAGTTCAGCTGTGGCTTTTCTTTCTGGATGAGTCTTAGAATATTTTGGTTGGTTGGTTGGTTGGATTTTTCCGGTATGTCAACTCGAAAACATTTTTTTTAAATTTCATTGCGTACTCATGAGTTTTTTAAACTCAAATTCTTTTAACAATTTTATAATCTAGTTATGAGAGTATTTGCATCCATACATCAAGATATTGATTCAGAGTGAGGGCGAGAGAGAGAGAGAGAGAGAGAGAGAGAGAGAGAGAGAGAGAGAGAAAGAGAGGAGAGAGATAGAGGAGAAAGAGAGAGAACTCTCTGAAGTCCCTCTCTCTGTCAGTCAATAACTCTCTCACCTCACCGTTTATATACCCGATGTCAATGTAAGTATATAACAATATATATACTATGGACAGTGTATTAATATCGTAACATAAAATCTACGTACGCATAAATTCCACTTTCGAATCCTGAGGGTCGAATTTTTTTATGACACACCCTGTACGTACATTCTAACCATTATACTACACAATAACATTACACTACACAATAACAATAAACAATTTTTTTATATTGCATGCCCCGAGTAGTAGCCAAAAACTTTCTAAATTTAATCACATCAGAGTTTAAGAAACAAGGTCGTCGCTAAAGAGAATTTAATGAAGTCGATTCTCACAGGGTGCCAGATTAAACCTATAAACACTTATATTTACCGACACCTCCGCACGAGTAGGATGCGACACAAGGTCAATTTTTTGAGCGGAGTTTAACAGGTTTAAAATCAGAGTTTTCATTCTACTAGACCGGCCGCCTAAGCAAGGTTAAAGAGTCCCGTCTGTGCAACCATTTACCCATAAGTGGAGGGAGAGTAATTTGATGCATACCTTTCCCAAGTGTATTAGCGCTATGTGAAATGCAAAAAGCCTTGTCCAGGATTTGAACTCGGGCCCATTTCCTAAGACTCTAAACATTACACCACACACCTCCGTACAAGCCTATAAGCACTTAAAGACGCCAAAACATGAGGTAACTATTTTTTTTTAAATAACGACATTCCTCTGAATGTTTGAGATGAGGCTTGATTATTAATATTATCTGCGTTATTCGGACTATTGTCCCCATCTTCATTGTTATTTGTACAACGTTTCGGCCGATATGTCCTCCAGTCTTCTTCAGGTATTTCTCGGGAACCTTCTTTTCGGACTCGGGAACTTTCTTGTCGTAGTCGGGTTAGGTTTGAAGTTCCGTGATGGCTCCCGACTACGACAAGAAGGTTCCCGAGTCCGAAAAGGTTCCCGAGTCCGAAAGAAGGTTCCAGATTACGACAAGAAGGTTCCCGAGTCCGAAAAGAAGGTTCCCGAGTCCGACAAGAAGGTTCCCGAGTCCGACAAGAAATACCTGAAGAAGGTCGGAGGGCATATCGGCCGAAACGTTGTACAAATAACAATAAAGATGGGGACAATAGTCTGAATAACACAGATAATACTAACGACATTCCTGTTTTGCGACGCCTATCATTCCAACATGCGTCACGAGGAGCATCACGATAAGAGTGCAAAAACTAATGACGTCATTATTTAATTAAGATCTTCAAGAGTTCTTCGATGCCATGTTTGATTAACAGCCAAACTGTTCAAAATAATTTCCAAAATTGGGTCATTGCTTTGCTCTGATACGCAAGAAACATCTGAGGAAGACCGGAGGATACAAAGCCGAAACGTAGTGATTTTACATACCACAATAAAGATGAGAACAACAGTCCGTTATACACATCAAGACTCATCTAAAAAAAATTAGACAAATAAAAAGATGTTTGTTTTATCTAATATTTAAAATGATTCTGCAACACCAGTCATGGTTAAGGAAATGAGAACAGTCTACCTCCGTGGATTGAGTAAAGGATTCGGTTCGAAGTTCCGTGATTTCGGTTCGAAGTTTTCCCGATTTCATAAAGTTTCCGGAGTTCAACAAGAATATTCCAAGTTCGGAGAGAAGTGTCCCGAGTTCGACAAGAAACACCAAAAGAAGGCCGGAGGGCACATCGGCCGAAACATTGTGCAGAAAACACGATAAAGTTGAGGACAATAGTCCGAAGAATCAAAATAATACAAATTAATTTATATAATTTGTATTATTTTTATTATTCGGACTATTGTTCTCAACTTTATCGTGTTTTCTGCCCAACGTTTCTGTACCTGTGCCCTCCAGCCTACTTCGGGTATTTCTTGACG
>CM042162.1:9274062-9326562 GCA_023376005.1 Doryteuthis pealeii
GGAATGTTTCATTTTTAAAAGTGATTGAAATAAAATGGGGCAAATAAGAAATCTCTGATTAAGCGACACCAGGTTATTCAAATGAATTTTACACATTTTAACACACGTAAAGGAGACAGCTTTTAGTAATTCAAATTATTAATCTATCTATTAATACTCTTGTTCTTAAATCTTCCGTTCATTATCATCTTGCAACACCCTCAGGTTAAAAATGAGACCGTCCGATTGTGTTAATACATAGATTAATATTTAGAATTACTAAAAGCTGTTTCCTTTACATGTGTTAAGATGTGTAAAATTTCTAGACCTGTCGCCAGTCGGTAGGTGCCACTGCCCTATAACTTTTCTAGGGCCCAAAGAATGTAACATGCCAAGTTTCAATTTATAAGATCTACATGCTGGTGAGACTATAAAAGACAAAAATACAAACAGAAGTACGAAATTGTAAATATAGAGATATTATCCATTCTCCCCTCAAACACTCACATGATGGGGGAACGAAATTGTAATTGGTATTTCATTGCACATCAGTTAGTTATTTTATATATATATATTTACCAACCCCTCCGCACGAGCAGGATGCGACACGATGTCAATTTCTTAAGCGGAGTTCAGCAGGTTTGAATTCTGAGTTTTCCTTCTCCTAGACCGGTTGCCTAACCAAGGTTAAAGAGCCCAGTCTGCAGTACTATTTACCCATAGCTGGTGGGAGAGTAGGATTCATACCTTTCCCGTGGATATTAGCTCTAAATGAAATGCAATTACCACGTCCAGGATTTGAACTCGGAGCGACGAGTCCATTTCCCATGACTTTAACCATTACACCACGCGCTTCCGTTATTTTATATATAACTTAATACCATATTGACCTTCTGACTCTTAACACACAAACGATGTATTGTAAGACTGATATTTTCTTTGTCAATATCTCTGTTCTTTCCTAATCCAGGCACTTGTTCAACTTAAAGTGTGTCGCCACATTTCATGCTATTTAAACACAAAGAAACTTTTTGTGACAAACTGAACTCATTGCTGGCTAAAGTGGCCGTCTACGCAGACTAGGAGGTCAACACGTGCATAGCACCTGGTTTTCATGACAGTATTCCTTATCTATCTATCTATATAAACATATATAAAGGGCAGATGTGTGTATCTGTATGTCTGGAGATTTGATTTACATTTGGGAAGATATTTAAAAATTCAAATTTGAGAAGAAACAGAGGGGAAAGTCATTTGCATGTTATTTTATTTGATTTTCTTTCTTTTTTATTTTTTTCGCTTTGAAATATAATATTGATTGATTGAATTAATTGCATCATTTATATCTTTTTTTTTTAAATTGAATGGACATTTCTTACTGTATTGTTATATATTTCCGTGGAGATTTTTTATAGGGCAATAAGTAATAATGGTTTGGTTTGTTTTGTTTTACGGCATATCAACCTCAGTGGGTCATTTAATGCCGATAAAGTTTTGAAATAAATCAATTCTTAATGGATAATACATTTTTTTGTGAATACATTTTTCTATTTAACCCATAGATGGGAAGTAATAATGGATCTGCGACACTAACTTTAAAAAAACCCACCCTCTACCCAGGCGACGCCGGGTAGCCACTTTTAGTTTATGATAAAAGACATAAGAAAAGAAATGCCTGGTATTTTTTTTATTTAAAATATTTTAAAATAAATATTCTGTATATTTAAACAAAACCAGATCAAAACACAGAGTTGACTTATAAACAACAATAAATTCCATCCTCACCATCTTCATTTTCATCAACACAAACACACACCCAGAGCATCCGAAAAGGATCCACATGATCCCGGGTTCGATACCGGCCCTTACCAACTCAGCCTGTGAGTAGCACAAGGATATATGCGGTAAAGTGAGGAGCTGATGCTAGGTGTGGCTCTCCACCTCAGACGCCAACACAATTTCCTTGGTCTAGCCCTAGAGAAAAGGGGATAGACTCTCTCGCTGCCTGACTGATACTGACTTTAGGCCACCCGGACAACTTTATATATATATATATATATATTAAGAAATTTGAAAAAACAAGTTTTCCGAAAATAGGATGAATTTATATATCGATGTTTAAACATTTCGGTTTCTTTAAACCTTCATCAGGATGTATCTTGAGGTGAAGAAATTGATGGATGTTTTATAGATGACAGGAGATGAAAATCTTTATAAAATTTTTTTTGTTGTGTAACTGTATTTGTTCAGCGTTATATTTTTGAATGACAAGTCACGATCCACGCACGCGAAGATGTCATGACGCATGACGCAACTCGAAGAAATGCATTCAACAAAAGACAAGAAAAAGTATTAATGGACTGATTTTATGAGAACATAGGGAACAAAGTGGGAATGATAACTAAATAATTAAATAAAGCCTTGTATTTTGTAGTTATTTAAAACTATTTTAGCTAGAAATGGTGATATGTTAAAAAATCCATGTCGATTATTAAGGGAGGGCAAAAGCGAAATTGAACAGGCTTCAAAAATCTGTCGTAGTCTTTTGTTGTGAATATGGGCTAATATTGTGGCATCATTGAAACTAAAGTTATGATCAGACATATGTTGGAGGAGGGTGTTCTGAAAATTGCTCAATTTAATATATATATATATATTATATATATATATATATATATATATATATGAGTAAGAAAAGGTGGAATGAAAAACATCACACAATGCTGTTAAAAGAGAAAACAATTTATAATATAATCATAGCTGATACTGTTCATATTTCGATTTTACAAAAATCATCATCAGAGCTCATTCACTCCCGTAGTTGTTTGGGTCGGAGAGGAAAGTCAAATGAGTTTACAAAACAAAAAACCTTAATACTGCAAAAAACGAAAGACGTTACAATATTCACCAACGTGGGCATTTCGCGCCATATATATGTCGGGCAGTCTCATATATGGCGCGAAATGCCCACGTTGGTGAATATTGTAACGTCTTTCGTTTTTGCAGTATTAAGGTTTTTTGTTTGTAAACTCATTTTGACTTTCCTCTCCGACCCAAACAACTACGGGAGTGAATGAGCTCTGATGATGATTTTTGTAAAATCGAAATATTGAACAGTATCAGCTATGATTATATTATAAATTGTTTTGTTCTTTAACAGCATTGTGTGATGTTTTCATTCCACCTTTTCTTACTCATATTGTCGGATTCATTTCCTTCTTTTAACTTATTATATATATATATATATATATATATATATATATATATAATATATATATATATATATAAACTATTGATCTTATCATGCGTCTGCATATGTATCTCCCTTTATAGTAAGCTGTGGAATACGTATCCATCTCTGTATTTCTCTCTCTCTCTCTCTCTCTCTCTCTCTCTCTCTCTCTCTCTCTCTCTCTCAACACACACACACACACACCACACAATACTCACACCCCACACACACACACTCTGTAAGACCGGACCAGAGTGGTAGATCAATGGTATCATTTTACAGTCGGCACCACTGAAAGAGATGTTGAACTCTATCAACTGGTATTTGTTTTTGACGGTAGCGCCGTGAAACGAGGTGTGAATTCGGTTGGCCCGTATGCAACGACTTGAAGCAATAGCACGGAGAGAAGGGACATACTTAATCAAGGGCGTGGTCTCAGCCCTATGAGCGAGATGCAGTCGACGTATTCCAGGCCCAACGACAGCAAGGGGATGATTTATGTGATTTCTAAGAGATTTATTGATATTTTTAATCAATTTCTCTAAGTATTTCATATCTCTTATAAATCTAATAATTAATTAAATGTGACTGTGAACGTCTGTGTGTGTTTACATACAACTGTCTGTCTATATTTTAAAGAGTTGCCTCCCTAAACAGCTACTTCTATAACTCGATATATAGAGACAGGGCTAGACTGTCAAACAAACCAGTATCTATATATTGACACGCTTGTTCCTTAATCTTCCGTCCGTTATCATCCTGGTTAAAAATGAGACCCTCCGAATTGTTCAAAATGTAATGCAAAAATGTAAATCCAGATTATCGGGTGTCGCTTAATAACAGATCCTTATTTGTCCGATTTTATTTCACACACTTTTAAAAATTAAACATTCGAAACGGTCCTGAATTGCTTAAATACCCAACGTAAAATTAAAATGAATTGAAAAAATAAACGAACTTGCATATTTACTTTTATTTGTTATACTAGCAGCGGCTACCCGGCGTCACCTAGGTAGAGGGGGATTTTTTTAAGTTAATCCCGCAGATCCATTATTACTGATCCCTGAGTTGAATCCTCCCGGGATGCCCCATTTAAATCCCTATGTAAAGAAAATAGACCTTGCATTGATCCATCTACTCTGAAAAGAAATGTTAATGTCTAATATCTAAAATATTAAATGAAAAAAAAAGTTCATGCGACTATCATTTAAATTTTATTTTTTAATTATCATGAATATAAATCAAATCTCTATCATTTTTGCTAAAAACCAAGCTCTGGTGATATTTATAGTCTATATATATTTATTGTGTTTTATTTTCGAAGTTTCTTCCGAACATACATATACACACAACGGCCCTTTATATATGTATAGATTGAAACTGAATTACGGAATATTTTTTTGTAATTTTGTTATGTTGTTCAGGCTTTCTGCCCTAATTTACGTTATGTTTTAGCGAGCCAGCGTCAGGCGAATTTCCGGCCCCACTTAGATAGTTTTTAAATGCCAGCCTTGGCCAGTTGAAAAGGTCTTAAAGAAAGTCCTGTGTTATGGAATCCTTTGGTAAGTGTATAAGTCATATTCTGCGTGTTGGTAAAGGTCCAGTGATTTAATCCTATGTCAGTCGTCAAAGAATGTCGCAGTAATTATGAACAGTAGGGTCAGTTTAAGTATTGTATCAACCTCAGAGTACTGCCAGTGATTGGCCAAGAGTTAGATCACATGATTCTGGCCTAGTTTATAAGTAATAGCGGGCATTTAGCACACAGCTATATACCAAAAACTCAACAGATTTAAACCAATATTATTATACTTTTTACATATTGAAACATTTAGCAATAGCTCTTAAGTAAACATATCAAATGTTGTAATAATTGAATTATCATACTGAGATATATTCACAGGTGTTGCTAGTGTATTACTGTTTCTTTAATATCATGTGTATAAAGGTAACAATTTCTATCTGATGTAATGAATATATAATTACCTTGGTATCCCCTTACAATCTGATTGGACAGTGTCATGTATAAATAGTCGACACTGTGTTGGTACCGGCACCTATAACTATACCGAGACCTATACCTACACTTACTCGCTAGACTACACCACGCCTGCTCGAAAGACGTATTGCTATTCGACGCACCAGATACTACTGCGATAATATACCAAATACCAACTTCAGAATATATCCCTTAACCCGGATATATCACTATCAATCTATGGAAAAAAGGTATTACGCTATTAATACATAATAATTACACAGGGGAACACAAATTTTGTTGACTTGGATCTGGCACTTATTTTTAACTATTTTATGACCACTGAATCCAAAAATGACCCCAGTTTTTCTACATCACGTCAACTTTTTGAGCTACGGGAACCCTCGATTTTTCTCAAAAAACGTAAAAATACAGCATGTAACAATTTTTTGCTTATTTTATGGAAGGTTTTAAAAGTGTATATATAATTGGAAATAATAAAACATTACACTGGGCATCACAAATTTTGTTGAGCTAGATCTGACACTTGTTTTTAACAAATGTTTGGACTCTTTTACATCAACTTTTTAAGTAACAGGATACCCTCGCTTGGTCTCAAAAAACATTAAAATACTGCATATGACAAATTTGAGCTTATTTTAATACCCTATGGTTAAAGATGAAACCGTCCAAATCGTCCAAGATGAAATGCTAAAATGTAAATCCTGATTATTTAGTGTTGCTTATCTACCGAATTATCATTTCTCATAAGTGTCATCACCTCAGCTAAGTAATCGACCATTCCACTTTCATTATAAATAAGAAAGGAAGAAAAAGAACATGCTATATAGAAAAATATAAGAAAGAAAGAATGAGTGGGAGAAAGATTGCGAGAGGGGGGTGTTCGTGGAAGCGATAATGCTAATCTGTTTCAATCGAACACAATGATTTGGTTTGGTTTGGTTTTACGGCATGTCAACCTCAGTGGGTCATTTAATGCCGATAAAGTTTTGAAATAAATCAATTCTTAATAGCACCCATATGATAAAAAGGGGTTGGGGATTTCCATAAGGGCAATAGGGTTGGGAAAATCATATAGGTGCTAGGGCTTGACGTGACTACCCGATTGATCGGAGGGGGCCTCTCCGACCGCCCGTCTAGCCCAAGATAGGGCCAAATTGGAGTATTGCATGTCATGAACTGCTCATCCACCTGGGCTCTATCCTTAAGCATCACGGGTCACCACCCACGGCCAACAGGTGGCCCCATTGGGGGAGTCTTATCCCTCTGCAGAGGTGCAGTCAGTGCATTCTAACGCCACACCCGACAGGGCGGTCGAACACAATGAAAATATGAAAAGAAGGAAAGAAAACAAAGAGTGAGATAGAGTTAAATCAAGATAATTCTACTTTTCACATATTGAACAATTCGGCAATATGTTTCCATTAAACATATCAAACGTTGTAATAATTAGATTATGATACTGTAGTATATCCACAGGTCCTGCTAGTATTCATTAATATACATGAAGTTAAACTTAAACGAATGATATGTATAAAAAAAGATACCAGTGATAGATTCTATAGAATTATTCATAACAAGCCAAAAAAATCTGGTAATATTTCTTGGATTATGGCCATTTCATACTTGATTAGGTTAACCAACAGACCATCACGGCTCGCTTTGCTGTCATTTTTTTACGCAATAGAAATCAATTCGTGGATTGAAAAGAGAAAAAAAAATGTTCCGGAAAGGACTCACAATGACTCCCTGAATTTTCGACAACTTTTTCTGCCCTCGCTTGATCTGTACATTTTCCTTGGTTCGGTGATTCTAAGCGAGAATTAACAGGTCCTCGCCGGGTCAATAGATTTGGTGATGGAAGATGAAGTAGTCCTTGACTGAGACGATATTCAGAAAGCCAGTACGAATTGTAGTAACGTGAAAACTAAATCAAAATAGAATATCTATTTATGTTTATTGCCGAGAAATAAAATTAAAAAAAAGAAATATAGATGTTCATCTTTCTGTGTTTTGCAGGCATTAATTTGTTTTTGGCAGTTGCAGATGATGTAATTGTTTAATGGCATGGAACATAGAATCGGAAACCTGAGTTAGAATTCCAGCTGTGTCTGTTTGCGACCTCATCTCCCTACTGTCCCTAGGTCGTTAATCTCGTATCTTATTATAGTGGCGATTCGGTGTCTACCTGTAACCGAAACTACGTTACTAGTTGTGTATACCTTCAGCAATTGCATAAGTTTATCAATAAATATTTAGTTTATAATAGTCAAAATCATTAATATATAGAAGAAATTTAATGTATTAAAATGTCTATAAAGATCTGAGTAAGATTTACCTCAAAACAGCCCTTGTTATTAAAGCGTTTAAAATTCTACAATGTGTCATATATCTCTAAGAAATAAAGGTTTACATAATGAATGGTGTGCTTAATTTGCATACTGATTGTAACGAAGAAGAAGAAGAAGAAGAAGAAGAAGAAGAAACCAAAATTATTTTGGGAGAGAGAGAGAGAGAGAGAAAGAGAGAGAAAGAGAGAGAAGAAACAGACAGAGAGGGAGGGAAAAAACCACCAAACAGAGAGGTAGAAGGAGATAGATAGATAGATAGATTGATAGATAGATAGATAGATAGAGAGAGAGAGAGAGAGAGAGAGAGAGAAGAAATGGAGAGACAGATAGGTAGATAGGTAGAGAGAGAGAGAGTGAGAGAGAGAGGAGAGAAGAAACGGACAGACTTAAAGGTATGTAGGTAGGGAAAGGGAGGGAGAGATATAGAATAAACATAGAGAAAGAGAGAGAGAGAGAGAGAGAGAGAGAGAGAGGAGAGAAAGAAACGGACAGAGAGGGGGAGAGAATGTTAAATAAATAATCAGAGTTATTCATCTTTAATATCATTTTTTTTATTAAGCTCTAAATTAAAACCGGCTAACATCTTGTTTTTTTAGCTTTATGTGTATATCCTTTATTATAAACTAGAAGCAGCTACCCGGCGTTTCCTGGGTAGTGGGGGAGGTAAAAAAAGTAAGTCTCACAGATCCATTATTATTGAATCGCGATTTGGATTCTCGTAGTATATCCTATTAAAATCCCTATGTAAAAAAGAACTTGCATTGAAATAGCCACTCTAAAAATAAAAATTAATGTCTACTATTTAAAATATTAAACGCAAAAAAAAAATTGTGTGCTGTTATCATTCGTATTTTTTTCAATTATCTACAGTAATATAAATCAAACCGTTAATATTTGTACTCAAAAAGCAAGATCTGGTGATAGTAAATGTGTATATATATATATATATTTACTTTGTCGTTAATTAATTTATTTTCTTAGATATCTCCGGACATATATACACAAAAAATCCTTTATATATGTACTAGCAGCGGCTACCCGGCGTCGCCTGGGTAAAGGGGGATTTTTTAAAGTTAGTCCCGCTGATCCATTATTACTGAATCGTGAGTTGAATCCTCGTGGGATACCCCATTTAAATCCTTATGTAAAAAAAATAGACCTTGCATTGATCCAGCTACTCTGAAAAGAGATGTTTATGTCTACGATCTAAAATATTAAATACATTTTTTTAAAATCCACACTGTTATCATTTAAATTTTCTTTTTTAATTATCTTCACGAATATAAATCAAATCTCTATTATCTTTGCTCACAAATCAAGCCCTGGTGATATTTAATGTGTATACATATATATTTACTTTGTTGTTAATTGTTTTATTTTCGAAGTTTCCTCCGGATATACATATACATACAACTGCCCTTTATATATGTACTTGAAGCGGCTACCCAGCAAAGCCTGGGTAGAGGATAGAAAAACATGGTTTAATAATCGTTTGCAGATTACTGAAGACTACTGAAAAGCGAGTTCGATCCTTGCAGGATGACCCATACAAATCACTACGTAAAAAAGATCTTAATTTAATCCGGCCTGGTAGGAGGTCAAGGAATTTTCTTTTCGTCAGATTTGAGGAAATGACATCACGTAATGATATAGTAAGACATTTTAATTCAATGATTAACTATATTTTTTTAATAAAATATGAATGACGCGATTTGCTAAATTCTAAATTAATATTTCAAAGTAAAACAAAAATATAGACGTATTCGAAAATATAAATCAAACCTTCATTATTTTTGCTCAAAAACCGAGCCCTGGTGATATTTAATGTGTATATATATTTACTTTGTCGTTAATTGTTTTATGTTCGAAGTTTCCTCCGGACATACAGATACGCACAATTGCCCTTTATATATGTATAGAAAACCAAGCCCTGGTAATATTTAATGTGTATATATATATATATTTACTTTGTCGTTAATTGTTTTATTTTCGAAGTTTCCTTCGGACATACAGATACATACAACTGCTCTTTATATATGTATAGATAGATAAGGAATTATACGACTAGCAGGACCTGTGGATAGACCACAGTATAATAATTTAATTATTACAACGTTTTTATACGAGCAGTGTACTCAGGAAAAATGATCTTATTATTTATACATGTATCTGTTTTCCGGATAATTTCTCTTCTCTCTATTCTGTAAGCAACTTTGTTTTTTAAAAAGATATGGTAAAATAAATTTATTATTTTATCTTAGCTTCAGTTTACCTAATTGTTCGAGTGCATTCGTCTTTGCATCAAGATTTCATTTTATATATATATATATATATATATATATATTTGCGGTTAAACGCATCAGAAGATAATTCTGCATGCATTTGCATCGTGTGAATGCACATCTGGATGTAGGGATCATCTTGGCTGTGCAGTTGTTTGTTTCTGGCAAAAAGAAAGAAGGAGAGGATTTGAAATATCAGTGCAGCCGTCACATTTAGATAATCTTATAACCAGTCACGACCCTGTAGGGAAGTCGAGGTGACAATTCACGGTAGAGTAAGCAGGATATTCAGATAAGGAATAACATTATCTAGTCTATCTCCATAAGCTGCCAAAACATCCTACCCTCCTCTCTTTTGCACACACACACACACATATAAGGCCGGTTTAGCTCAGTCGGTAGAGAGTTTGGCTAGGAATCATGAGGTTCTTGGTTCGATAACGGTCCTCGCCAACTCAGCGTATGAGTAGCACAAGTATATGTTCGGTAAAGTGAGGAGCTGATGGTAGGTGTGGTGCTTCACCTCAGATGCTAAAATAATCTCCTTGGTCTAGCGCTAGTGAAAAGGGGATAGACACCCTCGCTGTCTGGCTGATACCGACATTAAGCCGCCCCAACGACTTTACTTTATAATGGAAATTCGGTGTTTGTTTATCTGTTGCCGAAACTATGTCACTGCTTATGTCTCCATACTCTGGAGGTGCCTGGTCTAATGGTTAGAGTCGTAGGAAATGGACTCGTCAACGCGAGTTCAATTCCTGGACGAAGCTGTTGGAATTTAACATTGCGCTAATACCCTTGGGAAAGATATGAATCCAATTGTCCCTTCAGCTATGGATAAATAGCAGGGCAGACTGGACTCTTTAACCATGGCTAGGTAACCAGTCTAGGAGAAGGAAAACTCTGAATTCAAACCTGTTAAACTCCGCTTAAGAAATTGACCTTGTGTCACATCCTGCTCGTGCGGAGGGGTTGGTAAATAAATATATATATATATATATATATATATATATATATATATATATATCCATACTCTCAGGAATTGTAATAGCGCTATCGGAAATGTAAACAGCCTCATCCAGTATAGCATACCACAGTATGCATACGGTTGATAGCATACGGTTGATAAGTTTACGGAACATCATCATTTTCACTCTTTCAACGGCTTCGAAATTTTGTGTCAGTTAATATGATATGTGAATTGTATCCAAGAGTTCTTTGCTCTGGTCAACAACAAAAAAACAACGTAAAGATGTGTTATTTATGATGTAGTAAATATTATCTAGAACTGACAATAGGAGAGCTATGTTGCATCAGAAGAGTGGAAAAGGAGATGCTGGAATGATGAGCAAACATCATCTCGAAGAAATACATCTTCAAGAAACTAAAACAAAAAAAAAGAGGAATTGCTGACGAAATACTTTGCGCATAACGGTGCAAAACACTTGACAAGAGAAATGGGATCTCAATGGATGGCAACGCAGAACCAAAGTACAAAAGAGAATTTCGCCTAATATAATCGTTCAAAAAACTAGTATACATCTTATTTTAGCTCAGTCAGTAGAGTGTTCGGATAGTAAGCACAAGGTTCTTGGTTCGATAGCAGCTCTCGCCAACTCAGCGTATGAGTAGCACAGGGCTTGGTTTGGTTTGTTTTGTTTTACGGCATATCAACCCCAGTGGGTCATTTAATGCCGATAAAGTTTTGAAATAAATCAATTCTTAATGGATAATACATTTATTTATAAATACATTTTTCTATTTAACCCATAGATGGGACCCTAACAGGTACTACCACTCCGGGTCAGAGTGGACCAGGGAGCAATGGTGATGAAGGGGTGCTCCACATTCCCCAAACCTCCAAAACTGGAACCTCACCATCAGATAGAGTTTAACGTCATTCCCAGGACATGTAGACCCGCAGCCACCGCCTTCTAGCAGCCATATGATAAAAAGGGGTTGGGGCTTGCCATAAGGGCAATAGGGTTGGGAAAATCATATAGGTGCTATGGCTTGATGTGACCAGCCGATTAATCGGAGGGGGCCTCTCCGACCGCTCGTCTAGCCCAAGATAGGGCCAAAGTGGAGTATTGCATGTCATGAATTGCTCATCCACCTGGGCTCTATCCTTAAGCATCACGGGTCGCCACACAGGTGGCCCCATTTGGGGGAGTCTTACCCCTCTGTAGAGGTGCAGTCGGTGCATTCTAACGCCCCAGCTGACAGGGCGGAGTAGCACAGGGATATGTAGGGAAGTCGAGGTGACAATTCACGGTAGAGTAAGCTAGATATTCAGATAAGGAATAAGATTATCTAGTCTATCTCCATAAGCTGCCAAAACACCCTACCCTCCTCTCTTTCGCACACACACACACACATAGTGCCGGTTTAGCTCAGTCAGTAGAGAGTTCGGCTAGGAATCACAAGGTTCTTGGTTCGATACCGGCCCTCGCCAACTCAGCATATGAGTAGCACAGGGATATGTGCGGTAAAGTAAGGAGCTGATAGTAGGTGTGACGCTCCACCTCTGGTGATAAAATAATCTCCTTCGTCTAGCGCTAGTGAAAAAGGGGATAGACACCCTCGCTGTCTGGCTGATACCGACATTAGGTCTCCCCAACGACTTTACTTTATGATGGAAATTCAGTGTTTATCTGTTGCCGAAACTACGTCACTACTCGTGTCACAATACTCCTAGAAATTGCGTAAGTTTATCAATGAGTATCTAATTCATAGTCAAAATCCTTAATACATAGAATAAATCATTCTTTATTAACGATGTTTCTATGAAAATTATGAGTTAGATTTACCTCGAAACAGCCCATGTTATAAGTGCATTTAAAATCCTGCAATTTGTGTTATATATTACTAAGAAATAAAGGTTTACATAAAATAAAGAGTGGGGTTAATTTGCATAATGGTTTTAACAAAACCGGGTTTATTAGATATTTACTTAGTGTTATTGATCTCTTATGATATTTTTTTAATTCCCCAACGTATCAATCAAATGAATGTTTTTATATAGAAACCAATCAAAATATAATGAACATAATTGTAATCTTTTTATATGCGTTGTTATTTAATTTCGTTAGTCTTTCTAATTTAATATATTTCATTACATTAAAACGCCGGGAGTGGGCATAGACTTACTAGCATTTTCCAGTTCACCAGCAATTCAATAGCAATTCTTTTTTAATTATAAAACTTTTAACATTAGAGATGTTTAACACGGGAATGATTAAAGCTATAAAAAGTATATTATAAGGTTATAATAATAACAGCTAACCCTAACTCCTAAACCTAACCCCTAACCCTGACCCCTAACCCCAGCAAAATATTTTTTAAATAAATACTTTTAATATTAACTATCCGTATAGGCAAACGGAAAATAAATAAACATGTCTTTCGTTTTATTTATTTATTTTTTTATAAAAATATTAGTTTATCTTTAGTGCAAAATTAATTTTTTCACATATGCTAACAACAAAAACATGAAATAACGTTTTTTTTTTTTTTCAATTAAAATCAAAACTATTTTAGTATAAAAATGTTACTGGTTTTTATCGGCCGGCTGTTTTTGTTCACTAACAGCCGGTGAAAAGCAAAATGCAGTTCCTTTCAAAACGAATTTGGGCTGGGGTGCCTACTGGTGACAAGGTCCCAAATTCCTAACTTATTCATTTTCGCTTCAATTTTCCTTTGAACTCATTTTATTTTCATGATTCATTATTTTTTTTATTCAATCTAATATCTTGGTGGTAGAAACCTAAATCATTTGCTTTCTTTTGTAGGTGCAGCCCTGTCGGCTGCGGCTTTAGAATACACCGACTGCACCTCTGCAGAGGGGTAAGACTCCCACAGATGGGAGCATCTGTTAGATGTGTGTGGTGACCCATGATGCTTAAAGATGGAATCATGGTGGATGAGCAGTCCATGAAATACACCACTCCAATTTGGCCCTTACTTAGGCAAGAAGGGCGGTCGGAGAGGCCCCTCCGATCAATCGGCTTGTCACGCCAAGCCCTAGCACCAATATTATTGCCTTAACCCTATAGCCCTTTGGCAAGCCCCAACCCTTTTTATCATATGACTCCTAGAAGGCAGTGACTGAGGGTCTGCATGTCCTGGAAATGACGTTAAACTCTATCTGGTGGTGACTTTGGAAATGTTGAGCACCCCTTCATCACCATTGCTACCTGGTCTACTCTGACCCGGAGTGGTAATACCTATTAAGGTCTAATATATGGGTTAAATAGAAGAATGTACATATGAAAAAATTGTATTATCCATTAAGAATTAATTTATTTCAAAATATTATCGGCATTAAATGACCCACCGAGGTTGATATGCCGTAGAACAAAACAAAATAAATAAAATAAAACTTTTATAAGAGAAATAGATAAGACCTTATTTTTAATTAATACTTTGCATTCTAACATAAAAAACTGGTTCATTGTATTTTTCATTTTTATTACATATTTATCAACCCCTCTCCATGAGTAGGATGTGGCAGAAGGTCAATTCCTTAAGCCGAGTTTAACAGGTTTGAATTCAAAATTCAAAGTTTTCCTTCTCCTGGACTGTTTACCTAGTCAAGGTTAAAAAGCCCAGTCTGTCCTACTATTTACACATACCTGGAGAGAGAGAGTATTTGTATTCATACCTACATATATACAGGGTGTCTATAAAGGTTAAAGAAACCAGGCTGTTCTACTATTTAGCCATAGCTAGAAAGAGTTGGATGCTTACCTTTCCCAAGGGTATTAGCATGAAGGCAAGACGCTACTTTAGTATATATTACCTAAGAATATTGAATATTGTGTGATATATCCACGAAAGTGCCTCTTGTTTGATATAACCCGAACATAAAATTAAAACAATGTATTAATTGAAAAAGATTTAGTAAAACAATCGCTTTTAGAAGCGTAAATCCTGTGTATTCGGTGTTGCTTATCCGCCGAATGTTTATTTTTTATGAGTGTCATCACCTCGGCTAAATAGATTATAAAGAAAGAAAGGGAAGAAAAGGGCATGCTACACAGAAAAATATAATAAGAAAGAAAGAAAGAGAGTAGGGGGGGAATAGAGAGAGGAACTGACTGTGCGGAAGCGATAACGCTAATCTGTTTCTATTGAACATAATAAAAAGATGAAAAAAAGGAAAGAAAGAAAGAAGAAAAAAGTGTGTGTGTGTGTGTGTGTGTGTGTGTGTGTGTGAGAGAGAGAGAGAGAGAGAGAGAGAGAGAGAGAGAGAGAGAGAGTTAAACCATTATTATTATACTGGTTATTTCCTAGTTGAGTAATATGATATTACAGATAAAATAGAAACCCAAATTATTTATTTATTTTCCCATTAAACTAACCCTAAACCCCAACCCTAAACCCCTAGTTGAGTAACATAAAGCGAAATCTATTGTTTGAGATACGCCTGATAAAAACAGCGTTGGGTAGCATCGTCAGTTATGTTATTAACTGGTTTCATTTTGGGTTCGGGTCTTTCAACATAATACCCTCCTTGCCAGTTAGACCCCTTTAAAGATGACCTGCCTCTCAAGCGCTACCCGTGTGTCCGTCAACGTTAACAGAAAGGAACTGACTTTAAATGGAATTTTTGCCAACACTTCCCTCGGCTTCATATATGCCTATGTATGTATTATCTCCGTTATTCGGACTATTGTCCTCATCTTCATTGCTATCTGTGCAACGTTTCAGCCGATATGCCCCCCGGCCTTCTTCAGATATTTCTTGTCGGACTCGGGAAGAAGGCCGGAGGGCATATCAGCCGAAACGTTGTACAAATAACAATGAAGATGAGGACAATAGTCCGAATAACGCAGATAATACTAATCATCAAGCCTCATCTCAAACATTCAGAGAGAAAAATGATGGTATTCACACTCACGTGACACAGTTTTGTAGTTTATTACTAAGACTTACTTGATGGTAAGCCTCTAAAACCTGTAGAACAGTTCACATACCTTGGTAGTAATATCTCATCCACAGAAAGCGATGTTAATACACGAATAGGAAAGGCATGGTTGGCCACAAATAAATTATCAGTAATATGGCTATCCTATCTCACTGACAAGCTCAAGCGACAATTTATCCAGGCTGTGGTTATATCAGTACTGCTGTATGGCGGCACCAGTTAGACCCTAACGAAGCGCCTTGAAAATAAGCTAAATGGGAGCTGCACAAGAATGTTGCATGCAGTCTTGAACAAGTCGTGGAAATAGCACCCCACAATGAAGTGGCTGAATGACCACCTGCCTCCCATCGCACAATCCATCCGAGTAAGACGGACTAGGCATGGTAGACACTGCTGGAGAAGAAGGATTCAGAGAAATAGTCTATGCATAGATCTTGAATTTTTATCTTGTATTTGAAATCAAAACAAAACAAAGATACAGATTTAAAACAAGTATACAATTCTTATTTATTATTTAAATACAAATAATTTACAACAAACCTACAAATATAGGATGTGATTGTTATTTTGTGTCTGAAATAAAAACACAATACCCATGATTTACGCATGCATGCAAATCGGCGCCGCATTTAAAATCAAAACATGAAAATTTGCTCATTGTTTAATTAAGTTTGATTAGAAAGATAAAATTAAATAAAGAAAAGAACGCATATGAAAAGTCTATAAAGGAACTACAAAAGCCCTCGTTGAACTCTGTAATGAACTTCTTCATTACTGAATTGCAATCTATGCGCCTATTATAAACTAACTCAACAGTCAATTGTTTGTTTGTTTTTCGATATAAAGCGAAGCGAATCCAGACAATACGCCGTGCAGTATCTATAGAAAGAAGACAAAACTTTATATTCTTGAGACGACTAAACGATAGTTCTGTAACCGAGTTATTCTTAAGGTCAGCCAATTGTGGTATAATGGTGGACAGTTTAGAACCAGACCCGGCCTCGTGATTGGCGGCCATGTCGCGTTGATGGCCGGTTTCCCGCCACTTGAATATGCCACACTGCTGGGCGTTCCCCCCCCTCTCTCTCTCTCTCTCTCTCTCTCTCTCTCTCTCTCTCTCTCTCTCTCTCTCTCAACAAGTTAGTTAATGAAAGAAATAGTTATATGGTTTTCATTTTGGTTGTGGATTACGTTCGAGTACATGTCTGCGAAAAATTCTAATCTATTTCCATTATCTGAATTGTCAAAATTGTTTTGGATTGTAAATTCAATTAAATTTGATAACGATGCCCAGACAGGTTCATCGAAGCTAAATTAATCTAAACAAGATTCTTATGTGTCTGATTTTTCTTTTCAATGAGATTTGATAATACGAATCATTTTTATTTTTCGGACTGTTGTCCTCTTTTTTATTGAGAAATACAATGGATTAGAATGAACACCAAGGGAAGACCGGAGGATACATCAGCCGAAACGTTGTGTATGTGTATTTCCCAATAAAGATGAGGACAATAGTCTGAAAAATCAAAATTACAAAGATTCTATTTGTCTGGGTTTTTTAAGATGAGATTTGATAATAGGTATTATTTTGATTTTTCGAACTGTTGTCCTCTTCTTTATTCGGCAATACAATGGATTACAAGAAACACCTAACCAAGACGGGGGATATATCGGCCGAAATGTAGTGTATGTGTATTTCATGATAACGATGAGGACAAAAGTAAGAAAAAAATAAATAATATATAGAAAGAGTCTAATTAAAAAAATGAGATTCAACGTTTTTTTTTTATTTTAAACAGAGGAACTAGAAACTTTCACACAAAGCCTGACAAAATGTAACAACCGGGGAGGGGGGTATAGAGTGAAATCCCCTAAGTTTGACATTTGGGTAAGTCATTTTCTCTGAAGGATTCTTTGTTTAATGCTATATCAAACTGCATGATGCTGTAGGCATTAACTAAATGGATCCTACAAACAGATGGGATAAAGGATTAGAATTTCAGACTGTGGCGGTCATCCGTCATGGAGTTCCTTGTGAAGTTGATAAAGATGGTGTTGTTAAATCAAATCTAAAGATTTTTAGGTCAAAAGTTTAAAATAAGAAACTATTCGATTCGGAATCTTCTAGAAACGACCAGAATTAAGATTAATTACTATTTAGTTATTTTTTTTTAGTATATATATATATATATATATATATATAGAGAGAGAGAGAGAGAAAGAGAGAGAGAGAGAGAGAGAGAGAGAGAGGAATGTTGGTTATATTCGTAGAAAATGGACTCGTCGAAGGCTAAACGGTTGATAAAGAAATAAAAAATAAAAGAATTGGTCCACTAAAAGTCTTAAATGCGTAACAACAAATAAATAACTAAATGCATCCTACATACAGATGGGATAAAGGATTAAAATTTCAGACTGTGGCGGTCATCCTTAATGGAGTTCCTTGTGAAGTTGATAAAGACGGTGTTGTTAAATCAAATCTAAAAAATTTTAGGTCAACAGTTTAAGATAAGAAACTATTCAATTTGGAATCTTCTAGAAACGACCAGAATTAAGATTGAAACATCTTCACCTGATGAATGCATAGCATGAAACCAATATGGTTGTGAAAAGTTCCTTTGTCACCCAATAAATAGATATTTAAAACCTATATATTTATCTTATTATATTAATATTATAATATATATATATATATATATATATATAAGAGAGAGAGAGAGAGAGAGAGAGAGAGAGAGAGAGAGGAATGTGTTCCGACCTAGCAGAAAGTCCAGTTGATCCAGCATCCCGCTTGGGGAAGATGTACACTTCAGAGTCTACTTACCCACGTATGTGTGGGTCCACAATGTGTTTTTTCTCTATCTATCTCTCTTATATATATGAATCATTTTTATTTTCGGACTGTTGTCCTCTTCTTTATTGAGAAATACAATGGATTAGGAGAAACACCAGGGGAAGACTGAAGGATACATCAGCCGAAACGTTGTGTATGTGTATTTCCCAATAAAGATGAGGACAAAAGTCCGACAAATCAAAATGACAAAGATTCTATTTGTCTGTTTTTTTAAGATGAGATTTGATAATAGGCATTATTTAGATTTTTCGAACTGTTGCCCTCTTCTTTATTCGGCAATACAATATATATATATATATATATATATATATATATAATATATATATATATATATATCTGTGTGCGTGTGTGTGTGTGCGTGTGTGTGTGTGTTGTGTGTGTGTGTGTGTGTATTTGGGCAGCATTCTTTCATTTATACATGTAGAATTAAACAAAAGACACATCTCCTGTTTAACAATTTTATTTTTTATCTTTTCGAGTTTTCTAGACAACTTTTTAATATTTGGGTGGAATTCCTCGATAAGTCCACCAAAGTTCAGGTCCCGAGTACTTTCGGCACTTCGAAGTGCCATCATTAGGGGTGATGTGTTCCAGTTTTTTTTTAAATGATAATGGCACTTCGAAGTGCCGAAAGTACTCGGGACCTGAACTTTGTTGGACTTATCCACAAATTCCACCATAAATATTAAAAAGTTGGCCAGAAAACTCGAAAAGATCAAAAATAAAATTGTTAAACAGGAGATGCGTCTTTTGTTTAATTCTACGCACATAGTCATAGGAACTACATACTCCTTCAAGAGGAGATACCTGAATAACAATGAAGATAAGGACATTAGTCCGAATAATACAAATAATACTAAGAAAAAAAACTGTCCTGTAACTCGGGTAAATGATTTGTTAAAAGATTGTTTTGTTGGCACCTTTCTAACCACTAACGACGATGGCGTAGTGTCCAAAGATCTGCGCAAGTGGCTGTGCAGGACTATCCTTGAGTGACAGACGTTGGTTCATTGACTGCACACAAACTGTGAACTGCTGTTTTCTCTCCCTCTTTCTGGCTCTCTTTGCTGTCGAGGCTACTCTCCGCCTCACTCCTCTTCGTGCCTTGCTTAACCTTAAGACGCCAGGCCGCTCGACTTCCTGCATCTACCTCCCCCGTGTTTGTGTCAATGTGGCTTATCCTCATGTCTTTCATGCAGACATCTTTAAACGCTGACAATCGAACTAAACAGACGTGTTTTTCGTTGCCCTAGGAAACGATGAAAGTAATGTTTTTTTTTAAGAAAATAATGGAAGTGGTGACTTCTTTTTAAATCTGTCTATTCATTCATTATTTGAATTATATAGTCGAATAATCAAATAGAAACAACATGGATACTTCTGGATCTCTAATATCTGCTATTCTGGATCCGAGTTGCTGGTATTCTGCATCTGTTTTTGGGCTGACTTCTTTCCGTTCTTTGACACTAGAACTACTTGAGATTTATAAGGATTCTTTCTCTTGTACTGTTGATAGGTTTTTATAACAACGAACACAAGACGTTTTATTTTTGTTAGATATCATTTTATGTTATACCAAGTAAAAGGTCTCGAAAGGACACACTGCCATTGCGATGCGTCTCCTCCATACTCTTAGCCGGACTCTCCCCGTGCGTCCAACAGACTCTTCTCTCCCTATCTCTGTTTCACTCTTCAACTACATTCATCGACCAATCAGAATACAACAAGTCAGCCTCTCACACGTCATCCCAAAATTCTAGTTAATTCCCATTATTACATAACGATTAACTAAAATGTTTTTTCAACATCTCATTTTACTGCTTCAACAAATTGCAATGTGTCTCTGTCCTCCAAAACCCTCAGCCACACTGATGTTCACCCACACCGAAAAATTCCAACGGACCCTCTCCTCTCTTCGCCCTGTTGGCACTCACCAACCAATCAAAGGCCAACAGGTCAGCTTTTCACACGTCACCACAAATTCAAGGTTTAGTTTGTTTTGCGGCATATCAACCTCAGTGGGTCATTTAATGCCGATAACGTTTTGAAATAAATTCATTCTTAACGGGTACTCAATTTTTATGAAAAAAATTGTCTATTTTACCCATAGATGGGACCCTAGTAGGTATTACCACTCTGGGTTAGAGTAGACCAGGGAGCAATGGGGATGAAGGGATGCTTCACATTCCCCAAACCTCCAAAACTGGAACCTCACCCTCAGATAGAGTTTAACGTCATTTCCAGGACATGAAGACCCTCACCCACCGCCTTCTAGCACCCATATGATGAAAACCCAAATTCTAGTTAGTTCTCACTGTTACATAATGTATAATTAACATGCTGGTTTTTCTAAATATCCATCTATGTCTATACATATATAAAGTTGTGTGTATGTATGTCCGGAGGAAACTTCGAAAATAAAATAGAAATAACGACAAAGTAAATATATATACACATTGAATATCCCCAGAGGTTGGTTTTTGAGCAAAAATAATAGGGATTTGATTTATATTTGTGAACATAATTAAAAGATATAATCTAAATGATAACAGTATGGAATTTTTTTTCATTTAATATTTTAGATGGTAGACATTAACATTGTTGAGTAACTGGCCGCCATCCTTAAAGTAAACAAGTGAGTAAACCAATAAGTCCTTGTGGGATAGTGTGTCCTTTAGGTCCGACGTCCTAGATGATCCAAATAGCAATGAGCCAAGGTTAATTATCAGCTAGTATAAATACAACAACAACAGCAGCAGCAGCACTGCCAGTGATTGGACAACAGGAATCTTTCCCAGGTCACGTGCTTATAGCCGAGTCTATAAATAGAAGTGACCCATTGATGCACGCCTTATATACAAAACAATCACGTGGTGTAATGGTTAGCAAGCTCGCTTCGCAAACCATTGTTAGTGAGTTTCGATTCTCATTGGGAGCCCCATACTTCTGGCCTTGTGCCATATCTAAGCTAAGCTTAGTAAATATATATACAACAATCACGTGGTGTAATGGTTAGCAAGCTCGCTTCGCAAACCATTGTTAGTGAGTTCGATTCTCATTGGGGCCCCATACTTCTGGCCTTGTGCCATATCTAAGCTAAGCTTAGTAAATAACTATATACAAAACAATCACGTGGTGTAATGGTTAGCAAGCTCGCTTCGCAAACCATTGTTAGTGAGTTCGATTCTCATTGGGAGCCCCATACTTCTGGCCTTGTGCCATATCTAAGCTAAGCTTAGTAAATAACTATATACAAAACAATCACGTGGTGTAATGGTTAGCAAGCTCGCTTCGCAAACCATTGTTAGTGAGTTCGATTCTCATTGGGAGCCCCATACTTCTGGCCTTGTGCATATCTAAGCTAAGCTTAGTAAATAACTATATACAAAACAATCACGTGGTGTAATGGTTAGTAAGCTCGCTTCGCAAACCATTGTTAGTGAGTTCGATTCTCATTGGGCCCCATACTTCTGGCCTTGTGCTATATCTAAGCAAAGCTTAGTTTTTTACACCTCATGTGGTGTAATGGTTAGCAAGCTCGCTTCGCAAACCATTGTTAGTGAGTTCGATTCTCATTGGGAGCCCCATACTTCTGGCCTTGTGCCATATCTAAGCTAAGCTTAGTAAATAACTATATACAAAACAATCACGTGTGTAATGGTTAGCAAGCTCGCTTCGCAACCATTGTTAGTGAGTTCGATTCTCATTGGGAGCCCATACTTCTGGCCTTGTGCCATATCTAAGCTAAGCTTAGTAAATAACTATATACAAACAATCACGTGGTGTAATGGTTAGCAAGCTCGCTTCGCAAACCATTGTTAGTGAGTTCGATTCTCATTGGGAGCCCCATACTTCTGGCCTTGTGCCATATCTAAGCTAAGCTTAGTAAATAACTATATACAAAACAATCACGTGGTGTAATGGTTAGCAAGCTCGCTTCGCAAACCATTGTTAGTGAGTTCGATTCTCATTGGGAGCCCCATACTTCTGGCCTTGTGCCATATCTAAGCTAAGCTTAGTAAATAACTATATACAAAACAATCACGTGGTGTAATGGTTAGCAAGCTCGCTTCGCAAACCATTGTTAGTGAGTTCGATTCTCATTGGGAGCCCCATACTTCTGGCCTTGTGCCATATCTAAGCTAAGCTTAGTAAATAACTATATACAAAATCACGTGGTGTAATGGTTAGTAAGCTCGCTTCGCAAACCATTGTTAGTGAGTTCGATTCTCATTGGGTGCCCCATACTTCTGGCCTTGTGCTATATCTAAGCAAAGCTTAGTTTTTTTAAGGGCACCTCATGTGGTGTAATGGTTAGCAAGCTCGCTTCCCAAACCATTGTTAGTGAGTTCGATTCTCATTGGGAGCCCCATACTTCTGGCCTTGTGCCATATCTAAGCTAAGCTTAGTAAATAACTATATACAAAAAATCACGTGGTGTAATGGTTAGCAAGCTCGCTTCGCAAACCATTGTTAGTGAGTTCGATTCTCATTGGGAGCCCCATACTTCTGGCCTTGTGCCATATCTAAGCTAAGCTTAGTAAATAACTATATACAAAACAATCACGTGGTGTAATGGTTAGCAAGCTCGCTTCGCAAACCATTGTTAGTGAGTTCGATTCTCATTGGGAGCCCCATACTTCTGGCCTTGTGCCATATCTAAGCTAAGCTTAGTAAATAACTATATACAAAACAATCACGTGGTGTAATGGTTAGTAAGCTCGCTTCGCAAACCATTGTTAGTGAGTTCGATTCTCATTGGGTGCCCCATACTTCTGGCCTTGTGCTATATCTAAGCAAAGCTTAGTTCACCTCATGTGGTGTAATGGTTAGCAAGCTCGCTTCGCAAACCATTGTTAGTGAGTTCGATTCTCATTGGGAGCCCCATACTTCTGGCCTTGTGCCATATCTAAGCTAAGCTTAGTAAATAACTATATACAAAACAATCACGTGGTGTAATGGTTAGCAAGCTCGCTTCGCAAACCATTGTTAGTGAGTTCGATTCTCATTGGGAGCCCCATACTTCTGGCCTTGTGCCATATCTAAGCTAAGCTTAGTAAATAACTATATACAAAACAATCACGTGGTGTAATGGTTAGCAAGCTCGCTTCGCAAACCATTGTTAGTGAGTTCGATTCTCATTGGGAGCCCATACTTCTGGCCTTGTGCCATATCTAAGCTAAGCTTAGTAAATAACTATATACAAAACAATCACGTGGTGTAATGGTTAGTAAGCTCGCTTCGCAAACCATTGTTAGTGAGTTCGATTCTCATTGGGTGCCCCATACTTCTGGCCTTGTGCTATATCTAAGCAAAGCTTAGTTTTTTTAAGGGCACCTCATGTGGTGTAATGGTTAGCAAGCTCGCTTCGCAAACCATTGTTAGTGAGTTCGATTCTCATTGGGAGCCCCATACTTCTGGCCTTGTGCCATATCTAAGCTCAGCTTAGTAAATAAATATATACAAACAATCACGTGGTGTAATGGTTAGTAAGCTCGCTTCGCAAACCATTGTTAGTGAGTTCGATTCTCATTGGGAGCCCCATACTTCTGGCCTTGTGCCATATCTAAGCTCAGCTTAGTAAATAAATATATACAAAACAATCACGTGGTGTAATGGTTAGTAAGCTCGCTTCGCAAACCATTGTTAGTGAGTTCGATTCTCATTGGGAGCCCCATACTTCTGGCCTTGTGCCATATCTAAGCTAAGCTTAGTAAATAACTATATACAAAACAATCACGTGGTGTAATGGTTAGTAAGCTCGCTTCGCAAACCATTGTTAGTGAGTTCGATTCTCATTGGGCCCCATACTTCTGGCCTTGTGCTATATCTAAGCAAAGCTTAGTTTTTTTAAGGGCACCTCATGTGGTGTAATGGTTAGCAAGCTCGCTTCGCAAACCATTGTTAGTGAGTTCGATTCTCATTGGAGCCCCATACTTCTGGCCTTGTGCCATATCTAAGCTCAGCTTAGTAAATATATATACAAAGTGGTGTAATGGTTAGTAAGCTCGCTTCGCAAACCATTGTTAGTGAGTTCGATTCTCATTGGGAGCCCCATACTTCTGGCCTTGTGCCATATCTAAGCTCAGCTTAGTAAATAAATATATACAAAACAATCACGTGGTGTAATGGTTAGTAAGCTCGCTTCGCAAACCATTGTTAGTGAGTTCGATTCTCATTGGGAGCCCCATACTTCTGGCCTTGTGCCATATCTAAGCTAAGCTTAGTAAATAACTATATACAAAACAATCATTTGGTGTAATGGTTAGCAAGCTGGATTAGCAGACCATTGTTAGTGAGTTCGATTCTCACTGGGCGCCCCACACTTCTGGCCTTGTGCTATATCTAAGCAAAGTTTAGTAAATAACTATATACAAAACAATCCACCAAACATTTCTATTCAGAGTAGCTGGATCAATCGAAGGTCTATTTTCTTTGACATAGGGATTTAAATGCGGCATTCCAGGAGGATTCAACTCACGATTCAGTAATAATGGATCTGTTGGACTAACTTTAAAAAAAATTCCGCTCTACCCAGGCGACGCCGGGTAGGCGCTGCTAGTATCTAATAATTTACAGTTGTTGGACATATTACATGAGATTCTTTTCTAATTATATAGGTGGTTCTCAATTTAGCCGATAGAGATGGATTTCCTGGCAATTCCTTAATCTGTGTATCTGATTGGACAGTCGTTGAGATGTTCCATGAACTGAGACGAAAGATTTTAATCAAAAGCCCTGAATACCGTCTGATCCAGGAGATTTCCAATTTAGTTATATTGTAAGTTGTTTGATCAAATCTCTGTATGTTATTAGGACTAAAATAACGAGTGGATTTTACCGTTCCAGCTGACCGTAGAGTGAAAGGGAAAGTAAACGAAAACAAAGACAAGTCCTTGGGTCTTGGCAAAAAGTTGAAAAAGCTGTGGTGCATGAAAGTGAACCACACACACATACACACACACACACACACACACACACACACACATATATATATATATAATATATTATACGAAAGTACGCAGTTTGTTTGATATGGCTATGCCGACAATTTTTGGGAGAATATGTGCTTAATTGAAGTCATACCCAATTTGAAAATTAATTAGTTGATAATTAATGAATTAGGTGAATATATCTGTTCAAATGTAAAGCGTAAACAGATCGGGAAAAAGTCAATCTCTGTATGTACATTTCGGCCTATTATGCCACATCAGCATAATTATAGACTGGAAGCCGCTTTGTGTGTGATTCGAACCCTAACTGCTTTACATTTGAACAGAAATATTCGCCTAATTCACTAATTATCAACTAATTAATTTTCAAATTGGGTATGACTTCAATTAAGCACATATTCTCCCAATATATATATATATATATATATATATATATATATATATATATATATATATATATATATATATATATAAATAAGGATAATATGATATGAAAAAAACACAGATGTCGTTCAAATAATGTTATTCATTCTGCTGATATTACAATATTTCGATTTTTTTTAAAAATCTTCTTCAGAGCGTATTATATAATATGTTAATAGGAATACAATTGTGACAGTTTTGTGATGGCATTAATTTTTGTATTCTTTATATATATAAGAATAAAAAGTCTGATATAAATTAATACCAATTAAGAATACTTTTTTTAAATATTCTAAAATTCTGAAATAGGGTTAGGGTTAGCAGTTATTATTATAACTTTCAGTGAGATCGGATCTCCATATTACAATTAGTCTGTTTGTGGCCGCCCATGCCTTTCCTATTCGTGTATTAACATCGCTTTCTGTGGATGAGATATTACTACCTAGGTAAGTGAACTGTTCTACTGGCTTAAGAGGATTACCGTCAAGTGTGAAGATGTCTCCTTTCTTTTTGAAGTACATATCAGTGCTGCTGTATGGCTGCACAACCTGGACCCTGACAAAGCGCCTCGAGAATAAGCTAGATGGTACCTGCACAGTAGTTCTGCGAGTAGTTCTGAACAAGTCATGAAAGCAGCACCCCACAAAGAAGCAACTATATGGTCACCTGCCCCCCCCCCCACATCTCACAAACCATCCGGGTCAGACGGACTAGACATGCAGGACACTGCTGGAGAAGCGAAGATGAGCTCATAAGCGACGTTCTCCTGTGGAAGCCAACACATGGATATGCTAACGTAAGACGCCTGCTAAGGACTTACATTGACCAACAATGCGAAGACTCTGGATGCTGCACAGAGGACCTCCCAGGGGCCATGAGTAATAGGGAAGGTTGGCGAAAGATTGTCATGGATATCCGTGCTGCGCGCGAGACATGATGATTATAACCTTATATGGTTTTATGGTAGGCCACATACTATAAGAGAAATATGATTTCATAGGACACATACTATGATGGTACCTATCAATGTCCACTTTTCAAGGTATACAGGTTATATGTTTAAACTAGGGAGTAGCAAAAAGAAATCGGATACTACGAGTTTTAAAAGCGAATTAAGAATAATTAAATCTATTATTTAAGGTTAAACTTTGTCTAAATCGATAAGTAGTAGCATAATAACCATCATTAAAAAAGAAAAATATAATTACATATGCAGTTTATTTTAAAATGATTTAAAACTATTTGTTTTGGTCAATTCCGACGATATCCGCCATTTTTGCTGTTTTTCAATGGTTTTAGGCGCTTGTTTACAATTTTAACGTAACATTTGGGATGAAAAAAAAATTACCAAAAAAATCAGGTAATTATCCGATTTTAATGAAATTTTCAGTATTGATTTAACAATTAATGAATTTTATAATGTATTAGTTAGCTTATTTCAAAACTTAAATTTAATATTTTTGCTATGAATAATTAATAAATAAAATTCATTTAAAATATGAAAATCCAGAGGTTAAGTTAAAAATGTTATATTTTTACATTCTAAAAATAAATATATACTTAATTCAAACCTTATTTTAGTCAAGCAAAGTATACGTTTTGTAGAAAAACTCGATTGAAAATGTACCCCCTCCCCTTTTTAAGCAGAAAAACATCGATGTATATTTTTTTCCTTTATTAAATAATAGCCAATTAAATAATTATCGAAACGAGTAAAAAAGAAATTTCCCAAAAATTAATTATTTATTATTTTTTAACATTTTATTTTTCGATTTTCGGTACTTATTTTCTCATAGAAGCGCAACCGTAAAAATCTTTTTGTTATTTCTATTTATAACTTCGGTCTTTTATGTCATTATTTATAGTGTAATTAGTATCAAATATGATCAACTTGCAAAACATTTTACGCCCCCAACATAAGGGGGGTCAAAATTAAGTCACCTGAAAATAAATGAGAAAGTTTTGAAATAAAATGAATAATGTATTATAAAGATCATTTATTGACACATAAACACTGAAAATTTCATTAAAATCCGATAATTTCCTGATTTTTTGTAAATTATTTTCTGTAGGGGGGCTAAAGTCATTTTGTCAAAAACACATATTAGGCTCAGTTTGCCAGTCCTAGTTTAAACTGTTTTAGTAGAACAGAGATTTGAATGTCAGTGGCGAATGATGGAATTTAAACCTGATTTCTCTATCTTGATTTTTTGGGTAGCTACCAATGTTGTAAATTCGAGTTGTAGATAGGAATGTGTATCTCTTTTTTTGTTTTTGTTTTATCACTCGTTCTTTCACCTGACAGTTATCTCGTGCCTATCAGTAGACTGGGATGTGTCTGGAGAAAAGAAAGGAAAAAAAAAAAAAAAGAGAGAAGGGATATTGTGTGCTGTTTTGCAATCCACTTAGCGGTTGATCAGACACACAGGCGGGAAAATGAAGCCAGCGTTGACGAGTGATAAGATGATATTAGGGTAAAAGGGAATCTAAAGAGCTAAAGGCATTTGAACACAGCTGGAAGAAAAGATGTAACGAAGAGAGAAGGTTAGGAGGAAAAGAAGGAATTGATAAGAAAAAGAATTACGGGAATTGAGAGAATGAGAAAAGGTGGTGGGGGTAGGTAGATAAAGAAAAGAAAAAAGAAAAAAGAAAAGAAAAAGAAGAAAAAAGAAGAAAGAAAGAAGAAGAAAAGCAAAGAAATAAAGAAAAAGAAAAGAAGAAAAGAAAAAAAAGAAAAAAGAAAAGAAAAAGAAAAAAAAAAAGAAAGAAAGAAAAAGAAAGAAGAAAAAAGAAAGAAAGAAAAAGAAAAAAAGAAAAAAGAAAGAAAGAAAAAAAAAGAAAAAGAAAAAAAAGAAAAGAAAAGAATAAGAAAGAAAAAAGAAAAATAGTAAAAGAAAAAAGAAAAAAGAAAGAAAGAAAGAAAAAAAAGTAAAAGAAAAGAAAAAGAAGAAAAAAGAAAGGAAAGAAAGAAAAAGAAAGAAAGAAAGAAAGAAATAGAAAAGAAAAGAAAAAAGAAAGAGAAAATGAAAGAAAAAGAAAGAAAAAAAGAAAAGAAAGAAAGAAAAAGACAAAAGTAAAGAAAAAAGAAAAAGTAAGAAAAAGAAAAAAGAAAAGAAGAAAAGAAGAAAAAAGAAAAAAAGAAAAAAAAGAAAGAAAAAAAGAAAAAAAGAAGAAAAAAGAAAGAAATGAAAGAAAAGAAAAAAGCAAAGAAAAAAAAAAAGAAAAGAAAAAGAAAAAAAAGAAAAGAAAGAAAGAAAAAAGAGAAAGAAAAAGAAAAGAAAAGAAAAGAAGAAAAGAAAAAAGAAAGAAAAGAAAAAAGAAAAAAAAAAAGAAAAAAAGAAAAAAGAAAGAAAGAAAAAAGAAAAAAAAGAAAAAGAAAAAGAAAAAAGAAAAAGAAAGAAAAAGAAAGAAAAAAGAAAAGAAAAAAAGAAGAAAAGAAAAAGAAAAAGAAAGAAAGAAAGAAAAGAAAAGAAAAGAAAAGAAAGAAAGAAAAGAAAAATTACTAAAGAGGGATAAAAATAACCCCAGCAAAGATCACTGTTCGTATGCAGTCACTGCACCAGAGATTGCCATTCAAAAATTGGGCTGTTCAGTGACTCGCACAGATGCAGTTAAGGAATACAATTGGACACAACGCCATCGTCTTTAACTGACAGAAGGATACCAACAACTAAATAAAAGAAAATATTAGTATTATTTGGATTATTTGGACTATTGTCCTCATCTTCTTTGTTATCTGTACAACGTTTCGGCTGATGTTCCCTCCAGCCTTCTCCGGGTACTTCTTTTCGGACTCGTGAAACTTCTTGTCATAATCGGCAGCTATCACGGAACTTTAAACCGAACCCTTTATTCAATCCACGGGCGTATCCTGGACTCATTTCGCTAACCATAGCTGGGGTACAGATCTCAAGCTGTGTTAATTATTATTCAATATATTCAAAAATGTGAATTCCTCAGGCCTAAAAGCTTCTATAAACCAATTTTTAGGAGAGCTCTAGATCACATTTTATAGACAAAAATAGATTACAAAATGTCACCATTCTCCTCGCCCCCCTCAAATTTTTCGAGTTTAAAATCGACATAACTGGGCGAATATTTCGAATTGGAAGCTCAAATTTGGGGGATTGTCTAACTTTAACCTAGTCCATACCTGCACAAAATTTCAGAAAAATTGAAGGGGGTGGGTGACAATTTTTTTTCTGATGATTTGATATGGAATAGCCCATAATTATATATATATATATATATATATTATATATATTCACTATCACTAGGGCTTGGTTTTTGAGCAAAAAATAATGAAGATTTTATTTATATTTGGGAAGATATTTAAAAAATCAAAATTTGTATAGTAACAGAAGGTAATTGAAATATGATGTTGATTGATTGAATTAATCGCCTTATTTATATTGTATTTTTTTTTTCATTGTAAAGTATTGAATTAAAATTTCTTACTATATTGTTGTACATCTACGTGGGGATTTTATGGGGCATCCAGTAAGGATCCAACTTGTGAGACTACCTTCCCCCCTACCCAGGCGACGCCGGGTAGCCAGTTCTAGTATGACAAAAAAAGAAACAAAAAGAAATAAATATGAGATGATAGAGAGAAAATGGGTAGAGAAATAGAAATAAAAAAGAAAGAGAATCATTGAAGTCAGTCAGTCAGTATACTGTTGATTTGAAAAACAGTAACTGGCTAAGCACAACTGAACCAGTGCCCAGGACAGCTGGTATTTATGGAAATCAAGAATAGTCCATTCATGTATTTCGGTGATTCCATTCCTTGAATCCTGATTGGCTGCTTGGTTTCTATGATGTTAAGAGGATTCATAAATAAGCTGGCATTTTTCGGTAGCAGTATTGCAACAAGATTAGTTTCGGATTCAGTTACGACTACTTATTGCTGTGTTTTACCAATTCAATGGTAATAGAAACTTAGTTTTATTATTCTACAAGAATCAAGAGAATATTGAATAAAGCAAAGAAAATACGACAAATAAAAAAGAAGAAAAAGAAAGAAAGAAAAGACAGAATAGAAAGAAGGAGAGAGTGAAAAAATAAAATAAGGAGATAAACAATGAAAAAAAAGTAAAGTCGTCTGGGTGGCCTAAAGTCGGTATCAGCCAGACAGTGAGGGAGTCTATCCCCTTTTCACTAGCGCTAGACAAAGGAGATTGTTTTTAGCGTCTGAGACGGAGCGCCACACCTACCACCAGCTTCTCACTTTACCGTACAGATCCATGTGCTACTCATACGCTGAGTTGGCGATGGCCGGTATCGAACCAGGAACCTTGCGAGTCCTAGTTAAGTACTCTACCGACCGAGTGGAAATAAATATAGTTGCAAAACACAAAAAAAAAGAGAAGAGAAAAGGGAGATGAAAAAATAGAACTATACTCCCTCCAACTATGGGAAGACTTGACTCATTACGTTTGGTTAACCCCACCATCAAATACAGTTTAGTGTCATACCCAAGTGCCCTCCTTTGAGGTTCTTAAATCTCTGCAGGGGACCCAGTAAGCAAATTCTAAGCTCTGCTGAGAGGGCGGAATTACAAAAAGAGGAATGATGCGTAAAGGATAACATCCGGATGCAAACAAATACTTACCATAATATATAAGTAAGTAAAGTCGGTGGGTGGCCTAATGTCGGTATCAGCCAGACAGCAAGGATGTCTATACCCTTTTCACCAGCGTTAGATCAAGGTGATTGTTTTTGTGTCTGAGGTGATGCCCCTCCCTTTACCGCAAAGATCCCTGTACTATTTATGCGCTAAGTTGTCGAGGGCCGGCATCGAACCCGGAACCTTATGAACCCTAGGCGGACGCTCTCTCTCTCTCTCTCTCTCTCTCTCTCTCTCTCTCTCTCTCTCTCTCTCATTATTATATATATATACATATATCCCTCGCTGACTGGCTGATACCGACTTTAGGCCGCCCCGTCGACTTTACTTATTTATATATATATATATATATATATATATATATATATATATATAAAAGTAAAGTCGACGGGGCGGCCTAAAGTCGGTATCAGCCAGTCAGCGAGGGAGTCTATCCCCTTTTCAATAGTGCTAGACCAAGGAGATTGTTTTAGCATCTGAGGTGGAGCGCCACACCTACCATCAGCTCCTTACTTTACCGCACAGATCCCTGTGCTACTCTTACGCCGAGTTGGCGAGGACCGGTATCGAACTAGGAACCTTGTGGTTTCTAGCCGAACGCTCTACCGACTGAGCTAACCCGGCCCAATATATATATATAAATGTGCAAAAAAATATATAAATGTGCAAAAAACTACTAAAAGATGTAAATATAAACCTACAATACCCAATTCCCTAACATCTAGACATAAAATAACCCTTATCAGGTTTATACACCTTTAAACTCAATCAACCAATCATTTTTTTAATTAAAATTTGAAGTCTCATTTTTTTAGCTGTATGATGCATGTATTTGCCCAACCCGTCCACACAAGTAGGATGTGACACAAGTTCAATTTATTAATCGGAGTTTAGTAGGATTGAAGTTTAGTTGGAGGTGCGTGTTGTATTGGTTAGAGTCGTAGGTAATGGACTCGTTGACCCTGGACGAAGCTACAGTTCACACAGCGGTAATACCCTTGGTATGAAGCCAACTACTGTCCCTCCATCTATGGGTAAATAATAGGGCAGACTGGGCTCTTTAACCTTGGTTAGGCAACCAGTCTAGGAGAAGGAAAACAGAATTCAAATCTGTTAAATACGCTTGAGGTGGTCACTACTAGAATAGGCTCAGTCCTAATTAGTGATCTTTTTTAAAAAATCAGAATTTTCTTCTTGATTAGTATACTAAAGATTAAAGAACCGAGTATACCCTACTATTTACCGATAGCTGGAGGGAAAATAGTCATATGCATATCTTTCCCAATGGCATTAGTGCTGTATGGAATTCAAACAGCCTTGTCCAGGATTTGAACCAGTGTCGCCAAGTCCATTTCCTGTGACGATAACCATTACACCATGTGCCTCTTAATGACTACTATTGAATAAAAATAATTACTTGATATCATATAATTATTAGTCTTATATAGGAATATTTGAAACCTTAGAATTGTGTGCAAATTATTTATATTAGATAGGAATACTTGATATCATAAGTATGTGCAACACACTCTAAAGAAACTAAATAACCCGTGAGGGGTTGATGTGGTATAAAGAATAGCGGCATGTGTGCTTGGTGCTAATATTCAACAGGCACCGAACGAAAACGCGCATGCGCACATCACTTTTCAGAAATGGTTCAGAAAATACACTTGTCAGTTAAATCCTACTTAACAGAAATAAATTCCACCATCGTATGTTACCCCGCCGAAAGAAAAAAAATACTAAAAAATCAAAGAGTTAACGGAATTTAATTAAATTTTTAGTGTTGATTTATTAATGAATAAAATATATAATGCACCAGTTATTTTATTTAAAGACTTTTACATTTTTTCAGGTCAATTAACTTTGAATCACGTATCTTTGTGAATCTGTGTTACGCCTAAATGATACGTGGTTCAAAGTTAATTGACCTAAGGTTGAAAGAATTAATCTCAAAGAGGATAGATAATAGAAGGTACCAAATATTCTTGTTGGCTCATTGTTGTATATAAGGCGTGCTGTAATACACCACTTGAATTTATAGACTCATCGAGGTCACGTGGTTAGTTAACTATCTAATCGCTGATATTGATAGCCATTGATTTGCACATTATTCGACATTGACAAACGTGCCAACAACCTAAGGATCATACCTAACATTAAGGAACACCAAGGAACAAACAAAGGATCATACCCAACACTAAGAGACACCAAGGAACAACCAAGGGATCATACCCAACACTAAGGAACCCCAAGGAACAACCAAGGGATCATACCCAACATTAAGAGATACCAAGGAACAATCAAAGGATCATACCCAATACTGAGGGACACCAATGAATAACCAAAGGTTTCTTAACTAAGGATACGCTCTGCTTAACACAAGTGCTCTCTGCTGAAGAGTGCTCTGCTGGGGAGTGCTCTTTCTTTAAGCCTAAGGATGGCCAAAAAAATCCTAATACCCTCTCCATTAGGCTAGTAGGTCTCTCAAACGTTAATCTATACATAGGAAGTACATTTGAGTTTGGGGACCGCATGTGAATTTTTATATTCCCTTGATAATCCTTTGACAAATTTACCTATAATCCCAAATATAACTTCTGCTACACCTTTCGCAAGAACTGACGCGTCCACTGTCTCTTTGGTGCAATGTCAAATTAACAAGCTGGGATGTTCCGTCGCAGAGAATTATCATTTCGCATGCTGGAATCTCCGAATACTAAAACTTGGAGGAACAAGTTCTTACGATGCGCTCCCATGATCATTATTGCATCAATGTTGCCAGCCTCTCAGAGGTACGGTTACCAGATAGCGGCTGCCGCACCATCAACATCCCTACTGACAACTCTGGACGTCATGGTGTAGCGTTTGCATTCGGGATACGGTAAATTTGTTGGGTGGAATCGGCTCGACCGGCCAGGATGAATGCCGTACCAGTAAAAGTATCAGTAATAGAGGTACATTTTTATGGTTAGTCATTGTTTTGTTATATATTAAACCTTTAGAATTTAACTTGGAGTAAAAGCAATGAAGGGGTACTCCACACTCCCCAAAGCTCCGGAACTGATGCAATTTAGTGTCATGCACAGGACAACCCCTTTTTCAGGGGAGGGAGTCTGCTGGGTATACAATCAGCCTATTATAAACCCACTAACAGTGTAAAGGAGAACATATTTTTTTCTTTTCTGTTAAAAAAATACAAAAAAGTAAATAAAAATATAAAATGTATACAATTCCTTAAAGTCTAAGAACACAAGGTGTGTCATAAAAGTATCGAGATGGAAGCTATATTTACTAAGAGAGAAATGAACAATGAATGAAACGTTAATTTTTTTCAGAATACTATGTATGTCATAAAAGTATCGAGTTTGAAGCTGTATTTACTAAGATAGAAATGAACAATGAATGGAACTTTTTTTTTTCAGAATACAAGTTGTGTCATAAAAGTGCCTAATTTGAAGTTGTATTTACCAAGATAGAAATGAGCAATGAATGGAACGTTATCTTTTTAGAATACAAGGTGTGTCAAAAAGTACAAAAAATCTCGATACCTTTTTGACACCTTGTACATCATGTTAGTGAGTTCCATTCTTACAAGGTGTCTCGTATTTCTGATCTTGTGCTATGCTGAGTGAAGCGTTGTAAAGATATATAACACATAAAACTAAGATTGTGTTTATGCTATATGTAATGCAAACAGCTTCATCCGGGATTTGAACTCGTGTCGCCACGTACATTTTCTACGATAAGCGACTCCACCGTCAGGTGTATCTAAGATTTCCAGGGATACCATTTAGATTCTAAGGAATTTGCGTTATTATATTCCTACTCTATCCATGCCAGCGAAAAAATGCCCTGTCGCCTGTAACAGTAGAATACGCTAAAAACACATCTGCAGAAAGATAAGATTCGACAATGGTGCCACCTGTTGCCTATGGGTGGCGACCCTTGAGCGTTAAGAATGGAATCCAACTGGCTGAGCAGTCCATGTCATATAACACACCACTTTGGCCTTTACTAGATTGACGGTCATAGGGACCCTCTCTGATCACTCGGCTAGTCACGTCAAACTCCAATTGTTGTATACCCTTCTTTACTTACTTCTATTCTTCTTCTGGCTTCTTTGACATCTTAAGTTCTTCTAGCGTCTCTTCTATCGTCTGGACTTCGTCTTTGTGGTCGGTCGCACTTAACTCATTTCTTCTTCTAGATCAGTCTTGTTACCAAGACATTCATTAATCACAAAACCGTGTTAATTTTCTTAAGCTTTTATTTCCTTAACTAAACATCTCATGTAACTAACATCTGACTAACATAGCGCGCGTATGCAGTGAGTTCCAGTTAAGGCAGGACATCTTCTCTGCCCGACGTCCAAACTGAAACTGAAGACCCAAACAGGTCCCACGTGACTTCACGTATTTCGCGGGCTTTTTGTACTATTCCATGGAAAGTCCCGCCCGTAATATGAAAAGGGCCATCCCTTTAGAAATACAGGGGATTGACAATAATCTTATGCAACCGCATAGATTATGTAACACAATATATATATAATTGTCCCAACCCTATTGCCATTATGGCAAATCAACCCTTTTTACCATATATGTGCTAGAAGGCGGTGGCTCAGTGTCTTGGTTATAACTTTAAATTGCATCCAGTGGTGAAGTTTCAATTTTGGAACTCTGTCCCGGAGTGGCAGTACCTGTTAGGGTCCTATCCATGGCTTAAATTTCTTAAAAAATTTTTTTTTTAATTATTTTGAAAAAAAAATTGAATACTCAATAAGAATGAATAAAGCAAAATTTCGTCGGCATAAAATAACCCAACAATGGTTGTCATGCCGTAAAACCTAACGAACAAACGAACCAACCAACCATGTCCATTTCCTCCAACGATTACCATTATGCAACGAGCGCCTCCACAGTATGATCTATCTAATATTCCCAATGGTACCATTTATACTCTAAGGAATTTGCATTATTCTATTCCAGCAAAAAAAAAAAAAAAAAACCGGTGCTGAATCTATGATATTGAAACTTACCAGAACGGAAGAAAATCCATTATTAATCCGAGGAAGAATTACAACATTAAAAACAAAACTCTCGCTGAGATATAAAAGGAGACATGTTTGTTCTTGCACATATTTCTGGTTCTCCAAGATATCGCGAAATAAAATCTGAAGAAACTGTAGAAGAGCGTATTAATTTCTGAAATACGACAGAACAAGTCACGCGATACTCTCGTGTGATTTCACGAGAGTAAAATAAAAATGTAAACATGCAGCGCCACAAGATTTTATCAAGATCAGAATGCTCTCTTTTTTTTTCTCTCTCTCTCTCTCTCTCTCTCTCTCTTCTCTCTCTCTCTCTCTCTCTGTCTTCATTTATATCTGTTCATTCATCTAACTTTCTTCCTTTCTGTCTATCTTCCTCTGTAGTACTTTCTTTCTACATTACTTTCTTTTTGTCTCTTTTAATCTCTCTCTTCTCTCTCTCTCTCTCTCTCTCTCTCTTCCCTCTGTGTGTGTGTGTGTGTGTGTGGTGTGTGCGTGTCTTCCTTTATATCTGTTCATTCAACTATTTCTTCCTTTCTGTCTATCTTCCTCTGTAGTACTTTCTCTCTACATCACTTTCTTTTTGTCTCTTTTAATCTCTCTCTCTCCCCCTCTTCTCCTCTCTCTCTCTCTCTCTCTCTCTCTCTCTCTCTCTCTCTCTCACTCTGTCTTCCTTTATATCTGTTCATTCAACTAACTTTCTTCCTTTCTGTCTATCTTCCTCTGTAGTACTTTCTATCTACATCACTTTCTTTTTGTCTCTTTTAATCTCTCTCTCTCTCCCTATCTCTCTCTTTCTCTCTCTCTCTCTCTCTCTCTCTCTCTCTATATATATATATATATATATATATATTATATATATTTCTCTATCTATCTCCCTTTCTATCCCTCTTTTTTCTTTCTCACTCTTTTTTCTTTCTCTCTTTCTATCTCGTTTTTCTTTCTCTCTTTCTTTCACACTTTGTCTATTTCTCGTTCTTCCTTTCTCTTTCTATCCCTCTCTTCTTTCTTTATTTCTCGCTTTCTCTCTCTCGCCACCCGAGTATATTTGCATGTTAGAACAAATTTTATTTTAGCACCGTTCCTATCTGAATCCGTTTCTCTCAAGCAAGGTTTATCGGATTATCCCTGTCCAATGGATTAGACGCAATTCTGTGACATGCCTTGTTCATTTTATAAATAAATTTCCACCGATATGTCGTGATTAAAAACATCGAGGTTTCTATTGTTTAGAATAGTTGTACAAGTTTCAGAATTTAAACTATTTCTCCTCGCGTCTCGTGAAGTTCAAGTGTTGCAGCCATACAATAGTACTGACACGGCTACAGATTCGAAGAATCCCGTTTTATTATATCAGAGAGATCATATTTCGATATGGTCATTAGCCTGCCAATAGCAGTCCATGATTCACCCACGCTTATGTTGACATCGTGTTCAGTAGATGAGATATTCCTACCGAGGATTGGACTGCGACTTTTTCACCGGGCGTTTCGTGACTGAACTGTCCATGACATGCAGCACACTACTTTCGCCCTTATTTAGGCAAGATGGGCGGTCAGAGAGGTACCCCCACCGATCGATGGACTGGTTACCACAAGCCTTAGTTTGTCCAAACCCAACTGCCGTTCTGACAAACCTCCAACCCAATGTGTGCAAGAACGCGGTGATTGCGGGTGTTAGTGTCCTGGGTATGACGTTAACTGCATCTAATGTTAAAGACTCAATTTTGGACCGCCCTGTCGGCTGTGGCGTTAGAATGCACCGACTGTACCTCTGCAGAGGGGTAAGACTCCCCCAATGGGGCCACCTGTTGGCCGTGGGTGGCGACCCATGATGCTTAAGGATAGAGCCCAGGTGGATGAGCAGTTCATGACATGCAATACTCCAATTTGGTCCTATCTTGGGTTAGACAGGCGGTCGGAAAGGCCCCCTCCGATCAATTGGCTGGTCACGTCAAGCCCTAGCACCTATATGATTTTCCCAACCCTATTGTCCTTATGGCAAGCCCCACACCTTTTTATCATATGCGTGCTAGAAGGCGGTGGCTGAGAGTCTACATGTCCTGGGAATGACGTTAAACTCTATCAGATGGTGAGGTTCCAGTTTTGGTGGTTTGGGGAATATGGAGCTCCCCTTCATCACCATTGCTCCCTGGTCCACTCTGACCCGGAGTGGTAGTACCTGTTAGGGTCCCATCTATGGGTTAAATAGAAAATTGTATTTATAAAAAAATTGTCTTATCCATTAAGAATTGATTTATTTCAAAACTTTGTCGGCATTAAATGGCCCACTGAGGTTGATATGCCGTAAAACAAAACAAACCAAACCAATCAATTTTGGAGCTCTGGGGAATATGGAGCACCCTTTCATCACCATTATTCACGGGTCCACTCAGCCCAGGATGGTGGTGCCTGTTAGGGTCCCTTCTATGGCTTAAATGGAAAAAGTTTTTTAATGTGTTTAGATAATTTAGTTTAAAAAAATTTAAATTCCCATCAAGCATGAAAAGTTTTTAGGGTGAGTCGGCCAGTAAGAAAACCCCATGTTGCGCTGGACTAAGGGATGTCACGTCGGGAAGTGCGGAAGAGGAAGAGTGAGAGGTGCGAGTGTAACGTCAGTTTGGAACGAGGTGGTGGCTGAGTCGGACGTAAGTCTGCTTCCTAATACATTTTGATTTAGGGGAAAATGAAAATATCTCACGAGAAAAAATAAAGTTTGCCTTCTGTCATTACTAAAAATTGTAAATGATACAAGGCAAGGTATCCTCCTGTATCCCAAGTTGGTTCCAGACTCAAAACATCAAACAATGCCATCTCACTCAACATCAGGTCCAACATCCAGATTCGAGCTTCTCCAAGTAGAACAAAACTAATGATAAGTATACCACGAATTTTCTTTTATAAACAACTCATCGTTCCATTTCAAATGAGAGCCGCTGTGCAAAGATTTGTGAAATATGTGAAGCAATTAGTTAGAAACTTCAGTTTTGGATTATTCTGATGTATAACGTGTGATGAAGACCACAACTTGAATGTATAAACTCTTCCAAAACAGCGTTGACTGAATCGACTAATCAAAACGTTCATACATGTATTTGATTTACTAATTAAATGCGTTGATAAATTGTCGCTCAATTGCTCGTTGGATGTATAGACGAACGAACAAGGATTATACAATTATTTAACACGGACCAACTGATGAGGATTATACAATTCATTAACAGTGATCAGCTGACAATGATTAAAACTGATACTACATCTTTCTACATCAAGGAAGGATCACACCTTTTGCCACAAGGGATCTCCACTGAACAACTGCTTTCACCTACAGCACTAAAAGGGCCACAAGAATCGGAACATTCATAATTATAACCTCCTGGTCCCCTAGGAATTGTTCAACAGGGGAACAAAACGCCTAACATGGCGACCAGAATCGTAACAAATTTAGCGAACCAGAAAAAAAGTTAATCCGGCCTGTCGGCTGGGGCGTTAGAATGCACCGACTGCACCTCTGCATAGGGTTAAGACTCCTCCAATGGGGCCACCTGTTGGCCATGGGTGGCGACCCGTGATGCTTAAGGATAGAACCCAGGTGGATGAGCAATTCATGACATGCAATACACCACTTTGGCCCTATCTTGGGCTAGACGGGCAGTCGGAGAGGCCCCCTCCGATCAATCAGCTGGTTACGTTAAGCCCTAGCACCTATATTATTTTCCCAACCCTATTGCCCTTATGGCAAGCCCCAACCCCTTTTTATCATATGGGTGCTAGAAGGTGGTGGCTGCGGGTCTACATGTCCTGGGAATGACGTTAAACTCTATCTGATGGCGAGGTTCCAGTTTTGGAGGTTTGGGGAATGTGGAGCACCCCATTCATGACCATTGCTCCCTGGTCCACTCTGACCCGGAGTGGTAGTACCTGTTAGGGTCCCACCTATGGGTTAAATAGAAAAATGTGTTTATAAAAAAATTGTATTATCCATTAAGAATTGATTTATTTCAAAACTTTATCGGCATTGAATGGCCCACTGAGGTTGATAAGCCGTAAAACAAAACAAACAAACAAACAAAAAAAGAACAATTTGTCTAACCGAGTGCAAACTATGAGAAGGAAGCAAACCATTTGATCCGGGCATTTAAAGATTTCTATTATATTTAGTCGACACGTCTCCTGTTATTTGATTTTTATCACAACTCTTAAAATCCATCGGCAATTTGAGTTGCTTTGTGTTTGTTTGTTTGTTGTTTTGTTTTTTCTTTTGTTTGATCATCTTTGCGTGCAATTAAATAAGGTTAAATTCTTGAAGCAATCTTATAAGTTAATTTGAATAATTCTAATTGAATTTAATCTGCTAGAATTATTAACATCCGCGATGTAATAGAGTCTGTTCTTGCAGGGCAAAAATCAATCGTCTCAGAAATCGATTTCCTTTTGTTCAGTTCGAATATTCTAAACTAATTAGTGATTGATTTTCACAGGTAAAACATTGTAAACTACATTTGTTCGGTTAGTGCGAATCTCTTTGGGGATTTAAATTACGTACTAAGAGCGGGTGAATGGATTCTCGTCGATTTTGACGCATAAGCGTTCATCCAATAAATAACCTACAGTGATTTGTTTATAGTGGTGAAGGCTTGTGTTGGACCATCCGCACTTTTTTGCACAGCCAATAGGAGAGAATTGATGCACAAGGAATTCCACAAACCCATCAACGACTGACCTCAGGATTTTCAAATTCAGAGATTCTTTCTCCTAGACTAGTTACCTCCCCATGGTTAAAGAGGGCAGTCTGCCCTACTGTTTTACTCATATCTGGAGGTAGAATATATGGATTCATGCCTTTCTTAAAAGTATTAGCGCTATGTGAAATGCAAACAATCTTCTGTAGGATTTGAGCTCGGGTCGACGAGTCCATTTCCTACGACTGTAACCATTATGTCACGTGCCTCTATAAGAGTGGGTAGGCGTGAGTCTATATTATTTAAAGCAATATTAAAAATTAAACTGTTCAGATTGAATTACATGCCGAAATTCAATTTGAATCGTCCACAAAAATACGTTTGCAAGCAATATATTTTAAAAAAATTTTAATTAAATTTGATTTATGTGTTAACCTTTCCAACATACTCGGGTATATAATGGACGAGAGAAGCACGTGATGTAATGGTTAAAGTCATTGGAAATGGACTAGTCGTCCCGAGTTCAAATCCTGGACGTGGTAATTGCAATTCACTTAGCGCTAATACCCTTGGAAAAGGTATGAATCCTACTCTCCCTCCAGCTATGGGTAACTAGTAGGACAGACTGGGCTCTTTAACCTTGATTAGGCAACCGGTCTAGGAGAAGGAAGACTCTGAATTCAAACCTTTTAAACTCCGCTTAAGAAATTGACCTTGTGTCGCATCCTGCTCGTTCGGAGGGGTTGGTAAATATATATAATTGAGGAGAGGGATGCAGAGAGATAGAGACAGAAATGATAATAATAGTTGATAATCTTACTTTACATTATGCTTACAGTGTCTACTCGTCTGGACGCTATGTTCTCTGATCGGGCTTATTAAGGGTTGGTTCTTCTTTGTGAAGGGCTGGACATTGCTTGTTTTAAAATTTAATTAGCACAACAAGACTTGTTTGTTTCTTGATCAAGCTCTATTTTCAACCCTGCCCATTTGATTCCGCCGCGGGTGAGTTGCGAACCCTAAGAGACATCCTATCAGTTAGTGCGTCGGCTCGCATCTGATCTAAAACTAATTCCCACGTATAAACTGTCTACTGGAATGTCAGTTAGAATGTCACCATTGTCACTCATCAGACCCAGTAACTTTGCACGGACCCCGTCATTTTTAAGTAACGGACCCCAATTCAAAATTCTAACTGCAGGTATGTTCATAATTTATAACTGATCATTAATTAAATAACATATGTACTTACCTGATTTTTGGAACCCTGTATCCAGTGACTTCGGCCATTGGACCAGTAAGATATCAACGTGATCCCAGGGGGTCATGTCCCCAGGAAACTCCCCCTTGATTTAAAGGAGTAGGGTTCATTCTATTTCCCAGTGCGCCTCTAAAGAAGAAATTCACACTTAGGGTACCATCTATGAGTTAAATAGAAGAAAATGAGTAAGAAAAAATGTATTTAAAAAAATTGAGTAAAAATATAAATAGATTGTTCAATATCAATCGAGAATGAATAGAACAAATCACCTTTGGCATAAAATAACCCAACAAGGGTTGAAATGCACTAAATTAAAAAAGAAAGAAAGTAACACGTTTACTTCAGTAGACACCAGAAAGACAATCTAAATGGTTAATGTGAAAACTTTGTCAGCGCCCACTTAGACGCAGCTACCAGTGCATACCAACCAACGAAAGAACAAACGGTGCCGTTATAATGCGTGGCCTATCATTTTGATTCTGTTATAGTATGTGGCCTACCCGGCTTGAATGTGGCCTACCTAAGTAAGAGTATATTTATAGATACAAGTAGTAGTCAATTTATAGAAACTAATAATTTTTCACATATATTCAATTTCAAGAAATGCAATTCAGTCAAAAGCTGTATATATTGTAATTAAGAATAATTAAAAAAGAATTTATCCATAATTTACATGAATCAGAGATCTATTTAATTCTAAAATATTAAAAAATAGGGTTAGGTTTAGCAGTTATTATTATAACCTTATAATATGCTTTTTAAGGGCCGGGTTACCTCAGTCGGTAGAGCGTTCGGCTAGAAATCACAAGGTTCCTAGTTCGATACCGGTCCCCGCCAACTCAGCGTATGAGTAGCACAGGGATCTATGCGGTAAAGTAAGGAGCTGATGGAAGGTGTGGCGCTCCACCTCAGATGCTAAAAACAATCTCCTTAGTCTAGCGCTATTGAAAAGGGGATAGACTCCCTCGTTGACTGGCTGATACCGACTTTAGGCCGCCCTGTCGACTTTACTTACTTACTTTACATACTATAATGGTACCAAACAAACTATACTATCCGCTGGGGAAAGAAGTAGTTAGAGAAAAAAGAAATTATATAAAAAAAAAAGTATTCCTACGCAATAAAAGAAAGCAAAAAAACAAAAAAACAAACACCAATGAGCAGAATCACAAGAATCTTTGAAAACTAACTACAGAAAAGAAAAGAGAAAAAAAGTAGAATATATCCCAAGCCAAATAAATAAAATCAGAAATTCTGTACAAAATCAGAATTAGCATAGCAGACAGTAAATGAAGTTAGCGGTAGGAAAAACACCTCGAGATCAAAGCTTGGAGATTCTAATATGACGTTATCAGGAATCTGGAGAACACCAGTAATATCTTCGAATGTCACCTGATTTTCCCGAATTTTCGTTACATAGTCTGATCAGGAGGTAGAGTGTTCTTGTAGTCTTCTGCTGTATTCACATGTTTCCAATAAGAACAAGTTTTAATTCAATGATGTTGGATTTGAATTAACAGACAATGTGATACAGCAGATTGAATATGAAAGCGAACAGAATTTCAGTAGAATAGGATTCAGCCAGTTTTATATATATATATATATATATATATATATATATATATATATATATATATATATACATGAAAAAGTGTAGCATCGACGAGAAAACCTAGGAGAGCAAAGCTTTGGACCGTGGGCAATGGAGAAAAACTTTGCTGGAAGGCATTTGAAATTTGAGACCAACCGTAGACATGAACAATTAAAGCGAGATGTTTGCAAGGGAAACGTTAATAAAAAGGGCTTCAAATCGGTCTACTAGGTGAACAATGCGGAAGGCCGTGTCTGAGCAGAGCTGGCCTGACAAGTCACCAAATTTTGCATCGCCGAAATGGACCAATAACATATCCTGTGCTTCCTGGAATAACTTGTGAATGTGGGAAGATGTGTAAGACTTTAGCTGGACTAAAAAGCCACATTCGCGCAGCTCACCGTTGAACTTGTTGAATCTCATCGTTGTATTCTTTGAACTTCAGAACTTTATTGTATTTATTTATTTATTTATTTATTTTTTAATCAAGCAATGGCAATACCGGAACATGAGTTTGCAGCCATCATACATACATACATACATACATACATATATATATATATATATATATATATATGTGTGTGTGTGTGTGTGTGTGTGTGTGTGTATATATATAATATAAAAAAATAAAAGAAATAGAAATACTGTCTTTTGTAAAGCATGAATGGATGTTGGGTGTAAGTATTAAGACTCTCATTTAAGAAATGTTGTTGACTTACCAATTGTGTCCGAATTAATAGTGTAGATGCTACTGCACAATGGAAATATCTATAGTAATTGTTGTTGTCGATTCGGGTAATAAATCGTTTGATGTAACTCTTTTTTGAAATGAATTTATTTTTATGGGGAGATGGTTTGCGTGTTAAAAATTATTTAGTATGGAGAACTGCTAAGTGATTTAGTAATATTTTTACTAAAAGCAATGCATTTTTTTCATTTTATTTTAGATAACAGAAATATGCCAAGCATACGTAAACTAATATATATATATATATATATATATATAATATATATACATATATATATATATATATATATATATATATATGTGTGTGTGTGTGTGTGTGTGTGTTTAGTATATTAAGAAAAATGAAAAATCACAGGTTTAAATGGGTTAAGTGGTGAGTTTATTGGCCGACACTCACACACACACACACACACACATACACACACACACACACACACACACACACACACACAACCTTGAGGTTTATTTCCATTGTCGTTTATCGCAAAAGATTTATACACACACACACGCAACCACACACCTAAAAAATGCACAATGTTTCCTTTCGATACACACACTTACACCGTCCCATACTCACACCGTAAAAAATAATATTTGACGTCATATTTCAAACCGTCTGCTTTTTTCAAACCTCAAAGTTTTTTAAACAGACTGAATAACAAGAACTACCACTCGCTTTTCTCGTTATTCTGTGATAAAAGATTTCTTATTACCTTCCATATACCAACAAATGCCCTGAAGATGATCTAATTAATAGATCGGAACACTGCAGCGTCGGCCAATAAACTCACCACTTAACCCATTAAAACCTGTGTTTTTTCATTTTTCCTAATATAATACATACCGTCGAATTCACTTGCTTTCTTCACACACACACACACACACACATATATATATATATGCATATATATATAAAAGTGTTCATATATATATATATATATATATATATATATATATATATATATATATATATATTAAGAGTTCATTCGGTGCGAATAAGTGTAGATAATTTGGTTTATACAAGATTTTTTCCGGTCCATTTTTAGATGGATGATTTGAATCATCGATCACCTAAACTGTAATTATTGATGGTAATTTTCTTCATTTAATACATTTTGTAGGTTTTTTGCCTTAAATTTTAGAGTACGTGCATGTGCCTATTACATATCGAATATGAAAGTGAAATTGAATCTAATAAAAAAGTTGATGACTGTAATTATACATAAATTATTGATAAAAGACTCAACTATAATTCCAATCGGAGATCGATCAAAAATGGGCACGTTTTTATATATTGTACCTATTAACCTTATTTTGGTTCATTCATGCAGGTCTATATGCACATATAACGTTATATGCGAGTAAAATGGGTGAAATCCGGGCGTATGTGGAAAATTATAGAAAACAGTGTTCCGAAGGATGAATATCTATTCTTGGTGTTAATGTCGACGCTATAACCTAATATCTCCACAAAAGTTTTCATCAAGAAAGTTGCAAAATCCGAAACGTTATAGTGTTGCCATCAAGAATATATATATATAATATATATATATATATATAATATATATTATATATACCCTATTATACGCTCCCAATTTCGGTAGAGCACTCTATTTAGGAGGTATATAATTGCAGATTTACCGTATTCGGCTCAGCCAAATCTCACTTTGTTTACAAAGTTTGAGGTGAAGATCATTTCCCCTTAGAAATATAGCGATTAAATAGCCTGCTATACTTAGCGACTGACTATGGATGTGTGGGTAAGAGGCTTGGTGAGCGTAAGTTCGTTCGGGTCTCGAACCCAGCCAGAGACAGCTGCTAAAAATCGTATAACTATACTGATGAGAGGTGATACCTCGAAACACGTGTCTATAGTTTACCCTATATATATATATATATATATATATATATTATACTAAAGCGGAGATAAACACCTTTTATTTCCCTAAGGCTTTTTTTCTATTCAGGGTAATGACACAAAATTTATACTAAAATATTCCTTGGTTTTAGAACTACTTAATGTTTCAAAAAAGTCCACTTTAATTGGTTTTAACTAGTCGTAATTAGCAATTAGGTAAAAAACTGGCCCGTCCCTCACTGTCGTTCTGCATGTTACTCTCACCCTCCCTATATAATGTTATGTGAGTAAGAGTGAGAGTGAAAACGGAGAGTTATTGTGTTAGAGAGATTTAACTATGTTAACACTAATTTTAAGATAGGGGGTGAGCGGGTTGTGGCGTCACAATCGTGGAGAAGTAGTGGGCTCGCCCTTCCAAGCCAGCCTCCTCTCCAGTAGACATATAAAGGATATTTTTGCTGCGACGTCAGGGAAGGGGGAGGCGGATTCTAACGCGGGACTTATGGGTAGCGAAATCTATCTTATATATATATATATATATATGTGTGTGTGTGTGTGTGTGTGTGTGTGTGTGATAGGGACGGCTGGCGAGAGATTGTCATGGACATCCGTGCTTCTAGCACGACATGATGATGACATTAAAACTTTAATACTTACACTAATCGGATGACGCATATATTTGCTAGTTCATAAAATAAAGATTAATACCAGTAGGAAATTTTGAAACAAACCAGAGTGCACAGACACTACACTTTTATCGCAGGTAAAACGTTCATTCAGTTTATGTGTAAATACTCTCGTCCTGTTATCTATTAACTAGAAGCGGCTACCCAGTGTCGCCTGGGTAGAAGAGGGATCAAAAAGTTAGTCTCGCAGAGCCATTATGATTAAATCTCGAGTTGGATCATCGCAGGATGCCCCATTAAAATCCCTAGGTAAAAAAAACACCTTGCGCTGATCCAGATACTTTGAAAAGAAAAATTAATGTCTATTTAAAATAAAATACAACATGCAAAAATAAAAGAAAATCCATGCTGTTATCACTTAAATTTTATTTTTTAATTTCTTCACGAATATAAATCAAAATTTTCCTAATTTTTGCTCAAAAAACAAGCCCTGGTGATATTTAATGAGTATATATATTTACTTTGTCGTTAATTGTTTTATTTTCGAAGTTTCCTCCGGTCATACAGATGTTATATACCTCTTTTATTCTTCTGGACGGATCTGGTATATCTTCTATCTTGGCCAGGTATTTCTTATCTGGGGATTCCGAGTCTGGTTATGTTGGGGACCATTCCTTATCAGAAGCCTTGTGTTATTGTTAGCTTTTAGTAATAACAACAAGACTTCGATTTACAATGATGTTACTTTATTCATGAACCCCAGACCAGACAATCAGGCAATGAGCTCACATCTTGCTAGCTTAAGTCCTAACTGCAACTCTCCAACTGACTAACTGCAACTAACTGAGTTGCTTACTCTTTAAACCGGAAGGGCTTCTATTGACTTCCGTTCTCAAGTTCCATCCCCAGAACGCAAGGTGAGAGTGAGGTCAAGCATTGTCACTCACTCTCAAGGCCATCAGCTGTACTGATCGCCATAAGGATTTCTATACTACCTTAAAAAGATATTAGGGATCCATAATTATGTAACATAGATTCACACAACTGTCCTTTATATGTGTACTAGCAGCGGCTACCCGGCGTCGCCTGGGTAGAGGGCGATTTTTTAAAAAGTTAGTCCCGTAGAACCATTATTACTGAATCGTGAGTTGAATCCTTTCCGTTTGGGATACCCCATTTAAATCCCCATGTAAAAATAGACTTTGCATTGATCCAGCTACTCTGAAAAGAAATGTTAATGTCTACTATCTAAAATATTAAATAAAAAAAAAGTCCATGCTGTTATCATTCAAATTTTATTTTTTAATTATCTTCACGAATATAAATCAAATCTCTATTATTTTTGCTCAAAAACCAAGCCCTGGTGATATTTGATGTTTATATATATTTACTTTGTCGTTAATTGTTTTATTTTCGAAGTTTCTTCCGGACATACATATAGACACAACTTCCCTTTATATATGTACTAGAAGCAGCTACCCGGTAAAGCCTGGGTAGAGGATAGAAAAACATGGTTTAATAATCGTTTGCAGATATATGACTACTGAATAGCGAGTTCGATCCTCGCAGGATGATCCATACAAATCACTACTAATTGTTTTATTTTCGAAGTTTCTTCCGGACATATATATACACCCAACTGCTCTTTATATATGTATACATAGATGGGATTTGTGTATTTCCTCTTGTAAACAAGATATGGTCTGATTTACACATTAGATTAAAAGATAGCAAATCTTAAATGTCCAGCCACCCGACTATTTAGGCAAACCCCAGCAATGGCCTATCTCTTTGCTTTACTGCAGATAAATGCGTTGCTAGGAAGGATTTATGTTTCCATGTTTATCTGTCGGCACACGTTCCTAGTGATTTACTGTTGGCCATTCCTTCTAAGATAAATCTCATTTCTTTAGTTTATTTTTGAAAAAAAGATTTGCTCGTATTTCTAGTGCATCTCGCCCAGAGAGCAGTTTGCAATTCAGCCCTGTCAGCTGCGGCTTTAGAATACACCAACTGTACCTGTGCAGAGAGGTAAGACCCCCCCCCTCGACTTCAATATTGTCACTTGTTGGCTGTTGGGGGCGACCCCTGATACATAACCACCCACTATTCTTTGTCAAATTATTTCTTTTTTTCTTCGCTTTTCTTTCATTTCTTCTTCCTTCGTTCATCCTAATTTCTTTATTTTCTTTCTTCCAACCATTTTGTGACGGAGAACGAGAAAGGAAAAAGAGCAAGGCATTGTCTTGCCTGCCGGGATCGAACTCGCGTCCTCCCGCATGCAAAAAACAAATGCGATTTGGGCACTGGACTGACGCGAGGTTCGACTGATGTGCCCGGATGTTTGGGTAAATATGTCCATAAATAACAAGTGAGTCGAGCGCTGGCAGTGAGCAGCAGCAGTCGACGACGAAGCGCTTTGCGAACGACCCAGTAAAGAAATGGATTTTAGTCCAACAGAAACAAGACTAATGAGGAAATGCGATTTTGAATTGTTAAAGATTATTTCGACTACGACAATGGATTTTCCAGCTGCTAGAAGAAGACGAAGAATGCGTTGACCAAAAGAAAGTCTAGCTGCTGGTCGAAGACGGTGAATTCGATTGTTTTTGGTTCCCCCTCAACAGGAACTTATTGATTCCCCCCCCCCATATATTTCCCCCCTTCTATACATTCCTTCTTAGTCTATCTTTCTCAGTTCATTTATGTCTTACCTTTTCTTTCTTTCATTTTTTCCTTCCTTCTTATGCACCCTCTAATTTTTGTCACAGTATTTCTTTGGCCCTTACTTAGTCTAGACAGGCGTCGGAGTGTTCTGAGTATGACGTCAAACTATATGATATTGAAGTTTTCGAGCTCTGCTGAATGTGGAGTAACCTATCATCACCATTTCTCCCAGGCCCACTTCCAACCCGCTTGATCATATTTGTGCCAGAAGACTTGTAACATCCTGGACCCGTCAAAGAACACAAACACTTGTATTTAGGAAAATGTAAGATGAGATGTTTATTTTCCCCGGTTGTGTACAGCTGAGAGTCGTTGGCAGGGTTAAGGAACGTGGGCCTTCGGGAGTTCTTTTCAAGTGATCTCGAACCTGATCGTCATCTGTCTAATCGATCTCAACGGGCTTCTTTTATTGTAGTTTGACCCCCGGTGTCACGCCTCTTTGTTCGTGACACCTACGCAGTTTTATCTGTAGACACGCCTCTTCCCCCGCGCAGGCTGTTTTCATTGGCTATGGGCTACGCCTACAGATTTCTGCAACGAAATCATGTCAAATATTCACCTACATTTCCAGGTGTAAAAGTCAGGTCAGGGCCACATCCTGTTTTCGTTTCCAGGCTGCACCTGACCCCCATACACTTCCTATTCAGCCTGGCCCTTGGGTGCACTGATCAGACAATATATTACAGACTGTGTCTGAGGTTCTTAGTGTCCTGGCTAAGACGTTAAACTATTTGATGGTGAAATTCCAAAGATGTGTTTAAAAGATTCACATCAAGAATGAAATAAAACAAAACGTCTTCGGCATGAAATAACCCAATGAGTTGATAAGCCGTAAAATCGAACCAACCAACCAACCAACGAACCCCCAAATTAAACTTACTTGGTATTTTCTTGTAACCTTGGGTCCGGTGACACCAAAAAACATTTTAGCAGCGTTAAACTAATTACCACTAAATAAGACCCGCTCCCACCAAAAAAAGAAAAAAAACCAAAACCTGGATTTAGGGTGAGGTGAAATGTTAAAGTTAACATTTATTTTTATTTTTTCCATTTAAATAACTTTGGTATCCTTTTGCAGGATTAAGATTATCACATCCCCTGATCATATTATTATATTAAAATCATCTTATAATGGAGATTGTGTATGTGTCTGTAATGGAAACTACCTCCCCACCAACCACACAATTCCGTTAGTTCTCAAATGTTATTGAATGATTGTCTAATCTTAATTAGCATCTTATTTTTTAACAATCATTTTAAAGATCTACCTGTGATTTGCCTCAAAACAACCAATATTATTAATGTGGTACTTACCACGCATCTCACTTATGCGACTCAGGTACAAGACTCTTTTAATATGGGACCACCCACGAACTGAAGCACATGAGAGCGCAGGCACAAAAATACGTGGATCCCGTTGGCATTTCCCTCAAGGGTGCACCTCATGTAATAAAATCAGCCCTGTCCGTTTAAATCAAGGTCAAGATAGGGCCAAAGTGGTGACATGATATAAAATCCAACTAACTAACCAAACGCACAAGATTCTAACACTAATTTTTTTTTAATTCTCATTTTTTATTTATTTAACTTATAGATAGGACCTTAACAGGTACTATCACTTCGGGTCAGGGTGGACCTGGGAGTAATGGTGATGAAGGATTAATCCATATTCCCCAGAGTTCCGGAATGTGAACTAGATTCAGTTTAATTTCATTTCCAGGATATTAAGACCCTCAACAACCGCCTCCCAGCACATATATGATAAAAAGGGTTGTGGGGTTGCCATAAGGACAATAGGGTTGGGACAATCATATAGATGCAAAGGTTGGTGTGACCAGCTGTTTGATTGGAGTGGCCTTCTCCGACAGCCCGTCTATCCTAAGTAAAGGCCAAAGGGGAGTGTTGCATGTCATGAACTGCTCAGCCACCAGGATTCCGTTCTTTAGCGTCACGGATCGCCACCCACGACCAACAGCTAATCCTATTGGGGGATTTTACCTCTCTACAGAGGCACAGTCGGGGTTTTCTACAGCTCCAGCCAACAGGGTGGTTTTATCTTTTAGTTCTGAGAATTGTGGTTCACATTAAAATCTTAATCAAAATTTCTGACACTTTATGTCATAAAATTTTTTACTTGGTGATTGGAACAAATCTCAATAATAAATTCCTATCTCACGGATATGTGGGCCTGCCCAGTGCAGATGGTCCTTCTCTTGCGTTGATTCACTGTTTACGGTTGCGAGATGTGTCTAGTACTTCAGCATTTGTGATAAAAATTTACACCGATTGAGATAAGAAGGAAACGTGTATGTGTCAGGTAAGATCAA
>CM042162.1:9329062-9351562 GCA_023376005.1 Doryteuthis pealeii
TATTGTAGAAATCATAATGGCGATTAGTGCAGCCCACGGCCTTGGGGGATGAGTGACAACGCTTGAGCTCAATCTCACCTTGCCTTCCAGAGATAAATCGCGAGAACCGGAAGGCGTAGAAGACCCTGTTCCGGTTCAAGGAGTAAGCAACTCAGTTAGTCAGTTAGAAGTTAGAAGCCGAGCTAGCAAGATGTAAAGATCTGCGCAGACGTCTGGTTTGGGGCCATCCCTTCAGAAATACAGAGGCTTGACAATAATCTATGCATAAATTATGTAATAATAGAATCAATTAGTATTTTTGTTACACCGAGGAGTGTGTCAGTAAAAATAAATCCGTTTTTCTTAAAATATCAAATACGATGAACTTAACAGAATTATCACGTTGAATATTAATTTTTTTTAAATCCAGCATCGCACAGAAAAAAAAACTACAGATTTATAAAAAAAAATCCTATTCCCGGAACTGGATCGTGAAAATAACGCGGTTCATATTAAACTTTAAAAAAATACGGTTAAAAAGAAAGAAAAAATGCAACTAAGAATATACAATTGAATGTCTTTCCCAAAATGGACAATGGCCACGTAAATTCGGTTGAGTCGTGTCAGTGAATTGGTTTTATAAAAAGATATGTCGATTAAAAAATAAAGATGGGGGGAAAAATGTAGAGAAATAAAATCGGAAACAATTGAAATGAATATTGCGATTAAATCGCGTATTTTGTTAAAAATCGACTATTATTTACCTTTCATTTTTTTTATCGATTAGTTTCTCCTCTCCGTTCGATTGATTGCCAGTGATCGTCTCACACAATCTTATTCTAATTTTGACACCCTCATAAATATATATATATATATATATATATATATATATATATATATATATATATAGATGTGAGCTATCCAAACCTTGGTAGTAAGGAATGATTCTATATGTGATTTCTAAGACACACTGTATTATTATTGTATGGTCCAGTATGTATAAATACAGGGAATCTTTAAATCATTAAGAGAGCTCAATGTATAATAAACTTTTTAGATTATATACAGAACAATATTTATCTTTGAAAGGAAGGAAAAACTCAACACCGTTATTCCATGATAAATTTATTTCGACCAAAATTTTGGTCGAAATAAATTTATTATGGAATATCGGTGTTGAGTTTTTCCTTCCTTTCAAAGAGATATATATATATATATATATATATATATATATATATATATATATATATATATATATATATATATGTAAGAATTTTGGATGTTTGTTTTTAGAAGCATTGTTGAATAAAAGTATATATTATTATTTATATGTTTGCTTGAAGGCAATTAAAATGCGTATATCGTATAAAATTCGATAATTATCGAAAATAACCATGACAAGTGAATTTGGCAAACAATTATGCGATGCTAGAACATCGTACAGTCTGTTTCAGCTTTATTAAGTCTCATCAGCGATGTATACTAACGATTTCCCTCCGAAAGAATTCGAAACCGGTAGTCCAGCAGTAGTATACATCGCTGATGAGACTTAATAAAGCTGAAACAGACTGTACGATGTTCTAGTATTGCATAATCGTTTGCCAAATAAAGATTTGCATAATACATAATTTGCCAAATGGAACATTGAAATTGGCAGTACATAGCGCATGAGCGGTAATGTTGGTTATTGACGCTATTCAAACTCAAGAATCTTTCATTTAATAATACAGAAAGAAAGAAACAGGGTTAAAAACACACTTAAAATATATAGAAATGTGCAAAAATATTGGAGGTGGGTCTCCTACTCACTTGGATGGCATCGGCTGGAATGGCAATGTCTAATGTACGTTGCATGACGCAGTGGGGGAGAGGAACCGTAACAGCTACACAGTCGAGAAACAGCGTGTCTGTGGACGGAGTGCCGAGACACGTATTAGATGTGAGACCAGTGGAGGGTCTGTATTCTGAAGATGAAGTGGGTGATGGGCAGCAAGACAACGGCACACAAGGAAGTTTGCAACCACGCACACAGAGGAGTAGACGGCCATCCCAGAGGTTACAAGACTACGAGTTATGATCCAAAGATCAGGGGGCGTGTGATATAAAGAAAAGCGTGCACTCACTCTCTGTTGACGATCGAAACCCGAGAGTTAAGAGAAGCTCTGCTTTAAATCGTTGGCTTCTCGTTGTCTACAATTAAATAAACATGAGATTAAATCTTTAGATTTAAAAGATACTCCAGCCTCTTCTTTCCTACCACCCAATTTGACACAATCAGATTATCAATAATTCACATCAGTGCAACACTTTCGTGAGAAGGAATGAATTTAACAGACTCACTATTTTCTATTCAGAATATAAACAAATATTTTACTTCAGACTTTTATCACTGCTAATGGTTGGTTGGTTGGTTTTGTGGCATATCAATCCGTGTTGGGTTACTTATTGCCAAAGGGAGTTTTTATTATTTTTTCTGCAAACAATTCCATGGTTTCAAGTAACTAATGATAATCATCCATGGTAAACAATGATAGATTTAAGTAACTATTCCTAATACAAATAATTTGCATACATTTATATGGTTTAAAGTATTAATTTTTACACAGTTATATAATTTAAGTATCTAATAATAATATTCTTTAGTAAACAATTATAGATTCAAGTGACTATTCTACAAACTATTCTTAATATAAATGTTGTATATTGTACGAGCGAAACAATGAAAAGACGACAAAAATAACAAAGGACTTTTTCCCGGTAAAAACGAAAAGAAGTTAAAAAACGGAAGAGAGGGTTTCCGGTCAAGGAAGCAGGGAGAGAATAAAAATATATATAACAAATGCCCGTTATCAGATCAAAATATAAAGATGCACTAGGCGTGTCGTCAATACAAAAGCCAGATGGTCGCGTCGTCAGAGTCAGTTGGACAGTCAGACAGGAGACAGCGAATGGAGAACAAGTGATTAACCGCACTCACGGTCACAGCCGATGGGCTGTGACCCGTCACGTAGCCACCATCCACCTCACCATCCCAGCAGTAGCAGTAGTCATCGTAAACCCTTGGGGATTCCTATTGTCACGCCGCCCACCACGTACAGCCGAGGAAAATAAATAAACGCAAGTTTATACAATACCCATGGTTGTAGATTTCATTAAGCGACCACTACATATATCGTCTAGGGTTAGTGACGATACCCGCTACGTATGCAGATACACGAAGTAGGGCCGTGAATTTGAAGCCGCTATATAACATATAGAATTTTGATACAGTATGCAACATAAACAGTTTTGTATATGATCGTAATTCTCTCACAATTTGACCCTGGCAAAAATTATGCAAATAGCACACTTAGAGAATGTTCAAAGAAAAGAAAAAATAATTGAACCTTCCTTGTGCAGGTCCGCTTTTCGTATAAATAGACTTCAAAGGGAGGTCACTTAATCGTTTGATGTTGTACTGATCACATTGTTATCTGACCAGTCTTCTAGGATTATTTGATATTGTATACCGATCACAACGTTATCCTAACATTTAAGATTGATGTACTAAAAGATACTATCATTACCCTTGAAAGAATTAAAAATAGACGACTTGTCTTTCTTTTTCTTTTTTTTTTTTTTCACACTCTCATGGTCGAAAGCTTTTTCGACAGAAAGAAAGAAGGAAAAAAGGAGAAAAGAACGAAAAGTAAGGAAAGAAGGACTATTGAAAAATAATTTGGAAATTTATACTCCACATATCAGATTACCCAAGCTGTGCTAATAATGCACGGTATTGACGATGGTCGGGATCGATCTCACAACCTTGCGATTCCAGGCAGAAGCTTTACGGACTGTGTTTAACCAACCCTGTCATATAAAAGCGAGAAATTATTGGACTGCAAACAATTTGTCACAAACGTCTAAACAATCAGATTAATTTCAGAAATGGATAGTCTCCAGAAATTCTTTGAAGGCGAAGAAATTTCATGGTGGGGTTAACAAATTGTGCACGTGATCCCTCAAACAATTTTTTTTTTTTTAAAAAGAAAGCAATCCCGATAAACATGTTTGAGATGAAAATGAGTTTAACAAACCAAAACCGAGAATTTTATCTTAAGCATTAAGCAATATGTTGCAACTGCTTTTTCTGGCTACTGCAATTAGTCTTTCCTTACTTTTATTAGTGTATTCGTCAAGTTCGCAAATTATCGTATCTACACGATCGTCAGTGTTTGCGAAATCTCTTCCCCATTATTTATGGGTACATATTGCCTGTCTACTCACCTCTATTCTCCCACTGTTCATTTTTCTTTATCCCTTCCCATTCCTTTCTTTTAAGCCAATCATTTTTATTTTATTTTTGTATTCTGTTTATTTATTCATCCCTTATTCTCTTTCCTTATCACCTGTATAGTCACATGATTAATTATATATATATATATATAATATATATATATATATATATATATATATATATATATATATCCAAAAGTCCAGAGAAGAAATCTTCCTTACGACACAAGAGTTTTATTTAAAAAGCCTGTCGCAGTTTGAGAGCTCAGTGTGTGCTCTTAAAGTTAGAGTCACAGAACAAATATATAAGTAAAGAAATAACAAAAGACAGAGATTTAGCATTATAGTCTATTTCAGGGAGGTTAGACAAAGTGTCTAATTCTCCCGACTCATCAGATCTGATGAATCGAGAGAGTTAGACTATTCCTGAAATAGACTATAATGCTAAATCTATAAAAGTCTTTTGTTATTTCTTTACTTATATATATATATATATATATATATATATATATATATATGTGTGTGTGTGTATATATATATATATATATATATATATATATATATATATATATATATATATATATATATAAAGGCCAGTTGTGTGTAAGTGTATTTCTGGATGTAACTCCGAAAATAAAAACAATTAACGACAAAGTAAATATATATATATATACATTAAATATCACCAGGGCTTGTTTTCTAGGCAAAATAATGTAGGTTTGATTTATATTTGTGAAGATAATTAAAAACTAAAATTTAAATGATAACAGCATAGAATTTATTTTGCATTTCCTGCGATGATCCAATTCGTGATACAGTAATAATGGATCTGCGAGAGTAACTTTTTTGTTACCTTCTCTACCAAGGCGACACTGGGTAGCCGCTTCTAGTATATATATATATATATATATATATATATATATATATATATATATATATATATAGGAAGGCCGCCCTGTGCGTGATTTGAAACCGGACTGCCAAGCTGACAGGCCGATACCATAACCGCTACACCAAACGGACTTCTTAGATTTTACGATTTGTTTAGAGTAGGTTAATATTCCTCTTCTAGTGACTTTTATTACACGACGATATGATAAGTTGTAAACAAGGTATGTTTGGAATGGCTTTTTTGGAGAATATCTGCTTAATTGGAGTCGTACCTAATTTTGAAAATTAATTAATTAATAATGAATTAGGCGGGAATGCCTATTTAAATGTATGGCTAAACAAATCGAGAAAAATCAATCTCTGTATGTACATTTCGGCCTGCATAGGGCGGCCTTCCTATCTATAGCTCTGCTGATGAGGCCTAATAGGCCGAAATGTACATACATATATATATATATAAACACACTAGATCTCATTCCTTTATTCTGTTTCTTTATTCATTCGCTTCCTTGTCTTCTGTATTTTCACATGCCTATTTATATATCACACGCGCATTATATATATATATATATATTGAGAAGGGAGAGAAATAAACAGCTAGAATCAAAATTAGCATTAGGTTCGGGTGATATTATCACTGAAAATCAATGGAAAAGAGAGAATGAGAAAATAATCTTTCCATGTCTAGTTTCCCAAATGCCATATTTGTGTTTATCATATCTAACTCTTATTTCTTTCTCGCTAACAATTCCTTCGAATGTTCCTCCTTTTTTTTTCTTCTCTTTTACTCATCTCTTTGAAAAAGTCAAAGATACAAAATGGCGGACGTTGCTTTTTAACAGAAGGACATCATTCAGCCACCATCGCTAAATTAGAGTGAGTTATACGAATCAAAATGTCAAATGTATTTTGACAAGACTACAATAATATTTTTCTTTCATCCATTTTGATATTTATTTCTCCAGGGGTTTTATTTTCTTTATCTTTATTCGGATTCGCAAGTCTAATTTTTCTTTTTAGTTGTTTTGATCGATTTAGTGATACTGACGAAACGTCCATTGCAAACATCACGACACAAATCCGTGGCCTTTGTTCATTTTTGGCGGCAAAGAGCAACCTCCTTTTATGTTGTCTCCAAGAACATCATGGCATTAACCTTTCTTCTTGATTCTTTATTGTGTCCAATTCTAATATGGTGAAGGATTTGAAAACCGTCATTTTATTATCATTATTATTATTACCCCCCCCTCTCTCTCTCTCTCTCTCTCTCTCTGTTTCTCTCTCTCTCTCTCTCTCTCTCTAAATATATTGATAAATCGAAAGAGAGATATAGAGAGACGATAATAATCTGAAGATTATTTCTATTATCCACCCTCAATTCATTTCCATCATCACAGGTCCACATCCTTCTTTTTCTTTCTTTTCCTCTTTTTCTTCTTTCTTTCCCTGTTTCTTCTTTCTTTCCCTTTTTCTTTCTTTCTCTTTTTCTTTTTTCACATTTTCTTCTTTTTTTCTCTTTTTTTGTTTTTGTTTTTTCTCTTTCTTTTTCTCTTTTTCTTTTTCTTTCTTTTTCTTTTTCTTTTTTCTTCTCTTTTTCATTTTACTCTTTTTCTTTTTTATCTTTTTACTTTTTCTCTTTTTTCCTATTTCTTTTTTCTCTTTTTCTGTCTTTTTCTTTTTTCTTTTCTTTTCCGTTTTTCTTTTTCTTCCTCTTTTTCTCTTCTTTCTTTATTTTTTTTCTTTACCTTCTTTTTATTCTTTCTTTCTTTCCCTTTCATTTGCTTTTCCTTTTCTCTCTTTTTTTACCCAGCCATTAATTTTTCATTCTCATGGATCTACTTTCTTCTTCTTCTTCTTCTTCTTCTTCTTCTTCTTCTTCTTCTTCTTCTTCTTCTTCTTCTTCCTTTTATTATTATTATTATTATTATTATTATTATTATTATTATTATTATTATTATTATTATTATTATTCGATGTAAATGTCTATAATATTAAAGAATGTTCCTTTGAAAAGAAAAATCTTCTTCGTAAAATCATTAGATTGCGTCTGTATCAACGTTAATAGGAATGACGTCTCAGTTTGGAGATAATCTTTATTTGTATATATTCTAGAGTTATATAAACAAATTTACTTGTATCTGTTGCTGTCTGCATCAAATTTCTCATGCAATAGCTTCATAATCAACAAGCGAGCTAGAAATGCTTCACACATCTTAAACATTCGCCTGTGTGGCGCATGTGAACTTAGGCAAGTGGCAACGGTAGCTCCATCAAGCTGATGTCTTACCAGATTTGGTTCAATCAGATTATACCAAAGTAGAATCCTGTTTATCTTATGGACATGTGTTACGATTCTAGTCGCCATTTTAGTTCCACTGTTAAGTGTTTGAACGCCATCCTTGGCCAGTTGAAAAGGACTTAAAGTAAGTAAGTCCTGAGCTATGGAATCCTTTGGTAAGTGAATAAGTCCTTAGTTATGGAATCCTACGTAGTGTCAAAGGTCCAGTGATATAATCCTATGTTCCGTCGTCCACGAAGGTTTAAAGTAAGTATGGCCAGTATGCTCAGTATGCTCATATTAAGTATTGTTTCAGCAGCAGAGTACTGCCAGTGATTGGCCAAGAGTATGGTTACATGGTTATCGCCGAGTCTATAAATAAGAGTGGGCTTTTACCACACGCCTTATATCAAAATTCTCCACAGTAGTGAGAGCTATTTCACAGTCGATGTGGCATGTCTTCATGTCCCTCTTGCAGACATCTTTAAAGCGCAGACGTGGTCTCCCTACCTGTCGAGTGCCCTCTAGTAATTCACTATATAGTAGGTCTTTTGGAATACTGTCTTTGTCCATCCTCCTGACGTGACCAAGTCAACGCAGGCGTCTCTCGCAGATGATGGTGGATATGCTGTTTATGTTTGCTCGTTCCAGCACGTCTGTGTTGGGTGCTTTGTACTGCCAGAGTATGCGTAGAATGCGGCGTAATCATCTGAGGTGGAAAGTGTCCAGTTTCCTTACATTATAATTAAACAGACAATTAAGAAGTAATCTTTAGAAAAATAAAATTATGTTTCAAACCACTCAGAAGTTTAGGGTTACATTTATTCAAATGATATTTTACAGACCCCCTCAAAAGAAAAAAAAAACTCATAAAATAAAAGAATATCATAATACGCAAATTCTTAGCTTCGTTTATCCCTGAAATTAATTTTAACTAGTATAACTCAAAAATGATTTTCTAATTTAGTACTAATCGCAAAATAATAATAATAATAATAATAATAATAATAATAATAATAATAATAATAATAATACCATCTTAATTTTTTGGAGAACAAAAGAAAAATCATGAAACTGTTTCAAAACATGTGGCATAAAGCTTAATTTATTCCTTGAAGCTGAGAGATGTAGTATCAGTTAAATCCTTTTCTGTTGATCATTTGATCCTTCAAGTAGAAAGATGTAGTATCAGTGTTAATTCTTGTCTGTTGATCTTTGAAGTAGAAAGATTGCTGTATCTGTTTAATCCTTGTCTGTTGATCTGTTAATCCTTTAAGTAGAAAGATGTAGTATCAGTGTTAATTCTTGTCTGTTGATCTTTGAAGTAGAAAGATTGCTGTGTCAGTTTAATCCTTGTCTGTTGATCTGTTAATCCTTTAAGTAGAAAGATGTAGTATCAGTGTTAATTCTTGTCTGTTGATCTTTGAAGTAGAAAGATTGCTGTGTCAGTTTAATCCTTGTCTGTTGATCTGTTAATCCTTTAAGTAGAAAGATGTAGTATCAGTGTTAATTCTTGTCTGTTGATCTTTGAAGTAGAAAGATTGCTGTGTCAGTTTAATCCTTGTCTGTTGATCTGTTAATCCTTTAAGTAGAAAGATGTAGTATCAGTGTTAATTCTTGTCTGTTGATCTTTGAAGTAGAAAGATTGCTGTGTCAGTTTAATCCTTGTCTGTTGATCTTTCTTCGAGGCAGTCCATTAGGCAAGTAATTTTGGGATAATTTATCAAAGATGTTAAATGCATTTTGGTGGGTTTTTTTTCACTGCACAATCCAGCTGCTGCTACTTGGAATAGTCTATAAATATAAGTGGTGGTTGTGCGTACCGCTTATACATAGGAGAATAATCAAACAACATGTATGGAAATTTGCCAGTTAATAATACTTTACATATAACTTTTAACAAGAACAATGAAAGATTAATTTCTCTTGTATGGATAATGTAGAAGGATAATTTTTAAAAAAATAACATAATAATTAACGACCCCACAGATAATAGAAATAATGAAAAGAATATACAGAAAAATTGCAACTGTTGAAACCCTGAAATATGCCCCTTAAAAGGAAGGTGTTTGACGAAAAGTGAAGTTTACTAAGAATCGGTAATTTCTACATATAAACTAAATTTTACGTGGTTTGCACAAATTCAGAATTTAAAAATAGATTTGCAAATCATAAGGACTTGTTTTCCAAAATTAAGCTACAAAAAGGTCACAACCCTATCTAGTTATGTTTATAATGTAAAGAATCAAAATTTAACCCCAATTATTAAAAGGGAGATCTTAAAAATCTAACATATACAAACTTAAACAATACACACTTTCTGTGTTTCGAAAAACGTTAGCGATAGTTAAATTCCATAATATGAAAAATCCCCTAAACTGCAGAAATTAATCTTTCGTTAAATGTAAACATAAGCTCAATAGGTCACTGATGTATAATTAAGAAAAACTCCTCTTTAACACTTAAAACATAAAAGTGCAACATTTTGAATGATGTTGTGGCTTCGGTACTGAACACAAACGATATTTTACGTACGAATAATATTCAATATATGTATAATAATAATAAGAATTTTTGGCATCTAATAGATTCTCACATTGAGATTTTGTTACCAATTGATCTTGCTATAAAAAAATCACAAATCATTAATGATTTAAAATTGGTTAAGTTTAAGACTTTTTATTGCAATTACAAATTCCTTGCACCAAAAAATATTGATAAACTAATTTTTGGGAATAGGGAAGCTGTAGAACTAATTTTACAGACATAAATAGATTACAAAAGGTCGTCATTTTTTGGAACGCTTTGGATAGATAAAAGCGATATAACTCGGCCCCTTTTTGAAATTGTAAGCTCAAATTTTGGGGATTGTTTTACTTTAACATAGTCCACACTTGGAAAAGAAATTAAGAAAAACCGAAGGTGGTGGGAGACATAACCAGGATGATTTGACGTAGAATAACCCATATATATATATATATATATATATATATATAATATATATTATATATATATATATATATATGGGTTATTCTATATCAAATCATCCTGCTTATGTTTTATATGCATTATAATTGCCTTCAAATGGGTTATTCTATGTCAAATCATTCTGTTTATGTTTTATATGCATTATAATTGCCTTCAAATCATTAATATATTATAACATACCTAACAATGCCTCAAGCAAATTACCAATTACTTTACTATTATTATTCTAAGCCGGTCCTTTTCTCCTACAGTTGCTGCAGAGGTCAGGCCACGTCTGGAAATGGACCATAATCGCTATACCCCGGTATTTAAGGCTTTTTCTTTATATATATATTATATATATATATATATATATATATATATATATATATATATTAGGGAACATTTTTGATTATTTTAGAAGCATGAAAGTAAATAAGAAACAAAATAATGAATATTGTGTTCTTAACCCTTTTTATTTACCAATATTTCGTGGGTCATCCCTCTTTTTCAAAGATCTGAGATACTGACTAATATACATTAGTATCTTCTTTATATATATATATATATATATATATATATATATATATATATATATATATATATATATATATATATATAAGATTAAAATACTGTTCAAATCATCTAAAAGCCTCTCACGTCTTGAGTTAGTGATTACATCAAGAGATGACGTTTAATTGAAGTTCATCCAATTAATCAAATTATCAAGAAATGTTTTTGTTCTTTTATTAACTTTTTTTGCGATAGGATACAATACAACTGATTCGAATTAATCCTTTACTTTCACACTCATCGATTTACGCAAATAAGATCATGAAGTTCAAATGTTTTTCTGTCTGTCTTTCTTTCCTATCTCCTCTTTCACTCACTGTCTCTGTCTCTGTCTCTGTCTGTCTCTCTCTCTCTGTCTGTCTGTCTGTCTGTCTGTCTGTCTCTCTCTCTCTCTCTCTCTCTCTCTCTCTCTCTCTCTCTCTCTCTCTCTCTCTTATATATACTTTTTCTATAACTATAAGTCCTTTATCATTGATAGAGGATTAATACTACTACTACTACTACTACTACTACTACTACTAATAATAATAATAATAAATTGAGACCATCCAAACTACAGCACTTTTAATACCGGTTTGAATATTCAGAAGAGTCCTGAACACCTGAGGAGACTTGCTGTCAGTTAGCCTCCAGTGACAAACCGACTACGGCAGATGTGAAAATAATAATAATAATAATAATAATAATAATAATAATAATAATAAATGGATCACCTTATCCCAGCAAGAAGGCCAGACCTAGTGTTGATTAACAAAAAAGAAAGAACTTGTCAAGTGGTGGATTTTGCAGTGCCAGCAGATCACAGGGTGAAGCTAAAGAAAAATGATAAAATGGACAAATATCTGGACCTTGCCAGAGAACTGAAAAAGTTATGGAACATGAAAGTGAAAGTGATACCAATTGTGGTTGGTGCACTTGGAACAGTCCCAAAAGGATTAGAAAAGGGTTTGGAAAGTTTGGATATCTAAGGAAGGATTGAAACCATTCAGAACACTGCACTGCTGCAATCTGCCAGAATACTCAGAAGAGTCCTGGAGACATGAGGAGACTTGCTGTCACTCAGACTCCAGTGAAAGACTATCAGCTAATGCTGATGTGAAAACACAAAAGAAGTAAATAATAATGATAAATTGAGACCATCCAAACTACAGCACTTTTAATACCGGTTAGAATATTCAGAAGAGTCCTGAACACCTGAGGAGACTGGCTGTCAGTCAGCCTCCAGTAAACCACCGGCTACGGCAGATGTGATAATAATAATAATAATAATAATAATAATAATAATAATAATAATGTCCTTGTAACGGTCACTAGGAGTTTGGAAAAGTTGGAAATCCGAGGAAGAATTGAGTCCACCCAAACACACCATTGTTAAAATCGACTAAAATAGTCGAAGCGTTTCTTATTGTTTATTTTATAGAGAATTTCAGTGTTGTCTCTCTCTCTCACACACACACACACACACACACACACACACACGCATATATATATATATATATATATATATATATATATATATATATATATATAAACATGAGAAGTAAATACACAAACGATGTGTTTTGATATGGCTTTTTTAGCAGACAATTTTTGGGAGAATATGTGCTAAATTGAAGTCGTACCTAATTTTGAAAGTTAATTAATTAATAATTAATTAATTAGGCGGGTATACCTATTCAAATGTAAGGCTAAAGAAATCGAGAAAAATCAATCTCTGTATGTACATTTCGGCCTATTAGGCCTCATCAGCAGAGCTATAAGATAGGAAGACCGCCTTGTGCGTTATTCGAACCCTGACTGTCAAGCTTACCGGCGAGGACCGTAACCCCTACACAAACCGGACTTTCTTAGATTGCAATTAAGCACATATTCTCCCAAAAATTGTCGGCTAAAAAACACATATCAAAACACATCGTTTGTGTATTTACTTCTCATACTGTCGTGTAGAAACAGTCACTATAACAGGAATAAAAAAAACTACTTCTAAACAAAACGAAAAAGCTAAGAAAGCCCGTTCGGTGTAGGGGTTACGGTCCTCGCCGATCAGCTTGACAGTCAGGGTTCGAATAACGCACAAGGCGGTCTTCCTATCTATAGGCCGAAATGTACATACATAGATTGATTTTTCTCGATTTCTTTAGCCTTACCTTTAAATAGGTATGCCCGCCTAATTAATTAATTATTTATTAATTAACTTTCAAAATTAGGTATGACTTCAATTAAGCCAATATATTATATATATATATATATATATATATATATATTATATATATATATATATATATATATATTATAATATCTCTGACCATAATATTCTTAGTCCGATACAATAGTTTTGTCTTGGAAATATATCCCTGGTCAGCAGGCCCCTGAAAACCTTTAACTTTTTTAAACCAAAAATTGACTGTCAACCGGTTCATCTATGACATCTAACATAGGATTGTTAGGGTTAACATTTTCTTAGGCAAATAAATCCTTACAAGTCTTATACATTTTTCCACAAGATTTTGCACAGATTTTGTTTTAGTCTTCCCACCCTGAGGCTCCCTAACAATCATTTGGAACTCATCTAAGAGAGTGGATTTAACACTAAAATATCAAAATCACAGGATAATGCATAACTTCTGTTATCAGATTATATATATATATATATATATATATATATATATATATATATATAATATATATATATATAATATATATAAATAATGTTATTATACTAATGCGGAGCGAATAAATTTTTGTCTCTTAAAGGCTTTTTACTGTTTAGTTTAATTACACGAAAATTATACTAGATTTTTCCTTAATTTTGGGATTCAGTTATGTTTGAAAAAATCATTTTAATTGGTTCCAATTAGTCGTAATTTGCAATTAATTAAAAAAAAATAACCCGTCCATTACTTACAATTATGCATATCACTCTCCCTCTCTCTATGTATCTCTTGATTAACTCCTCGTTATATATGTTAGTTTATCTGTGTGATTAAGAGGGAGATAGGAGAGTGATTGAGACACATATAACTACTCGCTTTATTTGTATGTTAAGATTCACACCCAAAGCAAAGATTCCATAGCTTAATAAAATTCCATGATCCATTTGAATTTAAATTTGGACAAACGTTTCTTTCTTAGAAATCTTACCAAATGATTTTAATGTTTTTTTTTAACTCTCCAGTCGCATGTTTTCTTTTAACTCTCCGGCCGTATGTTTTTCATTTAATTCCCTTTGCAAACTCTTTTCCCTAATCCAAATTATCTAGCGTGAGCTCAATGGGTGACCCAAAGAGTCACGTTTTGTCTAGTACACACAAAAACACACACAAACTCACACGTACACTTACACGTACACACACACACACACACACAAACACACACATATATGTAGTATAATAAAAATTGAAAAAACACAGGTTTAAATGATTTGAATGGTGAGTTTATTGGCCGACGCTGCAGTGTTTCGATCTATTAATTAGATCATCTTCATGTTTCGATTCCATTTATCGCAAAATATTTATACACACACGCGCAACCACACATGCATAAACACATAAAATATACATAATGCTTTTTTCGATGCACACACTTACACACTCTAATACTCACACTGCAAAAAAAAAATATTTGACGTCATATTTCAAACCGTTCATTTTTTCAACGTTCTTTTTTCTCAGACTTCAAATTTAAACAGACCTATAAACAAGGACTATTACTCGCCTTTCTCCTAATTCTGAGATAAAGATTTTTTTACCACCTTCCACATACCAACAAAAGCCCTGAAGATGATCTAATTAATAGATCGAAACACTGCAGCGTCGGCCAATAAACTCACCATTTAACTCATTTAAACCTGTGTTTTTTCAATTTTTATTACACTACATACCGTCAGATTCACTTCCTTTTATTCACACACACACACACACACACACACACATATATATATATATATATATATATATATATATATATATAAGTAATCCACAGACACGTGTTTCAAGGTATCACCTTTCATCAGTGTGGCTATACCGTAACAGCTACCTCTGGCCGGGTTCGAGACCCGAATGAACTTTCGTTTGCCAAACCCTTAACCCGTACGGCAGAGGCAGCTGTCAAATATAGGAGAATAAATAATCGCTACATTTCTAAGCGGAAATGAAATTCACTAGAGTCCTCAAACGTTTATGTAAACAAACGCGAGGGTTAGCTATACGCCGTAACGGTGAATCTGCAATTAAGTCCCTATTCAGAGAACTCAACCATTAGTCAATGGGAGTATATATAATAAATAAGTAATCCACAGACACGTGTTTCAAGGTATCACCTTTCATCAGTGTGGCTATACCGTAACAGCTACCTCTGGCCGGGTTCGAGACCCATATATATATTCTGCTTCTTCATAATCTAATTCTCCAACTCCTGATTGTTCTCCATCACAAATAGGTGAGTACACATTCGTTTAGATTGGTAAAATTGAACAACAACCCCCGCCAATCTGGGGAAATATTTTGAAATGAAATCTGCCCTCGCAAAATCTCTGTCTTCTCTCCTAAACATTGTCTCATATCATAATATGACACTAACCGTTGATCTATACAACAACACTTCTCTTACTTTAGTGAACTGTTAAGTCTCAATCATGTCTTTGCCTGAATAGGAAAAGAATGAATTTTACGACTTATTACGTTCTGTCATCTCCAGTATCCGATAGGGACAAGCTAATCATGGTATCTCTCATGTATCCAGTATCTGCAGACTGCATGCACGATTATGACCGGTTTAGAATGTTATGAGACGGGTATAAGACGTGTCGAAAGCTGTTTGACCCTCATACGTCAAAACAGATGGGAGAGACTATTACACACAAACACACACACACGTGTGTGTGTGTATGTATATAATGATCTCACCCGTCAGTTTTTACCTATATATATATATTCTGGGGAGAATATGTGCTTAATTGAAGTCATACCTAATTTGAAAATTATTTAGTTGATAATTGATAAAGTAGGCGAATATATCTGTCCAAATGTAAGGCGTAAACAAATCGAGAAAAAGTCGATCTCTGTATATACATTTCAGCATATATATATATATATATATATATATATATATATTATATATATATATATATATATACTCATAGGTGAAGGGAGAATAGTTGGTTTTATACCTTTCACAATGGTATTAGCGTTATGCAAAATTCAAACAGCTTGGTCAATATATATATATATTATATATATATATATTATATATATATATATATATTATTATAGAAATATATGTAAATATATATATCATCATCCACAGACACATGTTTCGAAGTTTAACTCTCATCAATGCGGCTCGACTTTTTAACAGTTACCTCAAGCCGGGATCAAAACCCGATAGAATTTTCGTCTGGCAAGCTCCTTACCCTTGCGGCTATTAGCGGCTGTCACACTGGGGCGGAAAATTAATTGATACATCCCTACGAGGCATGTTTTACAATCACCGGAGGACACAAGTCAGTAAACAGGCAAGTTATACACACACACACACACACACACACACACACACATATATATATATATATATATATATATATATATACTAGCAAATATATGCACCCTCTGGGTGCAAGTATTTAAGTTTTGATATAATAAAATATCATATTAAATTAGAAAGGCTAATGAAACTGACTAAGAATGCAGATAAAAAGATCTGCAACAGAGGGGGTATAATCGAAAAATAGAACAACTTTGAAACTAACTATTCCATCATTTTCCATTACTCCCCTCTTTCATTGGTAAATTTTCCTAATTTAACTATTTAGTTAAAATAGGAAGTAAAGGATAATATTACAGTTATTTCTTCTTGTAAATAAATTTCTTTTAAGATTTATCCACGAGATTTTTGTTTATATTTCTTAAGATAAAACCAAACAATTAGAAATCAATAATACCAAGCACATATTTATTAAAATAAAATTTTAAATATCAATATGCAAATTAGCCTTCTCGTTCAAACTGTAAACCGCTATTTTTTTGTATATATAAATACAATTGCATGTTATTAGTACGTTGATGGGGTCAACAGTATTAATAATGTAAAACAATTTTTATTAATAACTGAAGGTTTAAAAGAATGAAATCATGGAGAATTTGACGTAAATAATTAAGGGAATTGTGACTTGAGTAGTAATATAGTTTCGATTACAGACAGAAAAACACACAATCTCCATTATAATAAGATATATATGTGTGTGTGTGTCTGTGTCTGTGTGTGTGTGAAGAAAAGGAAGTGAATCCGACGGTATGTAGTATATTAAGAAAATTGAAAAAACACAGGTTTAAATGAGTTGAGTGGTATGACACACACACACAACCTTGAGGTTTGTTTCGATATCGTTTATCGCAAAAGATTTATACACACACGCGCAACCACACACACAAAACACATAAAAATGCACAATGCCTTTTTTCGATACACACACTCACCCACTCTCATACTCACACCGTAAAAAGAATATTTGACGTCATATTTCAAACCGTCCACTTTTTCAGCGTTCTTTCTTAGGACTTCAAATTTTGAACAGACTGATAAACAAGGACTATCACTTGCTTTTCTCCTTACTCTGTGAGAACATTTTTTTATCACCTTCCGTATACCAACAAATGCCCTGAAGATGATCTAATTAATAGATCAAAACACTGCAGCGTCGGCCAATATACTTACCACTTAACTTATTTAAACCTGTGTTTTTTCAATTTTCTTAATATACTACACACACACACACACACACACACACACACATATATATATATATATATATATATATATATATATATATATATATATTTCAGTTATGTTTAGTCTTTAAAATTTTAACGTCATACTTTTGAACCGAAGGATTCTTCAATTTCTACAAAATTAATTTTATTTTAAATTATATAAAAAATTATAAAAGAATTATAGAAAAAATAATAATTGATTGAAAAGTTTATTGTTGACCCATACGACTGCGTAACCTATTTATTTTTCATTTTAATTCCTTTATTTTTCACTACTACTACTACTACTACTACTACTACTACTACTACTGGATTATTGATTTTTTCCTATCTTAATTAATTTTCCCTTTTTAACATTGTTATACTAAATTGTTCAAATAGATAAAAACTGCTGAATACTATTAATTTTAGAAAGGTTGCATAGAGTAATAAGTGTTTTGGGAGGGTGGGTTCATCATGAATAATTTTAAGGGAAAATATTGTGGCTCTTGATAATGCATATGCGCAATAAAATGTTGATCAATTTATTCTAAAGTGACTCAGTGACCAATTGAATCGTATTAGTCGCGTTAGTTGGTATTTCTCTGGAGACTGAGTAATTACAAGTCTCGTCAGATCTCCAGGAATCTTCTGTGTATTCTAGTCGATTTTAATAATACTGGTGTTTGAATGGTCTCTTCTTCCACTAATTTAAAATTCATCCATATACTTTTCCTAACCCCTGGGGACTGTTCTAAGGGCACCAATTACAATTGTTACCACCTTTACATCTTTATTATTATTTACTCCTTTTGGCTTTTCCCTGAAGTCTGAGTGACAGCAAGTCTCCTCAGGTCTCCAGGACTCTTCTGGGTATACTGGCAGATTGCAGCAGTGCAGTATTCTGAATGGTTTCAATCCTTCCTCTGATTTCCAAACTTTTCAAACCCTTTTCCAATGCTTTTGGGACCGTTCCAAGTGCACCAACCAAAATTGGTATTACCTTCACTTTCATATTCCATAACTTTTTCAGTTCTCTGGCAAGGTCCAGATATTTGTCCATTTTTTCATTTTCCTTTAGCTTCACCCTGTGATCTGCTGGAACTGCAAAATCCACCAGTTGACAAGTTCTTTCTTTTTTGTTAATCAACACTAGGCCTGGTCTTCTTGCTAGGATAAGGTGATCCGTTTTTATTTCAAAGTCCCAGAGAATTATTATTATTTTTATTATTATTATTATTATTATAGTTTTCCACACTAGCGTTAGCTGATGGTCTCTCACTGGAGGCTGAGAGACAAAAAGTATCTTCAGGTCTCCAGGACTCTTCTGAGTATTCTAGCTGATTTCAACAATGCAGTTTTCTGGATGGTCTTAATTCTTCCTCTGATTTCCAATTATTCCAATCTTTCGATGTGCACAAACTACAGTTAGCATCACTTTCACCCTAATTTTTTTATTCTTTGGCAAGGTCCAGATATTTGTCTATCTTTTCATTTTCCTTCATCTTCACCCTGTGATCTGCTGGAACTGCAACATCTACCAGATGACAAGTTGTGTTTTTTTCCTTTTTTTTTGTTTATCATTACTATGTCTGATCTTCTTGCTTGGATGAGGTGATTCGTCTTTATCTCGAAGTCCCTGAGAATTTTATACGTTTCTTAAGAACAGGTTTATGGATATACCATTTTGTTTTATGGTCAAAATTTAGTTTCTTGCATATGGAAGTAAGATGAGGAAATTAATCCGACAGTATGTGGAGAAAATCTTTAAAGAAAACAAACACAAGATATTATGAACGATGGAAACTCTTTATGTCGATACTTAAGTATTTCGGTTTTTAAAAATAAAACCTTCTTCAGGACATTGAATATTTGTATGAGTAAAAGATGAAGGATGTTCAGTGTATGTTGAATGTGTGATAAAAGGTTATTAACCGTTATTTACGTGGCGTTTATATACAACACTCGAGATTGCGTGAGTATGCTCATCATCATGTCGTGCAGGCAGCACGGATATCCATGACAATCTCTCGCCAACCCTCCCTATCATTCATTGAATCCGGGAATTCTTCCTCGCTGCAGCCAGCATCTGTACATAGCTGGTCAATGTAGGTCCTTGCTGGGCGGCCCACACTAGCATGTCCATGTGTTGGCTTCCACAGGAGAACATCGCTTATGAGTTCATCCTTGCTTCTCCAGCAGTGTCCTGCATGTCTAGTCCGTCTCACTTGGATGATCTGTGAGATAGGGGGCAGGTGACCATACAGCTGCTCCCTAGTGGGGTGCTGTTTCCACGACTTGTTCAGTACTGCAAGCAACATTCTTGTGCAGGTCCCATCTAGCTTACTCTCAAGGCGCCTCGTTAGGGTCCAGGTGGTGCAGCCATACAGCAGTACTGATATGACTACAGACTGGAAGAAATGTCGCTTCAGCTTGTCAGTGAGATAAGATTTCCATATGACTGACAGTTTGTGGCCAGTCATGCCTTTCCTATTCGTGCCTTAATATCGTCATCTGTGGATGAGATATTACTACCTAGGTATGTGAATTGTTCTACTGGCTTAAGGGGCTTACCGTCTAGTGTGGATATGTCTCCTTTCTTTTTGAAGCTCATGAACTCTACATCTATATATTTTAATAAAATCAATAAAAAGTTTTTTTAAATGCTAATTGTCTAGTTGGTTGGGCCAATGACTTTTCAGCTGGCCCACTTAATCTAATGTAATTAAATACCAATACTTAAAGTAGAGAGAAACTAATTTAATAATAATCTCTCGAAGCGGCGTTCATTGGAAATCTTCAGGTTGATTGTAAATACGGCTTTTATAAATCGATATTCCCAAAAGCCGATCTGAGTTCCGTACAAGTCAATAAGTATGTGTCATTAGGTGACCAACTGACTTGTTACAGTAATAGTAGTAGTGATGTTATCAGATACGAAGCCGTTAATCATAGCTCTACGCAAAGGTGCACCTAATTTCTTTACTTTATTTTTATTCCCATTGCGTTCTGTGTTGATAGACCCCAGCTTCTTCCCGGCGTCAAATTAAGCCAGCGTCTCTTCCCAGACGGAAATTAACATTCGCCGGAGATTGTAATTATTGTCAAGAGTGTTTACATTGAAGCGTTTGACTTCGAGGCGGGGGGGAGGCGTCCCTCTAAACAATCAGCCATGTCCCCCTCGTTTAAAATGGCAAGGGTCTGCTTCATTGCCTGGTGCTTGTATAGCGTCTCGGGGGTCGAATTAAAGAAGTGATGACGTTGTAATTGTAAGAATTCTAGGTTAAATCGAATTTAACGGACCTAAATTCCACCATCGTATGTCACCCTCACCGAAAGAAAAAAATACCAAAAAATTAGAATTAACCGAATTTAATGAAATTTTCAGTGTTGATACATTAATATACATTAATGAATAAAATATATAATGCAGCAGTTAATTTATTTAAAATTTTTTAATTTTTTCAGGTCAGTTACTTTGAACCACGTATCTTTGAGACGTAACACAGATTCTCAAAGATACGTGGTTCAAAGTTAACTGACCTGAAAAAATGTAACATATTGCATTATATCCGTTATTCATTAATATATCCACACTGAAAATTTAATTAAATTTGGTTAATTCCCTGATTTTTTTGGTATTTTTTTCTTTCGGCGGGGTGACATAAGATGGTGGAATTTAGGTCCGTTAAGTTCGATTTAACCGAATTCTATGCTTCCTTTTTTTTACTTTTAAACTATTCTGTTGGCTGCATATCGTTGGGTCTGCCTGTGTCAATTGGGGAAACTGTTCCATAGTAACATTCCACCGAAATCCCGTTCTTCTGACTCTAACAGGTACGTACATAAATCATAAGCTGCTTATGAATTATGTAACATCGACTGGATCTGGTTGTTGGGCTCTGATGTTCTGGACCGAAGTAGCTAGGTCTGTCTATTGGTGGGTCAGTTGTTGGGCTGAATGACATTCTCGTTGAATTAAATTAAAACCATACTTAAATGATCAAAATAATGCCCATTCATAAAATCAGGAAATAATTTTATAACACCGTCATGGTGGTTAAATTTCCCTATATTGAAAATCGGCGTTTTTTTAATAGGGTTTTTGGAGATAGACACAGCAAATTTCAATAATATGAAGACGTCCATATGGGGGGGGGGAGTCACCCTAATGAAAACTTTGGGAACTTATAACACTCATGTAGGAAGCGCGTGGTGTAATGGTTAAAGTCATGCGAAATGGATTCGTCGCCCGAGTTCAAATCCTGGACGTGGTAATTGCATTTCATTTAGCGCTAATACCCTTGGGAAAGGTATGAATCCTACTCTCCCTCCAGCTATGGGTAAATAGTAGGACAGACTGGGCTGTTTAACCTTGGTTAGGCAACCGGTCTAGGAGAAGGAAAACTCTGAATTCAAACCTACTGAACTCCGCTTAAGAAATTGACATTGTGTTGCATCCTGCTCGTGTAGAGGGGTTGCTAAATATATATAACACTCATGTTTCCGAGTAAATGGATCACCATAAATTAGACAATGCGTCTCCATGATTTTTCTTGTACCTCATCCTTATCGCACTTCGCTTTTGGAAAATTCTTTGCACAGCCTCCAGTATCCGCGAAGAGCTGATCGTTGTAGGTTTTTTCTGTTGTGTCTGTGAGCCGACACCGACTGCACCTCTACAGAGGGATTACCCACCCCCAATGGCACCACCTATTAACTGTGGGTGGAGACCCGTGATGTTTAAGGATGGAACTCCGGTGGGTGAGCAGTCCATAACAAGCAGCTCCA
>CM042162.1:9354062-9388075 GCA_023376005.1 Doryteuthis pealeii
AATACAGTTTTATAAATTGAGAATGAAAAAATAAATTGAATAGCAAACAGGAATAAAACAAAATGTCTACGGCATAAAGTAACCCAATACGGGTTGACATGCAGCCAACCACACACACACACACACACACACACACATACATCGTTAATAAATAAGATTTATTCTATTCTATATATTAATGATTGTGAGAATAAATTAAATACTCATTGGTAAACTTACGCAATTCTTGAAAGTTTTGGGGCGTAAGCAGTGACGTAGTTTCAGTTACAGACACAGGCACCGAATCTTCATTATAATAAAATATATCTATATATAAATAAGGTTGTTCCTAAATCCTAGTCCGTTATCATCCTGCAACACACCCTGATTAAAAATGAGACAGTCTAAATTGTTCAATATACAATGCAAAAATGTAAATTCATATTATCTAGTGTCGCTTAATCGCAGATTTCTTATTTGTTCCATCTTATTTCCCCTAATTTAAAAAAATGAAAGAATACAAATGGCCTTGCGTCGCTTAAATGCACAACGTAAAATCAAAATGAATTTAAAAAACGTTACATGTTTGTTTTATTTGTAATATTGAAATTGTGAATTACGGAAGATATTTTGGTAATTTTGATTTTGTCTTCCCGACCTCCTGCTTTAATTTACGCTATGTTATTGCGAGCCAGCCTCGGGTGAATTTATCGGCAAATCAATGTAAATATTTTACAACCCCCCTTTAAAGAAAACGTGAGAGAGTTAAATCAAGTTGTTATACTTCTTACATATTGAACTAAAGTCCTGAATATGGTCTAATTAATAGACCGAAACGTTGCATCTTCGACAATAAACATCCAGTTTCCATAACATTCCGTGTTTGTCTACCTTTCCCATAATATCTCTTAAGTAAACATATCAAGCGTTGTAATAATTATATTATCATACTGTGGTATATCCACAGGTCCTGTTGTTATTATTTCACTCCATTCGAGTTTTTCAAACCTGCCGTAACCGGTGGTTCACTAGAGGCTGAATGACAGCAAGTTTCCTCAAGTCTCCAGGACTCTTCACAGTATTCCAGCCGACCTCAACAATGCTGTAGTCTTGATAGTCATGATTCTTCCTCTGATTTCCGATACATTCAGACTCTTTTCCAGACCTCCGAGGATCGTTCTAAGGGCCCTAATTACAATTGGTATCACCTTCACCCTCATATTCCACAGTTTTCTCAGTTCTCGAGCAAGGTCCAAGTATTTGCCGATCTTTTCGGTCTCTTTCATTTTTATTCTGTGATCGTCCGGGTCGACAAAATCCACGAGATGGCAAGTCTTCCTCTTTTTATCAATCAAAACTAGATTTGGTCTCCTGGCTGGGATTAGGTGATCCGTCTGTACCTATTATTATTAGGTTGTAACAGCAGAGGCAGCAGTAGCTACACCAGCTGTAACAACAGCAGCAGCAACAGCATGAATAGCAGTCAAAACAGCAGCATCATTACGAGTAACAAGACAGGGAAATTCACATCGCTCAGGGCATCTCTGAAATTCTGTTCTCGACGAAAATTGGACTTCGAAAAAAAAAAGAATAGAAATATTTTTTATTCACAAATGATTCGCAAGTATTAAGGTAAAAATTTATATATACTAGCAAATATATGCACCCTCCGTGTGCAAGTATTTGAATTTTAATGTAATGAAATATGTTAAATTTGAAATACTTTTGAAACTAAATAAAAATCCAAAAAATGATTTGAAACAGAGGGGTATAATCGAAGAATAGAACAACTTTGAAACTAAGTCTTCCATCATTTTCCATCATTCCCTCCTTTTATTGCTGAATTTTCCTAATTTAACTATTTAGTTAAATTAGGAAATAAAGAATAAATTGCCGTTATTTCTTTATATTAAAGGATTTCTTTTAAGATTTATCCCCGAGTTTTTGCTCATATTTCATTAAGAAAAAAAAAACAATTAGAAATCAATAATACCAAGCGCATATTTAATAAAATTAAACTTTTAATATCAATATGCAAATTAGCTTTCCTGTTCACACTGTAAACCGCAATTTTGTTGTATATATAAATACAATTGCATGTTATTAGAATGTAGATAAAGTCAAAAGTATTAATAAGGTATAACAATTTTATCAATAACTGAGGTTTAAATAAAAATAAATTCATGGTGAATGTGACGTCAATAACTAAGGGAATTGTGACTTGAGTAGTGATTTAGTTTCGGCTTCAGACAGACAAACACACAATCTCCATTATAATAAGATTTGCTAATTATTTATACCAACATCTATAAAGACAAGAATTCAAGATTTTTTTTTACTATGAATTCAGGGCGTAAAATTTACCATAGTCTACTGGGCAGATGTTAGTGGAATATCAATAATAACAAAAAAAAAATAATAATAAAAGATATTTCTATTTCAGAGTAAGAATAAAAAAAAATTAAAATCGTCCACTTTTTAGCAGTTCTGAGGTTTAAAAAATATGTATAACTAAATCACTATGCAACAACTTTCTTCTCCGGTGAAATCTGATTTCTCATCCGCCATTTTCATTGATTAATTTTTCTCTTTCATTTCTAAAGTCCCGTAAAGAAATAAAAATAAAAATAAAAATAAAGATGTCATTTATCCGATAACCCCGAACCAACAATGCCAATAATCAGAGCGATTGTCAAAAAGCCGATTCCTTCCACAGATATTCACAGACAACCGCAGAATTTCCAATCTGTAGAATTAATGATAATTAGCCAGTATGAATTTCCTAGCGAAAAACAATTGATTACGAAAGTGCGTGTTTTATGGGCACTGCGTTCCATTTGATGTTGATTGATTTTGCTTTTATTGGGGACGCAGATTTGACCCAGAAATATTTAATGGCTGCAATAATTTATCAGCCAAAAATCGTGTCCGATAGATTGTAATTATTTCGTGGATTATGTGAAAGATTGTCATTTGAAAGTTTTCCATAATAACCTTAATAACCCTACAATTTCTCTCTTTATCTCTCACTTTCTTTCTCTTTTGTCTGCCTTTCCTCTCTCTCACTATCCCCCCCTCTCTCTCTCACTATCCCTCCCTCTCTCTCTCCCTCTCTCCCATACACATATATCTATGTATGTATATATGTATATTATATATATATATATATATATATATATATATGAATATTAATATTTGAAGCAATTACAATGCGTATAAAAACTAAAAACAAAAAGATGTTGTTTTTTTTTTGTCTTATCGATTTCAAAGAAAAACTTTATCTTCAGAGACGAAAATCAGAAATGAACGTGCTAAGTTTTGTTTTTTTTGCGTGGTTATACTTTTTTTTCTTTTTTCTTCTTTTTTTTCCTCTTCTTCTTTTTTCTTTTTCCTCCCTTCCCCCTTCTTTATGTTATGAATGAAATGGGCGAATAACTGTAATTTTTTATTTTTCTGAATAAAAAACTAAGCACGTTCATATCTGATTTTGTCTCTGAAATAAAGTTTTCTTTGAAATAATATAATAATATATATATATATATATATATATATATATACTTTTATATATTTCATTTTAATGGATAATACAATTTTGTTTATAAAACTCATGTTTTCTATTAACCCATAGATGGGACGCTAACAGGTACTACCACTCCGGGTCAGAGTGGACCAGGGAGCAATGGTGATGAAGTGGTGCTCCACATTCCCCAAATCTCCAAAACTGGAACCTCACCATCAGATAGAGTTTAACGTCATTCCCATGACATGTAGACCCGCGGCCACCGCCTTCTAGCACCAATATGATAAAAATAGGTCGGGGATTGCCATAATGAAAACTGAGCCCCGTCCCTCTCAAATAAAATGTTGCGTGCATGTAATAATCAAACAGTTATTTTTGAATATTTTCCACATCAATTTTCCACAAAATCTTTTTAGTTAACTTCTGTTACTGTAAAAAAAAAAAAAAAAGGGCGAGAGTAAAAAACAATTTTTAAAATTGCTTACTCAAATTTTGGGTGTATATAGTATAAGAATATTGTGACGTAAGCTGTGACGTAGAGCTATGACGTAGTTTTTGTTAAAGACAATCTCCATTATATATATTTATATATATATATATATATATATATATATATATATATGGGAGAATAAGAGAAAGTTAATCCGACAGTATGTGGAGAAAGGTAGACAAATACGGGATGTTGTAGAAAAGGGATGTTTATTTTAGTAATGTCAATGTTGTAACGTTTTGGTCGGTTAGACTTTCTTCAGGACTTTGGATAGAGTGCATCATTATCAGAATCCCATTGATACACACCCTATCTCGGAGAAAAAAAATCTATTAACCTCTTCTAACACCAACAACTGACCACCCCTTCTCTACCCAAATTCCTGAAGAAGGTCTAACAGACCGAAACGTTACAACGTGGACATCACTACCTACAATAAACACACACACATATATATATATATATATATATATATATAGTGTGTGTGTGTGTGTATATAAGAGAGTGATTGTTCATTAGTAACAGTACATGTATTCAACAACGAAATTATTCGTACACCCATCAGTTTGGGATGTTTTATATACATTTCTCAGAATTTAGTGCTGATTTTCTGCCGTACGAATAATTTTGTATTTTCCTATCTTACATCATTCGCCTGTGAAATTTGTTGTAGTTAACGTATTCTTCTGAAAATTGAGTTTTATATCACTTTTTGTGTTTCTTAATGTAAAAAAAACCCCGGCATCATGCGGGTATTAGATTCTGAGAAACGCATAAAAATATTCAAAATTGATGGGTGTACGAATAATTTCGTCGTTGACTGTATATACGTACACACGCATAAGTATAGTTGTTCGATTTCTTTTCACAGCATTATTATCTTTATTCTATTCTATTTGTCTATCTATTTATTTATTTATTTTTCATTTTCTATTCTCTAGACCAGGTGTTGCATAGCGCCTTCTTTACCGGCACTAAATCGTATATGTTAAATACTGGCATCAATGTCTATTATGTTATATAGCGGCTTCAAATTCACGACGCTAAATTCGTGTATCTGTATACGTTGCGGGTATATATGGTCACGTGGCGAAGTATGTGTAGTAGCTTAATAAAATCACAACACATGGGTATTGTAAAAACTTGCGTTTATTTCTTCTTCTCGGCCGGTGGATGGCGAGCGCTGACAATGACTACTACTACTGCTGGGATTGTGAGGTAAAGGGGTGGCTGGTGGCGTCTCACCGCCCTTGGCCGCGACGGACCGTGAGACGGTCACTCACTGTTCGCCGTCCGCTCTCTCCTGTCTGACTGCTCTAACTGACTCGACCCTCTGGCTTTTGTATTGACGACACGCCTACGCATCTTTATCTTTTGATCTGATAACGGACCTTTGTTATATATTTCTTTATCCTTTCCCTGCTTCCTTGACCGGAAACCCTCTCTTCCGTTTTTTTACTTCTTTTTGCTTTTACCCGGAAAAAATCCTTTGTCATTTTGGTCGTCTTTTCTTTGTTTAATTTAACCAGAAATTCCTATTTTTGTTTGTACAATATACAACACAGGGTTTTCCAAACTGTGGGTCCCGACCCTTCAGTGGGTCGCGTGAAAATTAAAATGGGTCGTGACAAAACAGAAAGAAAATAAAAAATACCCAAGTAAGAGAAAGTGAAGAATATAAGCAATTTAAATATTGCACAGCACTCATAAATCGTCGGTAGGTTTTCACTGATTTCAGATCATAAAAAAATATGCATATAGATTGTCGATGCTGAATAAAAATAAAAAATAGTGAACACCTAAGTATTTTGGGTCGCGATTCAAACTGTGGTTCCTGCGATGGGTCGCAGTAAAAAAAAAAAGTTTGAAAACCGCTGCTCAAAATGAACCTGAATTCCTCTTTCACTTTTCGGCTGCATTATCAGATCCACTTGTCGATTATTCGTTTCTCTCTTGATTATTACTAATAGAACATCATTAATGAGTTCAATTCTCACTGAGTGCCCATTTTTTGGCCTCGTGCTAACCAAATCTAGGCTTAATAGATTACTATTGTAGTAAGTTACGTTCTTCACCTACTGTCACCCACTTGTGGTCTTTTGCACGTCTAAGTCTAAGTTTAGAAAGTATAAGAGGTTCACAGAGTATTAACTCTGGTTCTTATAAAACATTGGGTTACTTAAAGGATAAGTACCCAATGCGGAACACTTCAGTTAGGAAAACGACAAACACGTTAGTTACGTTTATAAGACTTTATTACAACATGTATAGGGGAACGAAGTTCCCCAGACTATAGAATGTCACAAGTGTCCAAACATACACAGTAGTATTCATAGACAAAATAGGTGGAAACCACTTACTGTGAGCAGTGTCGTGTCTGTGGCGTCTGGCATGCACCATAGGTGTCTGCTAGAGAGAGGTGACAAGCACGTCCAGACTTGTTCAGTGGCATCAGAAGAAGAGGGTTCCCTCCTTGGGTTCCTGTGTCATGTGACCAAGCGGAGATTTACCAAAACCCTCAGACAAGGGAGACTGCCCTTACAAAAGTATTAAAAGATGTTTTGGGCCTGCCTAGCAGATTATAGAAAGGGCGTCATTTTTTATTTCTTTATTCATGTTTTGTTAATCAAATATTCATTGTTGATTTTCGATGAGACAATTCTGGGCAAGAGACTTTACGACAGAAAAACAAAAATCCTTGTTTTTATTATATGTGCAGTGAAAATAAATTAGCACTCATTGGCACGGAGAATGTTGACAGCCTCAGACAGTGAGAATGGTGAATGTTGGCACATCTTGACCCCAAAACTGTGGAAATAAGGAATAAAACACAAAGAACAGGAAGGTCAGGTGAGACGTTGGTACTTTGAATAGTGACATGATGTAATTTCGGAAGAGACTTGTGGGGATCGTGAAAATTCTTGAGTGGTGCAACAGGCATCAATAAACACACAGAAAGCAAAAAAGACTATTGTTGCCGATGAGAGGATTCAGTGTCCTTTCTTCTTTTTAAATTCCTCTACTTTAAAAAAGAATTTCTTTCTTTCATTCTCATTTTCTTTCTTTCTTACGTTTAATTTCATTATTTTCATTTTCATTTTTTTTATTTGATCTGATTTCTTTCTTTCGTTCTTTCATTCTTTACGCCTTTCTTTCTTACGCCTTTCTTTCGTTCTTTTTACGCCTTTCTGTCTTCTTTCTTCTTTACGCCTTTCTTTCGTTCTTTCTTTACGCCTTTCTGTCTTTCTTTCTTTCTTTACGCCTTTCTTTCGTTTTTCTTTACGCCTTTCTGTCTTTTCTTTCTTTACACCTGTCTTTCTTTCTTCTTTCTTTCTTTACGCCTTTCTGTCTTTCTTTACGCCTTTCTTTCTTTCCTCTTTCTTTACGCCTTGCTTTCGTTCTTTCTTTACACCTTTCTTTTTTTTTCCTTACGCCTTTCTTTCTTTACTCCTTTCTTTCTTTCTTTCTTTCTTTACGCCTTTCTTTCTTTCTTTCTTTACGCCTTTCTTTCTTTACTTCTTTCTTTCTTTCTTTCTTTCTTTCTTTACGCCTTTAGTTCTTTCTTTCTTTCTTTACGCCTTTCTTTCTTTATTTATTACGCCCTCTTTTCTTTCTTTACGTCTTTCGTTCTTTACACTTTTCTTTCTTTATTTCTTTACGCCTTTCTTTCTTTACGCCTTTCTTTCTTTCTTTCTTTACGCCTTTCTTTCTTCTTTTCTTTCTTTACGTTTCTTTCTTTTTTCTTTACGTCTATCGTTCTTTACGCCTTTAGTTCTCTCTTTCTTTACGCCTTTCGTTATTTCTGTCTTTACACCTTTCGTTCTTTACGCTTTTCGTTCTTTCTTTCTTTACATCTTTCGTTCTTTTTTCTTTACGCCTTTCTTTCTTTCGTTTTTTACGTCTTTCGTTTTTTACGTCTTTCGTTCGTTCGTTTGTTCGTACGGTTTCCGTTCGTTCGTTTCGTTTTGTACGCCTCTCCACGTTTTCATTGTTGGTATTGAAGGAGTGACAATTTTAACGCCCACCTCTTTACAGATATTGGTTGAAAGAAGGCAATACATATCTTTTGATATCTGGGGCCAACATACGCCGGCCACTGGTTGGTTGATTTGAAAGGTGCATCGACCAAGGGGGACAACTGGGGATTGAAATAGAATTAACATTTTTTTAAATCAACAAACTCCCATAAGCCTTGACACCGGAAGAACCCTCCGTGCCTGTGAAGAAAAAAGGACCCACTTCCGACCCCCAAGATAATCTCTCGGTCATTCGAACTTAGGCCTTAACTGGGACGAGACACAACTACTGGTCAGGAAGGAATTTCCTTACCATTTGGTGGCTATGTCCCGGGAATAAAGCCTAAATCATAAAACTAAGTATGGTCTTTGTCTCTTCCTTTTCATCCTTTGAATTCCTTTTTTAGCGCGACCGCCAAATAAGATGTGGTTAAAAGAAAACCCAAAGAACATGCACCAGGAATAACCAACTACCTTTTATACCTAAAACATTAATATTTCTCTGAATTTTTTAGATCAAGCTTGATAATAAGTATTATTTGTATTATTTGGACTAATGTCCACATCTTCATTGGTATCTGTACAAAAAACACAATATGAGTCTAGGTAAAAAAAAATTATACATAAGTGAATAGGTAGATATTCTAGCCAAAACAAGACATTACGTTTATAAGTTCCCAAAAATTCCCGCAGGATTGTCCAATTGGACACATAGCCTAGTGAATAAAGAAGTTAGGTTAATACATTTCTAAGTGACAGTTATCTCTAGAATGCAGGTTCAATCCTGGCCAGGTGCAGCAGTAACAGAATAGTAATTAACACTGCTTAACACCTGTACCCCAGGTTAACGGAAAGGGAACAGGATACCTTCGAGGACTGAATAAAGGGTTAGGTTTAAAGCTCCGCGATGGCTCCCGATTACGACAAAAAGTTTCCCGCGTCCGAATAGAAGGTTCCCGAGTCTGAAAAGAAGGTTCCCGAGTTCGACAAAAAATACCTGAAGAATGCCGGACGGTACATTGGCTGAAACGTTGTACAGATAACAATGAAGATGAGGACAATAGTCCAAATAATACAAATAATACTAAAACCTTAAACCTCTCGTGTCTCCACACAACCCACCAACTTATATATTTCTTTAAACTAGCTGCATTTATTTGTTATGTTACTGTCTCGTCTCTGTCTTTCAAAAGTGCATTTATTATTTTTCTGTTCAGACTTTTGTCCTTGTTGTAATTAATTATTTGGAGTTTTTGCTGAGTTGATGTTGTTGTTGGTGCTAATGATGATGATGATGCTGTTATTTTGGCTATGAACTATTATATGGAATTGTCAGCTAAACAGGAGAATGATCAGACTGAAATGTATTTCTCATTTAATTAATTTTCATGTCAATTAGCGAAGACATTTGATTGGGTCGTTCATTTCTGATGAACATGGATTTAATTTGAAGGGAGATTCGTCTTTCACTTTCAGAAAATTTCAGGAACTGAAAATGTATCTTTCTTTTTCTCTTTTTTTCTTTCTTTCTCTCTTTTTCTTTCTCTTTTTTCTTTTTTTCTCTTTTTTCTTTCTTTCTTTCTCTTTTTTTCATTCTTTCTCTTTTTTCTTTCTTTCTCTTTTTTCTTTCCCTCTATTTCTCTCTTTTTCTTTCTCTTTTCTCTCTTTCTCGTTCTCTTCTTTCTTTCTTTCTCTTTTTTCTCTTTCGTTTTTTCTTCTTATTTCTCTTTCTTTTTTCTCTTTTTTCTTTGTTTTCTCTTTTTCTTCTCTTTTTCCTTCTCTTTTTCGTTTCTCTTATTTTTATTTTCTTCTCTTTTTCTTCTTTTTCTTCTCTTTTTCCTTCTCTTTTTCTGTTCTCTTTTTTTCTTTTCTTCTGTTTTTCCTTCTCTTTTTCCTTCTCTTTTTCTTTTCTCTTATTTTTCTTTTCTTCTCTTTTTCTTCTCTTTTTCCTTCTCTTTTTCTTCTCTTTTTTCTTTTCTTCTCTTTTTCTTCACTTTTTTCTTTTCTTCGCTTTTTTCTCTTTTTCTTCTCCTTTTCCTTCTCTTTTTCTTTCCTTCTCTTTTTCTTCTCTTTTTTCTTTTCTTGTTTTTTTTTCTTTTCTAATTTACACATAGTTCTTGTTTCGTATATTTCTCGTGTTTTAGTAAATACACACACGAGGGAATACACAATGTGTACCCCCCCCCAATAACTATCATGTTATTAGCCTTAGAATAACTGCTGAACTAACACAATACTTTATGTATAATGGCATATCAACATTTGTGGGTTACTTAATGCCAAATACATCCCTGTTGAAGATCAGCATGGGGATTATTTAGACCATAGCTGGAGGAATATAGAGCTTCATACCTTTCCCAATGGTATCAGCCCAAAAGTGAACGTAACAGCACAACTGGAGTTCAAACTTTCTTTTTTTTTTCTTTTTTTTACTTTGTTTTTTTTCTTTGTTTTTTTTTCTTTGTTTATTTCTTTGTTTTTTTCTTTGTTTTGTTTTTTCTCTTTTTCTTTGTTTTTTTTTCTTTTTTATTCTATATTTTTTTCTTTGTTTATTTCTTTGTTTTTTTATTGTTTCTTTTTTCTTTTTGTTCTTTGTTTTTTTTTTCCTTTTTTATTCTTTGTTTTTTCTTTGTTTTCTTATTTCTTTTTTTTTCTTTGGTTTTTCTTTTTTATTCTTGTTTTTTTTCCTTGTTTTTTTTTGTTATGCATCTTTGTTTTGTTTTCTATATTTCTTGTGTTGGGTAAATACATATCAATTTTTTTCGTTCTAGCACATTCATTAATTTGCATTTTAATTATTATTGCCTCTTTCTTTTTCTTTTCTTTTTTCGACCTCTTTCATTTATTTCTTCATTTCCTTCTTTCTCCTTTGTTTATATGTTCCTTTTTTATCTTTCCTTCCTTCGTTCATTTTTAATATCTTCCTATTTTCTTTCTTTCAACTTATTTTATTTATTTATTTATTTTATTTTTATTCGTTCTTTCTCGTACGTTTTTAATATTATACTCTTTTTTCTGTGTTTTCTCCTTCCTTGCCCTTCCTTTCTTTCTTTTGTTGGTTCTTTCTTTCTTTTTTTCTTTCTTTTTTTCTTTCTTTTGTTGGTTCGCTCTTTTATTCGTTCGCTCTTTCTTTCTTTCTTTCTTTCGTTCGCTCTTTCTTTCTTTCGTTCTGTCTTTCTTTCTTTCTTTCTTTCGTTCATTCTTTCTTTCTTTCGTTTGCTCTCTCTTTCTTTCTTTCTTTCATTCATTTTTCTTTCTTTCTTTCTTTCTTTCTTTCATTTGCCCTTTTCTTTCATTTTCTTCTTTCTTTCTTTCTTTTTCATTTTCTTTCTTTCTTTCGTTTTCTCTCTTTCTTTCTTTCTTTCATTCATTCTTTCTTTCTTTTCTTTCTTTCTTTCATTTGCCCTTTCTTTCATTTGCTCTTTCTTTCTTTCGTTTGCTCTTTCTTTCGCTGTTTCTTTCTTTTTTCGCTCTTTCTTTCGCTTTTTCTTTCTTTCTTTCCTTTGCTCTTTCTTTTTTTCGTTGTAATAGTTTATTAATTCTCCTTTTCTTTCTTTCTTTTTTCTCTACTTTCCTTTCTTTTTTCTTTTTTAAACCCCTTTTGTTTGTTTCTTCTCTTATATTTTAATCTGTTCTTTCTTTCCTTAATTTTTAGATATTTTATTCATTTTTCTTTTCTTTCTTACCTTCACTCTCTTTTTTTCTTTTATTTCTTTCATTTTTAATATTCTTTTGATTTTCCTTTTTTTTTAAATGTGATTCAATATTTTTCTTTCTTTCTTCCTTTCCTTTTCTTTCTTTTTTTATTATATTGTTTATTTGTATTTGTCTTTCGTTCATTTTTGATATTGTATTCTTTATTTTCTTTCTTTCCATCTTTTTTTCTTTCTTTCAAACTTTTTCTTTCATTCAAACTTTTCCCTCTTTCTTTTCTCTTTCTTTCCTACTTTCTCCTTTCTTTCGTTCATTTTTAACATTTTATTAATTTTCTTTCTTTTAGTCGTTCGTTCGTTTTTTCCTTTCTTCGTGTTCATTTTCATAAATCTATTCATTTTTCTCTTTATTTCTTTACATCCTTTTCCTTTCTTTCTTTTAACCTTTTTTTCTTTCTTTGGTTCTTTCCTTTTCTTTCTTTTTCTTTTTCTTTCTTTTCTTTCATTTGTTCCTTCCTCTTCCTTCCGTCCTTCCTTCCTTTCTTTCTTTCTTTCATCATTCCTTATTTTATTTTTGTTTTGTTTGTTTCTTTTCTCTCTTTTCAATCCTTCTTTGATTCTTCTTCTAACCGTTTCTTTCTTTCATTCTATTTCCAATCAACACATAATTCTTTCCTTTTTTTGTGTTGTTTCTTTTCGTGTTATTGAAATTGATTATTCCTTCCATATTGTTTATCAAAACATCATTTTTATTTTAAACATTTTTTTCTCACATCAACAATTTTTCCTCCATTTTTTGTCCATTCAAAAGAGACATTGATTTGAATAGGACATGTCAACCATTGTATAGTTATTTAGTGACCAAGTTTTCTTGTTCAAGCAATTAAATGGTTTCATGTAACTATTTCTATTTAATGATAATAATTTCATGATTTTAACTCTTTTAACACTGAGTACAGAACAGTCACAGATGCAGACTATGCGGATGACCTCCCACTTCTTGCAGATACACCAGCACAGGCTGAGTCACTGCTACATAACCTGGAGGAGGCAGCAAAAAACATCGGCCTCTTTGTGAACACCGATAAAACAGAGTTCATGAGATTCAAAAACAAAATGAGACATCTCCACACTAGACGGTAAGCCCCTTAAGCCAGTAGAACAATTCACATACCTAGGTAGTAATACCTCATCCACAGATGACGATATTAATGCACGAATAGGAAAGGCATGGCTGGCCACAAACAAATTGTCAGTCATATGGAAATCTGATCTCACTGACAAGCTGAAGCGACATTTCTTCCAGTCTGTAGTCATATCAGTACTGCTGTATGGCTGCACCACCTGGACCCTGACGAGGCGCCTTGATGATAAGCTAGATGGGAGCTGCACAAGAATGCTGCCTACAGTACTGAACAAGTCGTGAAAACAGCACCCCACAAGGGAGCAGCTGTATGGTCACCTGCCCTCTATCTCACAGATTATCCGAGTGAGACGGACTAGACATGCAGGACACTGCTGGAGAAGCAAGGCCGAACTCATAAGTGATGTTCTCCTGAGGAAGCCAACACATGGACATGCTAGTGTGGGACGCCCAGCAAGGACCTACATTGACCAGCTATGTAAGGATGCTGGCTGCAGTGAGGAAGAACTCCCAGGTGCAATGAATGATAGGAAAGGTTGGCGAGAGATTGTCATGGATATCTGTGCTGCCTGCACGACATGATGATGATGATGATGATAGATGTCTCTAAGATGGCGAGGGAGAAGAGAAATGTCCCGTGACAGAGAGGTTGCTTAAATACCTTATTATAATGGAGAGTCGGGCATCTCGCGTTGTGTAATAGTTAGCAAGATAGATTTGCAGACCATTATTTGTTCGCTTTTCAGTGGGCGCCCCATACTTCCGGCATTGTTCCACATCTAAGCTAAACTAAGTAAATAATTATTATAATGGAGATTCAGTGTCTGCCACTCTGTAACCGAAACTACGTCACTATTTGCGTCACCATACCCCCAGGAAATGGGTAAGTTTATCAAGGAGTATTTAATTTTATTTATATTATAGTCAGTCAAACTTATTAATACATAGAATAAATTTTATTTAATAATGATTTTTATAAGAAGACCTGGGTTAGATTTGTCACAAAACATCCCATGTTATTAGTGAGTTTAAAATCCTGTAATGTGTCTCATATATAACAAAGAAATAAAACTTTACATGAAATATAGTGTGGTTATTTGCATACTGGTTTTAACAAGATCGGATTTTATAAATAATTACTTGGTGTTATTGATATCTAATGTTGTTTTATTCTCTAATTTATTAATCTTAATAATATAAATGATTTTATATAAAAACAAAGTAAAATTTAATTAAAATAAGCGTAACATTTTTATGTGCGTTCTAATTCAATTTTGTTAGTCTTTCTAATCAGTCAAATATTTAATATATTTAATTACACAAAAACTTAGATACTTAGGCCCGTCGGAGGGCGCATATTCTTGCTAATCAATTGAACAGACACGATCATAGTTTGAAAAAAGAAAAAAAAAACAATTAAATAATTTTGGTTGATTGATGGATTTTTAACGGCATTTTAATCCCTCTGGGGTTATGTCGTGCCTAACGGTTAAGAAGTAAAGGGATAAATTCCACCAATGGGGACACATCTTAACCTTGGGTGGCAACCCATCATAATTAAGGACGGAATCCTGGTGGCTGAGCAGTCCATGACATGCAATAATACATTTTGCATAGACAGTTGGTCAAACAGGTGGTCATATCAAGCCCTAGCACCTTTATGGTTGTCTTAACCCCCAACATTTTCTATCATATATGTGCTAGAAGGTGGAGAGTGAGGGTCTTCAGTGTCCATTATATGATGCTAAATTGCATTTAGTGGTGAGGTTCCGGTTCCGATTCTTGTACTCTGAAGAGTGTGGAGTACTCCCTCATCACCATTACTTTCAGGTCCACTCTGACCCGGGTTGGTATTACTTGGGAGGGCTCCATCTATGAGTTAAATAGATGAAAAATATACACACACCCCCTGCACGAGCAGGATGCGACACAAGGCCAATTTCTTGCGCAGAGTTTAACAGGTTTGAATTAGGAGTTTTCCTTCTCATAGACTGGTTGCCTAGCCATGGTTAAAGAGCCGAGTCTTCCCTGCTATTTACCTATACCTTTACCAAGGGTATTAGTGCTATGTGAAATTGCAAACAGGTTCATCCAGGAAATGAACTCTGGTCGACGAGTCCATTTTCCACATTCCTCCAAATAGATGAAAAATATGATCTTTAAAAATGTGTTAAAAAAACTGAGTTTGAAAAAAATTGAACACCCAACATAAATAAGTAAAACAAAACACCTTCGGTATAAAAAAAAAAGCAGATCGACATACCGTAAAATACACCTATCCGACCCGTTAAACTCCGCTAAGTAATTGGCCTTTTGTCACATCCTGCTTGTCTGGAGGGGTTGGGTAATAGTGTTAACGGGGAGGAAATATTTAGTAAATTAAGCGCGAATTTTCTTAGCCGGTGTAGAGCTCTCGATCTTTGATGAATAATAACCTTAATAAGACTTTGATGTGAATAAAAGGGAACTTTTAAAATATCTCCTAGTGACAGAGCAGAAGTTTGCGAACAAATCACCCAAGAAATTACTTGTGTAGTAAGATCAATCCTTCACCAATTATCTCCTGTGGTTAAGCAAATTCTGCTTATTAATACATTCTTATAACCCAACCGTAAAGCGATGGTTAGTAAGTTAATCACTTAATCAATTAGTCCGTCTTTGCCGAGGCAGCTGTGGCGTCTGTGTCAGGCTGAGTTAAAACTACTTAACATCAACTCGGGTCGTCGTCTCTTGTAAGCTGATCACTCTTTGTCGGTTAGTCGTGCAGATTATTAAATAAACTGGTTTTGTGCCAATTGTTGATTAGATGACGATAAGAGTTGTGTGTCTAAAAAGAAACTTTCAAAAACAAATTTATTGCTCCACTTACAACATAATGACACATGTCTCCTTCAATATATTACACTCCACTGTTGATATATCGTTGCTAGTGTTTTCCTAATTCTAAAATGTGTTTTGGAAGTCTGTTTTATCAAAGAAGAGTGCAGGTCTAACACCGAATTTTGTTCTTGCATTGTACATGATTTTACTATAAAAATGTATTAAAACCGTTTTACTATAAGAATGCATTGTGCATTATTTATCTATAAAAATGTATTAACAATCATTTAACTATAAGAATGCATTGAACATGATTTTACTATAAAAATGTATTAACAATCATTTTACTATTTGAATGACTTGAAAATGATTTTACTATAAAAATGTACTAAAATCATTTAATTATAATAATGCATTGAACATGATTTACTATGAAAATGTATTAAAATCATTTTACTATGAAAAATGTATTAAAATCATTTTACTATGAAAATGGATTAAAAACCATTTTTACTATGAAAATGTATTAAAACCATTTTACTATGAAAATGTATTAAAATCATTTTACTATGAAAATGTATTAAAACCATTTTACTATGAAAATGTATTAAAATCATTTTTACTATGAAAATGTATTAAAACCATTTTCCTATGAGAATGCATTAAAATTATTTTACTATGAAAATGTATTAAAACAATTTTACTTTGAAAATGTATTAAAATCATTTTACTATGAGAATGCATTAAAACCATTTTACTATAAGAATGCATTGCATTACTTACTCGATAGTTGGATTTATACCTTTCCCAAGAGTATTAGTTCTAAATGAAATAGAAAAAAGCCTCGACCAGGATTTGAACTCGGGTTGCAGTGTTCATTTCCTGAGACGATAACCATAACACGGCGTGTGCCTCGTACATTAACTGGTGTACTGTGCCTCTTTGATTGAAACTGTTCCAAGAATTTTAATTGAACTCTTATTCTAATTACTTTTTCGAAAGATCCGAGTAAAGATCCCCTTTAGTAGACAGCTGTGGGCAGAGGAGAATTTGTTACGATATTAATTTCCGAACGAGGGAAATTATTAATTGCCTTTTACATTCACCTGAAAATTGTTGATCAGTTTTACGCTATTTGTGAATGACTCTAATGAATGAAAATATGAAAATGTTTATAATAATAACAATAATAATGAGGAAGAGGAGGCAGAGGAGAAATAGGAGGAGGGGATTATAATGACACTGTTTTGCAAAGGATTCTTGGCAACTAATCCTTCGCTTTTAAGACATTTCCGATAATCCTTATCGAAAAATATAAAATCTGGGATAGAAATTGGTGTTGTGTGTTGGCATCCTTCCGTCTTCTAACGACGATGACGTAGTGTCCATTTTTTAAAAAGTGGGTGGCTAAACAGACCAATTTTTGAATGGCAATCTCTGGTGCAGTGACTGCAAATAAACAGTGATGCTTGCTGGAGTTGCTGTTGTCTCTCCTTCATTTATATATATATATATATATATATATATATATATATATACATATATATATATATATATATATATATATATATATATATATATACCAACACACACACACACACACACATATATATATGCCACATTCCCAAAGACCTACTGTATGGCGAATTAGTAAAAGGCACCCGACCGGTAGGGAGACCACGCCTGTGCTTTAAAGATGTCTGCAAGAGGGAAATGAAGACCAACACATCGAAGGCTTGTGCAAAAGAACCTGGTACCTGGCTCCTCCTCGTCAAAGAAGGGACGAAAGGGGGTGAAAAAGAGAGGAAAGAAGCTGCCACAGAAAAGAGACACATAGGGAAGGAGCATCCAGCCAGCATCACTTTGTTTTTCAGTCACTGCACCCGAGATTGCCATTCAAAAATTGGTCTGTTCAACCAATTCAACCATGTTGCAGATAAAAAAAAGTGGAGCTGATAGTAGGTGTGGCGCTCCACCTTAGACTCCTTGGTTTCGTGTTAGTTAAAAGGGGATAGACTCCCTCACTGTCTGGCTGATACCGACATTAGGCCGCCCCGACGACTTTACTTTTATTCATTCTCGTTATATTTTCTTGTAAACATAGTAAATGTAATAAACCTCGTTGTTAACCATTTTCGATTTTAATGTTATTTTTGATAAATCAGTCACATTCATTCCAGTCCAATAGAAGAAAAATGTGTCATTAGGTTAATGAAATGGAATTAAGTTATGTTTTGTGAAACTGATCAGAATAATTGATTTCCTAATTTCAAAAGTCACACGATATATTCACTCGAACAATAACACAGCAGTCTCCAACGTAACCCTAACCCCAACCCCTAACCCCCCCCCCCTACTTGAAATTAACAGTTTTATTACAAAATGTGTGGGTTCTGTTTTTCTGTGTCACCTAATTTTGACACCTTAGTGCAAATTCAGCCCAGCCTTTAAGATAGAGCGGTTCCGATGTGGGGGATCGATTTACTATAGACTTATACGGGGAAATGAGCACCCCTGAAAACTCGAAAAATAAAGAACTTTTTAGAATTTTTTTTTTTTTTTTTTTACAATCTGATAGATTGGTGTGTAAACGATAATAATCCATTGAAGAAAAAGAAAAGAAATTACAAAGAAAAATTTTTTTTCAGCGGTTCCGATATTGGTGTGCAATCGATAATAATCGAAAGCGTTTCGTCCCTTTCTCGGTCATACCTTGTTTTATGCAGAGCTCAATTTCGGAAAAAAATTGCATACGTACACATTCATTCTGGCCAAATCTCATAGATTCGGGATCGCGTTTCTTTAAATTATGGTGCCTGTTGGGTTTACCCGTGATGCATAAGGACGGAATCCTTGTGGCTGAGCAGTCAATGACATGCGACACTCGACTTTGACCCTAACATAAGCTAGAAGAGTGGTCGGAGAGTCCCTTCCGATCAATCGGCTGGTCACGTCAAGCCCTAGCACCTATATTATTGTCCTAACCCTATTGCTGTTATGCCAAACCTTCAATCCTTTTACCACTATGTCGGCTGGAGCGTTAGAATGCACCAACTGCACTTCTGCAGAGGGGTAAGACTCCCCCATATGGGGTCACCTGTTGGCCGTGGGTGGCGACCCGTGATGCTTAAGGACGAAGTCTTGGTAGATGAGCAGTCCATGACACGCAACACTCCAGTTAGAACCTTACTTATGCTAGACTGGCGGTCGGAGAGGCCCCCTCCAATCAATCGGCTGGTCACGTCATATGATTGCCTCAACCTTATTGCCCTTATGGCAACCCACAACCCTTTTTATCATATGGGTGCTAGAAGGCGGTGGCTGAGGGTTTACATATCTTGGGAATGACGTTAAACTCTATCTGATGGTGAGGTTACAGTTTTGTAGATTTGGGGAATCTTCATTACCATTGCTCCCTGGTCCATTCTGACCCAGAGTGGTAGTACCTGCTAGAGGCACATCGATGTGTTAAATAGACAAACGGGTTTATAACAAAATTGAGTATCTATTAAGAATGACTTTATTTCAAAACTTTATCGACATTAAATGACCCACTGAGGTTGATATGCCGTAAAACAAAACAAAACAAAACAAACAAACATAAGTGTGTCAGAAGACAGTGGCTGAGTTTCTTAATGTCCTGAGTATGGCGCTAATCTGATGGTGAGGTTCAAATTCTAAAGCTCTGGGGCATGTGGAGCACCCCTTTTATCCTTATTACACCCATGTCCACTCTGACTCGGAGTGGTAGTAACTTTTAGAATTCCATGTATGGGTTAAATAGAAAAAATGAGTTTGCAAAAATGTGTTTAATAAAAAGTTTTTTAAAAAGTGAGTACCAATAAAGAATGAATAAAACCAACGTCTTCGGCAAAAAATGACCCAATGGGTTGATATGCCGTAAAATCCAACCAACCAACCTGCTAAGGACTCCTGGAAAATCATCATTCGATAGTGCTACTTATTCTAAGGATCGATACCCGACAAGAAGGATAAATAGAAAATACGTATTAAGGTACGAGTCCATATATTCTCTCTCCAGCTATGGATAAATAGTAGGGCAGACTGTGCTCTTTAACCTAGGATAGGTTACCAGTCTAGGAATTGGGTTTGGGCCGTCCCAAATGGTGTTTGGACCGTCCCGAAATCAAAATATTTTAGTTTAATTCATTAGCATCATCTATACTTGTCAGTCATCAGTAGCCTAATAACATGTAATAAAACATTAAGAAAAGCTGAAGCAGTGATAATTCTGGATATTTGGACAAAAATCCATTTCCTAGTGTGTTTTGGACTAAAAAAATACATTTTTACTTTAAGTTACCCTGAGTAGGGTGAGTAGTATATAATTCGGTCCTTTTAAACTATCTCCCTACACCATTATTCATTACATGGATTTGAGAATAGACCTGCGGTGCCGTAGCATCATTTTAAGGTCAACATTCGGGCAATCACTGGACGGCCAATATTGGAACGTAGTACTAACTTTTCGGAAATGTTTTTTACCATCCCCAGCAAACTATCCCGGATGACGTATTGATCGTCCCAGATGCAATTTTTATCGTCGACGGGACAACATTAATGTCGAGCCCTGAGGAAAAGTCTGAATTCAAACCTGTTAAACACCACTTAAGAAAATGACCTTGTGTCGCATCCTGCTCGTGTGGAGGGGCTTGGTAAATATATAAATAGAAACTACGCAACGCTGCTTGTGATGATGGTGGTGGCGCGACGAAGATCTAATCAAAAGTCAGATCAATCTCTACAAATAGTTGTCTGAGCTGGAGCGACTTTTTCCGGAAAAAAATGGCGTGTTTAATTCGGCGGAAGAAGAAAGCATAGATTCCTCTTTAAGTGGACAATATGGAAAAGAATTTCTGGAAAGATGAAAAGAAAATTTCGAGAGGAAAAAACATGAGAGGATATTTATGAAGAGGATTACAGTAATCTCCGGGTTTTTTTTCTCTTTTTTTTTTTTTTTTAAAAGTCCAAGTTACTTTCTCTACATGTCGCACAGTTTTATTCTATCTGAATATGTATATATCTATAAAAAGACACACACACACACACACACACACACATATATATAATATATATATATATATATGAAAAAGTAAATGGAAGTGAATCCGACAGTATGAATTACATTTTTTTTTAAATGGCGAACTATAACATCATTTTGTTTGTTTTTTCTAAAAAATGTTTAATTCAATTATATATATATATATATGTATGTATATATATATATATATATAAGCAATCTACAGACGCGCGTTCGGGTTTACCCTTCATCAGTGCAGCTACACTTATTTTTCAGCAGCTACCTCTGGTCGGGTTCGAGACCCGAACGAACTTTCGCTCGTAAAGTCTCTTACCGGTGGGTCCACAAGCAGCTGCCAAGAATAGACGGCAGAATAATCGCTATATTTCCTAAACCGGAAATAAACTCACCAGAGGTCTCTAACTTGTAAACAAGTGAGACTAGCTTTCGCCGAAGCGGTATATATATATATATATATATTATATATAATATATATATATATGCACTAACCTATATATATATATATATATATATATATATATATATATATGCTCTAACCTATATATATATATATATATATATATGTGTGTGTGTGTGTGTGTGTGTGTGTATGTGTATTTTAGTGGTAAAACTTTACGGCATATATATATATATATATATATATATATATATATATATATATATATTAGCTATCTTTAATAACTAACACACTTAACATGCCACCCTCTAAAAATAATAACTCTTCAAATTCAAAAACAACATAGATAACAGATCTAAAAAACGAACTAAAACCAACTCATATACCCCATGATGACGACTGAAGAAGCAGTCGAAAGCGCTCGGGCTGACAGTATGGGTAATATCCTATTTCAATTGGATCCTAACACCAGAAAGATCGCCAGATGACTGGAAAAGATACAGATCCAAATAATGAAGTACTCCGTGTTATTCAATAACACATCCATAAATATATATATATGTATATATAGCTCAGTCGGTAGAGCATCCGACTAGAATTCACAAGGTTCCGGGTTCGATACCGGCCCACGCCAACTATAAGTAGCACAGGATCTGTGCTGTTTAGTGTAACGGTAGTTGTGGCGCTCCAACTCTCTCGTTTTTTAAACATAGATATCTATATGGAATACGTCACTCCTTTTCAACATCTCTCGTTGACTAATTACGTCTTGGCTTTTCGACTTTAAGTGTTTCAATTACATTTTGATTTTCACTTACATATGTACCAATCATGTCATTACCATTCAATTATGAACGCTAATCAACGAACGGTTACGAACCTTTTCCACACTCAACGCATTCAAAATATCCATCATCTTTTTAACTACACAGTTTTTTTATTCTCCTTGATTACTTTCATATTGTCCTGAAGAAGGTTTATTTTATAAACCGAAATGTTCGAACATCGACACTACGACTTATAAATTTCCATCCAGTGTAACATCCCATGTTTGTTCTACATTTTTCCATATACATATACAGAGTGTTCGGGAGAAATTTGTCAGTTTCATAAGGAAAAAGAAAAAGTGCTTGGTAACTACAACATTTAATGGATTGTAAAGAAATTCAACACGCATGGAAATTACACTACTTTCAACAAGTTCACTTAAAATAACCACCATTAGCATCGATCACAGCCTCAATCCTGCTCCGGAACCTGGAGCAAGCTAATGTTACACTTTCCCTGGCAAGAGTCTCAAAAACTACCTTAAGTCTGTCGATTTACTGGGCTTTTGTAGTACTGGCACCAGTGCCAAAAACATAATGATCCATGGGGTTAAGATCTGGAGAGTTTGGAGGCCAAACATTGGGACTGGTGTAGTCGTATAAATTCGCTGACAACCATTTTTGATTTTTCCCAGAGGTGTGCAGGGGGCGAATCCTGCTCCCATACATATGGCCTACCATTGGCTACCCTTGTTATCCAGTGTTTGACTACAGAGTTTAGCAACTCCACGTAGGTATCTGATGGTCTTCCAATACTTTTTTCTGCAGATTTTCGAGTATTTTTGCTTTACGAACGCAATCAGATCTTCTATTATGTTACTTTCTTCTAGCCACAGCCTCGTAGTCTCCATTGTAATTCTCCAATTCATACCTGATTGTTTTTACAGTTTTTTAGGGGCTTCGGGCAGCAACCATAATCTCCTTATTTTGATGGCCGGCGTAGATCATCATGAAACAAGTTATTCTCTTCTATGATTCAGGTGGGTTCCCGTCATTGATTCTGTCATCACGTATATGAATGAAGAAGGGTCCAAGCTTTTAAATGATGCGTAAGTAAAGTAAAGTCGGGGCGGCCTAAAGTCGGTATCAGCCAGTCAGCGAGGAGTCTATCCCCTTTTCACTAGCGCTAGACCTAGGAGATTTTTTTTTAGCATCTGAGACGGAACACCACATCTACCATCAGCTCCTTACTTTACCGCACAGATCCCTGTGCTACTCATACGCTGAGTTGGCGAGGATCGGTATCGAACTAGGAACCTTGTGGTTTCTAGCCGAACGCTCTACCGACTGAGCTAACCCGGCCCCTCATGATGCGTAGTGTGCGTCAATACCGTCAACCTACGGAGAAAAATAACCAAATATAAATCTGTCAAATTTATCCCGAACACCCTGTATATACAAGGTGCATACACTCACACAATCATTGCTATATATCACAAATATATTTAATTTATTGTATATATCATTTATCTAAATGTGTATTTCTATGGAATCTTTTTTCCATATCATTTACTTGAACGTTTCTTTTGGCGTTTTTGTTAGTTTCTTTTTTTTTTCTTTGATTACGTTCCTCAAACGAATAAGAAGAATTTACATTTGTCATTTTTGAAATCTGGGAGAAAAGAAACAAATGCATTTGAAAAGCAGCCAGGCTTTGATTCACTCATAAAGGATTATGATGTTCGCGCCTGCGCACAACAAAGAGAAACGACATTCATTATGCGCCGTAGATGAAGAGTCTCTACAAGAAAGGCGTTTGGGAAAACTATCCACAATTTGAACATAAAACGAAGAATTATTTTTTCTTTTTATTAGAATCTTTTTTTCAATTTTCACCCACGTAAATGCATCTTTTGTTAAATACACAAAATTCATAGTTTTTTTTTTTTTTTTTTTCATTGTAAATAATCTCCGCTGTTTTTCACGCTCTTCTTATCTATCCAGGGATTTGATTAAATATATTTATAGCTATATTACTCATTTACGAATTATCTATCTTCCCAGTCTCCTTTTTATCTATCTATCTATTTGTGTTCTTTATCTATCTATCTAAGGCTGTTCATCATATGGATGTGAATTAAGGAATTTTTAAGCGGAATTCAACAGGTTTGAATTCAGAGTTTTTCCTTCTCCTAGACTGGCCGTTCCTACAGTGGAGAATATACACCGGTTCTCACTATAAATAGTGAGACACCGAGTGAAAAGTTGTACTGTTACCGTACTGTTACCGTACTGTTACTGTTTAGCGGCAAGCTAGCCGTTCTTGTACCTTATTGTAAATGCACTTGTCTCTTTTTACCCTACTTCGACTTGACTTCTTTTTTTACTGTTGAACTAACATCACAACAGTTACCAAATGCGATTCATTATTCGCCGTAGTTGAATTGTCTAATCTTAATACAATGACTGCTATTTACACAGTAGTATTCCAACTAACAAAGACTCCATCAGATGATGACTCTGAGTTCAGGCATGGTTTCGGCCGAAGAATCATTACCACTAACCCAGAGCGCCCCAGCAGTATTTCACGATACCACCAGAATTTGTTGGTTTGATGTCACATTGTAGGATGCCATATCCATGCTGATGCGGTTAGAGCTTTATCCTGGATCTTTTTGATGTATTTCCTCTTGTCTGGTGGAGAAAGTCCAAGTTTAGTAAAAAATGCCTAGGTTGAGTTGGTAATAAATCCTCGGCATCCTACTTCGATACGAAATACATCTGTTATCCAACCATTTTCTGACGCATTGTTCTCGTAAATCTAGCTATTTATCTAAAGTTGTTCATTATATGGTAATGACATTAGTTCAATTGTTTAGGCGGAGTTTAACAGTTTTCCTTCTTCTATATTGCTTGACATTTCTCATGCATCAAAATTAGTTTCTTTTCCAAGTTAGTTTATTTTTTACTCATTCCTATAGTAAGTAATCTGAATACTCTTTTTTCTTGAATATGATATTTCAAATAACTTGGTGAATTGTAGCAAAGTTGCCCCTCCTCTATATATTGCCTATAGATAAGGAAACACCTGGTAGAGAAAAAATCATATGAATAGCAATATATTCAGAAATTCTTATGAATTTTTTTTCATTAGATAATATATCTAATAACTTTCCTTAAACATATTTCGGGTGTTCTTTAAATGTCTCAGATGAATTAAAACTAGTAGATGAAAATTTAAACTTAAGAGCTGATGTTATATTTTTTTTAAATTTCAAAGAATTTTTTTTTTTTCAATTATAAAACTAACCCTAACCCTAACCCTAACTCCTAACCCTAACCCTAACCACTAAAAAACAACCTGATTTTGACGGTGTAAATGGAAAAAATATCCCCACGAATCGAGATCGCAAAAGGCGTGCCTAAAGGTCATATGGTCCAAAAGGTTTCGATAACATAACCCAAGAGTTTGACAAGCCGTAAAACCACCCAACCAACCAGAAAATAAAACTGCAGTATTCTGATGGATAATGTCGATTTTAACCAGGGTGCTCTAGGTATTTATCTCACCCGTTCGCCACGGGTAGGTATGGGGCATTCAGCGAAGATCGAACTGCTATTCAGTGGTAATATACCTGCGAGACTAACTTGCTAACCATTAAACCCGATGTGAAGCCTAGGTATGTAGCCAGCCCGATCGCCACGGGTAGGGTGTGAGAGAGGTTTGTAATTATGGGGCATCTAGAGAAGAAGAAGAAGAAGAAGAAGAAGAAGAAGAAGAAGAAGAAGAAGAAGAAGAAGTTCAAATCTAGTTCAGATGAAATGTCAGGTTATGATCATACCTTATCTTGAAACTTTAGTGAATTTCAAGAGTTCATATTAAAAAAAGTTTCTAGATGAATGTACATAAAATAAAATTAAAATCCTCCAGTAAATTAACTCTTTTATGGTTCAAAAAGTACCAAGCCTGAATAAACTGTCAAGATTCGAGAAATGTGTTGGGAAAACTATTCACAATATAAAAATAAAACGAAGAATTGATTTTTCTTTTTATCGGGATTATAATGGGTAGTATTATATAAGTGCACATATCCAACTTTCGATACTATTATAACAGTATAACCAAATGTTATCAAGGTACCAATAAATTACACTTGTGTATAGGTCTAATCCTGAAAGCCCAAGGGGTGAGGTCGACCTATATACGAGTTATAAATTTGTATGCTTGAAACTAAAATATAATACGAATAACTAGTTGTAGACCCTGAATTAAATCAAATTTCCGATCAATCAAAGGAATGAAGTTTAGATCTGATCGAATTATATACAATGTTTTTTTGTTATTTCAAATAAATAATTTATTAGGAATTAGTGTCGTTATAAAAAACAAGATATTTTAAAACACTTTTTGCATATATTTTACTTATTTACTAAACTTAGAATAGTTGTGGCCCGAAGAAGGACAAATTATGGGGCACCTAGTGAAAATCGAACTCATAAAAATAGTCAGCTAATTTTTTGTTTTACATTTTCACCACGTAAAATTCGTACTTTATTTTTCATCTATATATATTCATTCTTTTATTTCTTAATCTTCCGACTGTAATCATTTTGCAACAAACATCCTCTGGTTAAAATGAGAACGTCCAAATCCTTCAAGATGAAATGCAAAATTATAAATCCTGATTATCTGGTGTCGCTTATCCGACGAATTCTCATTTATTATGCGTGTCATCAGCTGAGCTATATAATGGACCATTTCATTTTTATGATTAAGAAGAAAGAGAAGCTGGCTGGTTTGTTTGTTTGTTGGTTGGCTGGTTGACTTTTACAGCATGCCAACCCTTGAAAGAAAGAGAAACAAAAAGGATATGCTACACAGAAGAAATATAAGAAAAAAGTAAGAAATAGAGTAGGGGAAAGAGTGAGGGGTTGCGTGCGCGGAAGCGATATGCTAATTTGTTTCAATCGAATATAACGAAAAGATAAAAAGGAAAAATTATACAAAAATGAGTGAGGTAGAGTTAAATCAATATTAAACATAACAAACGTTGTGATAATTAATTTATCATACTGTGATATATCCACAAGTTCACAAGGATTAGATTAAATTAATTTATAGCTATGTAGCGATTGCTGCCCCTGTTTGGGCTGGAAGAGTTATCTTCCCTTGTTCTCGGGTTTTCACCTCTGGGCGCCATTGACTATTTAATCAGTGAAGCGCCAGTTTTGAACCCTCTTTGTCTCTGGGACGGCAAGGGGTTAGACGTTCGCGTCTACATCCTATCCTGTGGGTGACTTTTACTCCGTATCTTCCTTATACACCATACCTTCTTCATAGTACATTTATGTACCTTCTTTAAATTTCCATATTGTCCTTCTATTCATAAATGTATCGCTTATTTATCTTGTCTCATATATGTATTCCTGTTATTCATATTTTCTATACGTGCTCATTAAATTCCGTTGTTACATTTCACACCCTTGTCGGAATATTGTTTGTACTTATATGTACCCACGTTGGGAGGTCTCTAAGCCAACAAACCATCAATAACTAACTGTAATACCTTTTAAATCTTACAGCTATATTACTCATCTCAGAATTATCTGTCTATCTATATATCTATCTAAACCTGTTCATCATATGGATGTGACATGAGTTCAATTGTTTAAGCGGAGTTTAACAAGTTAGTATTTCTCTGAATGTTTGAGATGAGGCTTGATGATTAGTATTATCTGCGTTATTCGGACTATTGTCCCCATCTTCATTGTTATTTGTACAATGTTTCGGCCGATATGCCCTCCGGCCTTCTGCAGATATTTCTTGTCGGACTCGGGAACCTTCTCGGTGATGGCGCCCGATTACGACAAGAAAGTTCCCGAGTTCGAAAAGAAGGTTCCGGGCAATAGGTTGGGGCAATCATATAGGTGCTAGGGCTTTACGTGACCAGCCGATTGATCGGAGGACGCCTCTCCAACCGCCCGTCTAGCCTAAGTAAGGGCAAAAGTGGAGTGTTGGATTTCATCATTAAGCATCACGGATCGCCCCCCACGGCCACCAAGTAGCTCCATTGGGGGAGTCTTACTCCTATGCAGAGGTGCAGTCGGTGTATTCTAACGCCCAGCCGACAGGGCGGTAGAGATTGTAAGAAGAGATCTATACATATACGTATGTGTTAAAACGGAATTCTTACTAAATAGTAGAGGCACGCATAGCGTCACTGTTATCCTCATAGGAAATGGAATTGCCGATCCGAGTTCAAATCCTAGATGAGGGTGTTTACATTTACTTCCCGCTAATTCACTAGGGAGAAACAGCAAACCATCTGTTGTGGGTCCCGCCCACTAGCTATGGGTAAATAGTAGGACAGTATGATTTCTTTGATGAGGCAGACAGACGATTAGAAGGAAAACTCTGAATTCTGACAAGCTTCAACACGCTCAAAAATTGACCTTGTGTCACATCCTGTCTGTAGGAAAAATGTCGGGTAAACACAGATTATCTAGACAGGCGAATTGTTCTCATTTTTGCGGACTGGTGCAAAACAATTTTCCTTCGTAACACATTTGTGTTCGGAGGAAATTGTTTTCCATCCTCCGATAAGACATTCTCTTTTCCGTGTCACTTGGACCAGATGCGGCAACTATCGTAATTATATATATATATATATATATATATATATATATATATATATATATATATATAAATTCTGTTAGGATATATATTTATATATATATTATATATATATATATATATAGAATTCTGTTAAGATATATATATATATATATATATATATATATATATATAACGGAATTCTAAGAATGCGCGTGTCTGTGCGCGCTTGTGAAAAGATAGAGATAGATAGAAAGATATATAGAGAGAAAGATAGGATGTACAGACGCGCGCACACGCGCACAAACACACACGCACCCACACACTCATGCATTGAGGCATATGAATATATTATGGATATGATCCTCGGTGTGCGGGTCTCTGTGTATTTGTGGGGGTGTGCGCGTTTGTATACCCTCTCTCTCTCTCTCTCTCTCTCTCTCTCTTCTTTCTTTCTTTCTCACTCTCTCTTTCTCTCTCTCTCTCTCTCTTCTCCCTATCCCTCTCTCTATCTCCCTCTTCCTCTCTCTTTCTTTCTTACTCACTCTCTCTCTCTTTCGGTTTCACCCACTCTCTCTTTCTTTCTCACTCTCTTCTCTTTCTCCCCTCTCTCTTTCTCTTCTCTTTCTCTTTCTCTATCTTCTTTTTCTCCCTCTCTTTCTCGCTCTCTTTCTTTCTTTCTTTCTCTTTCTTTCCTCTTTCTCTCTCTCTTTCTTTCTCTTCTCTTTCTTTCTCTTCTCTTTCTTTCTCTCTCTCTCTCTCTCTCTTCTCTCTCTCTCTCTTTTTTCTTCTCTCTCTCTTTCTTTCTCTTCTTTCTTTCTTTCTTCTTTCTTTCTTTCTTTCTCTCTCTTCTTTCTCTCTCCTTTCTCTCTCTCTTTCTTTCTCTCTCTCTCTCTCTTTCTTCTTTCTTTCTCTTCACACATACTCACACGAGCGCATTCTTACCTCTGTCACTGATATTGAGCACTCCACAAATAATACAGCAAAGAAAAAAGGGCCACCACTAACTCACCAAATGAGCAAGTGATAACCATATACTATTGAAATATACCCATATCCACGAGGGGGTGTCAAAAAGTAATGCCAATTTCTTATTCATAAAACTAACTGAAATGTTTTCCAATTATAAATGATTATATCATCCAAATAAAATCCAAAATAGCTGCCCCCCCTTAGAGTTACGTCAAAATCAAGAGCAATGATTTAACTTCTTGTTGCTGAGGGGGAAACCCCTGTGAACATTCAACGATGATTACAAAATGTATCTGAGTTGTTTGTTTGTTTATTGATTTTAACGGCATATCAACCCGTCTGGGTTTATGTCATGCCTAACGGTTAGGAAGTTATACATATCGTGTATTTATATTTATACGTTTTAATAATTGGTTTTAACAATGTGTTAGCATTATTGGGAATTATGTTGTATGGTATTGATTTGTTTCATATCTATATTCTATGGTATAATTTTATTTCCCTCAAAAGAGAGAATATCCTCCATGTTGACATTTTCAAACAGATCTTTCATATTGTTTGCTTTAAAATAAGGGTTTCTGATGTGAGAAAAAAAACCTGCATTCCATGAATAAGTGTTTAATGTCAAAGGTGTTTGACATGTTCCACATTGTGGTTATTGTTCTTGTTTGAGTATATAGGAGTGTGTTAGTCTTGTATGACCAATGCGTAATCGCGACAAATGACTTGTTCCTTTCTAGACTTCCTTAAAGTTGGTCTCCAGCCTCCCAAAGTGGGTTTGATTAGGAAGGCAAGTAACAGGTGATGAAACATAGGTTCATCATTATAAACCGGAATCAAAGAGGCAGTCAATGGAATGGCACCACTCTTCGTCACCACCACCAAAAAAGTTCAAGACGCAAAAGTCAGCTGGAAAAATCATGGCGACTGTCTTTTGGATTGCTCAAGGTGTCATTCTAGTCGAAGTCTTGTCAAAATGAAAAACAATAAACCCTGAGGCCTACATTGAGACCATAATGAGGCTCAGAGCAAGAATCCGACGAGTAAGGCCCATCTTTCCCATCGACAGTGCCCTCATTCTGCATGACAATGCTCGACCACACACAAGCATCAGGACGAGAGTAACAATCGCCTCATTTAGGTTGAAAACATTACCGCATCCTCCATACTCACCTGATCTAGTGCCTACAGACTATTATCACTTCAGCCTCATAAAAGAGTGTTTAAGATAAGAGTATTTAAGACAAACATTATTCCAGTGACAATGAAGTGAAATCTGTCGTGAGGAAATGGCTCAAACAACAATAAACTGAATGTCACGGGGCAGGGATGCATGTTCTCATTCGAAGGTGGATAATTGTTATATAGAGGAACGGTGACTGTGGAAAATTAGGGATGTGATCCTCAGAGGGCCAGCTTCATTTTGAAGGGTGATACATGTTCTTGTGTTGGCAATTATACCATTCCTAAACAAAATGGAACTGTGAGTGTAGCCGATAAACACCGTTTAGGGGTTGAAATGCGCTCTTTAGCCTTGGTCGGCAACCCATCAGTCAACGGAAAGTCCAACACAAAACTTCTGCTACCTTTCAAGGAAAGGCTAGGGGAGTAAACCCCGAAAACAAATCAGGAGCTGGAGTCCCTAAGGTGGTGTGATGCTTAAATCCAGGGCTACCTATCAACTCCTGCGACACTACCGTTGACAAACCGCATTGATACCTTACCTTTCCTTTGGATCACAGCGGCAGTGTAAAGAGGGGGATGTGGTGTATGGGCAATAGCTTATCCTTATATGAATCCGCCTAGGCTATGTAGTTCAAAGAGAGTAAAAAAAAATGTAAAAAAGAGAAAAAAACAAACTTTGACACTACTCCATCGTCTCTCGTAGTCTGCCAACCAAACAAAATGGCATTCATTTTTGACTCAACCTCGTATATTTTTGTGTTTATCTGTTAATTTATCAGTTGTCAGTAGCATGGTCGACACTCGAAGCATACGGCAGTGATCTACACTTTGACCGTATACAGATCTAAATTCAAATAGTCTTGTCATTTCTTTTACTTTGATTATTTTTCTAGTAAATATAATAATTGCTTTAAAATCGATCGACACATTAAATGTTATCAGGAACCAGTTGAAGATTTCATTATTGAATATTCCAATGTTATAATGTTATCTTGTGTCGATAAAATCTCTACATCAATAAGCAGAACGCAATCTTAATAACGTTTGCTCAATACGCTGATCTCATAGAACGTAATTTAATAATAATAATAATAATAATAATAATAATAATGGGGAATGTAATTATTCTGAAAAACCATTTACGTTTTGAATTCGACAAACGTATACAAAATAAAACAAAATCTACTTATGAATTAATTAATTTAAACTCTTGATTTGTGCACTGAAACTATATCTACCGTCTATTATTATACTGAAGTTGAGCGAATCAATGTTCGTCTCCTAAAGTATTTTTACTGTTTAGTTTAATGACACGAAAGTTATAATAAATTATTTCTTGATTTTAGGATTGAATTATGGTTTTAAAAATTCCATTTTAATTGGTTCTAATTTAAAATTATTTCAAAAACTGACCCGTTTCTTTACTTTAGATTCTGCCTGTCACTCTCTCCCTTTCTATATATATATCTTGATTATCTCCTCGTTATATATGTTAATTTCTTCTCTGTGAGAGAGAGAGAGAGAGAGAGAGAGAGAGAGAGAGAGAGAGAGAGAGAGAGAGAGAGAGAGAGAGATTTCTTTGGTTTGAAACGGATTTGTATGTTAATTTTTAAGCAGCCAACCCGGTCAACTTCTTGGTTTTAATAAATTTAGGTGAAACGTTCCGTTTCTTAAAAATCTTACAAATGATTTTAATCTAATTTTTATTCTCAGGTCGTATTTTTTTTTAAAGATAATTTTTTGAAAAGTCACTTTCCCTACCCCCAATTATCTACCCGGAGCTCAATGGGTGACCTAACGGGTTACGCTTTGTCTAGTTACTTTATAATTAAAAGTACACACACACACACACACACACACACACACACACATATATTATATATATATAATATATATATATATATATAAAGTAAAGTCGACGGGGCGGCTTAAAGTCTATATCAGCCAGTCAGCGGGGAGTCTATCCCTTTTCAATAGCGCTAGACCAAGGATTGTTTTTAGCATCTGAGGTGGAGCGCCACACCTACCATCAGCTCCTTACTTTATATATATTATATATATATATATATATATATATATATATATATATATATTTATATTTGTATATGTATAAGTATTAAACTTACCGGTGGGCATAAGTACGATGTTGGAAGCGCACAATATCCAGAGGCTAAGGTTGAGAAAAAACAATACAAGTGCTCAATACAATGTAGAGCATATATATATATATAATATATATATATATATATATAAGAGAGAGAGAGAGAGAGAGAGAGAGATACAGGGTGAATGAAAAGTAACTTCCTATTTTCTGCTATTCATAATTTTTTTTATATGCGGTTACAATCTGGCCAGTTGTCAAAGTTGAGGGAATATTGAAAACTTCCTGGAAGATGATTGGGTAGACGTGGTCGGCATGAGAAGTATTTGACAAAGACTTTACAATTTTGATCATTCGGAAGAGATTATTGGTTGGTTGGATTTTACGTCATGTCAATCTTTATAATTTTATGTCGAAGACATCTTGTTTTAGGGCCATGTCACCCACCCACATTTTGTTTTAGGGCCATGTCACCCACCCACTTCAGTTTTTCTGAAATTCTTTCCAAGTATGGATTATGATAAAGTTAAAAAAAACCCAAAATTTGAACTTTCAATTCCAAAAATTGGTGGTGTTATGTCAATTTTAGCTCTCCAAATTTGGTTGGGTTTTGGCAAAAAATGGCAATTGTTTGTAATCTATATTTGTCTGTGAAACGAGTTCTAGAGCTTCCCTACTCCTCAAAATTGGTTTATAAAAGTATTTTTGCCAAGTGTAGATTATGATAAAGTTAGAAAATCCCCAAAATTTGATCTGACCATTTTTGGAATTGGCAGCTCAAATTTTGGGGTTATGTCGATTTTTGGCTCTCCAAATTTGGGTGAGGTCGCAAAAAATGGCGACTTTAAGCTTCCCTACTAGAAATTGGTTTATAAAAGTATTTCTCCCCAAAGAATCCGGAAATGCTATCAAACATTCTTATTGTCAATCAATTTTAAGTTATTGATAATTTTGATTTGTTTTCATAGCAAGATCAATATCCCGATGTGGCACTGCATCTACGACAAATTCTTATTCTATTATTATTTCACATGTATAACGTTAACATAGACCACATCTGAAAAATATTCAAAAACATTGAAGTGGGTGGGTGATAATTTTTTTTTTTTTTCTGTACCCTTTATTCACTTTTGATGGGTACTCATTTTTTTTTCAAACTCAATATTTTAAACATGTTGCAATATGACCCTTGTGAGCCAGAACTGCTAATGGAAGGAGGAGGAATAATAACAAGAGGCTTTTAAAAATAGGTGATGACCAAAGACGGAGAGCGCATGGTTTTTGAAACGCGTAG
>CM042162.1:9388175-9405675 GCA_023376005.1 Doryteuthis pealeii
AACAAACACGGGAGATAGCTACCTAAATCAATTAAATCAATTCGATTTATGAGGTTTTCTGTAGGAGGGTAAAGTCATTGTCCAAAACCACATATTAGGCTCCAGTTGCCAGTAGTCCACTCGTTTAGTAGAAGATTTGAATGTCAGTGGCGAATGATGGAATGTTAAACCCTGATTTCTCTATCTTGATTGTTTGGGTTAGCTACACGTTGTAAATTCGTAGTTGTAGAACGATGTGTTCTCTTTTTTTGCTTCTCTTCTCACTCGTTCTTACCTGACAGTTATCTCGTGCTATAGTAGACCTGGGCATCGTCCAGAGCACGAAGACAGAGCGAACGCAAGTATTGTGTCCTGTTTCGCCAATCACACTTAAGCGGTTGATCACCCCAGGCCGGGAAAATGAAGCCAGCGTTGACAGTGATAGATGATTTAGGGTAAGGAGTCTGAGCTCAGGATTGAACACAGCTGGAAGAAAAGATGTAAGAAGGAGAAAGGTTAGAGAAAAGTAAGGATTGATACCAGCGAGTTCCGGGACATTGGAGAAGGAAGGGCTGGGAGGGTTAGAAGATAAAAGAAAGAAAAAAGAGAAAAAAGAAAGAAAAAGAAGAAAGAAAAGAAAGAAAAGAAAAAAGCAAAGGGAATAAAGAAAGAAAAAAGAAAAAAGAAAGAACGTAAAGAAAAAAGAAGAAGACAAAAAAGAAAAAAGAAAAAGGAAAAATAAAAGAAGAAAAAAAAAAGAAAGAAAGAAAAGAAGAAGACAGAAAGAAGAAAGAAGAAAAAAGAGAAAGAAAGAAGAGAGACATGAAAGAAAGAAAGAGAAGAGAAAAGAAAAAGAAAAAGAAAAGACGACAGAAAAGAAAAAAGAAAGAAAAAGAAGAAAAAAGAAAAGAAAAAAGAAGAAAAGAAAGAAGAAAGAAAAGAAAAAGAAAAGAGAAAGTGAAGAGAAAAGAAGAGAAAGAGAAAGAAAAAGAAAAAGAAGAAAAAGGAAAGAAAGAAAAGAAAAGAAAGAAAGAAAGAAAAGGAAAAAAGAAAAGAAAAAGAAAAGAAGAAGAAAACACGCCAAAGAAAAAACGAGAAAGAAAAGAAAGAAAAAAGAAGAAAAGAAAGAAAAGAAAAAAGCAAAGAAATAAAGAATAAAGAAAAAGAAAACAAGAAAAAAAAGAAGACGTAAAGAAAAAGAAAAGAAAGGAAAAAAAAAAGAAGAAAAAGAAAAAGAAATAGAAAAAGAAAAGAAAGAAATAAAAGAAAGAAAGAAAAAGAAAAGAAAAGAGAAAAAAAAGAAAAGAAAAAGAAGAAAAAGGAAAAGAAGAAAAGAAAAAAAAAGAAAAGAAAAAGAAAAAAGAAGAAAAAGAAGAAAAAGAAAGAAGAAAAAAAGAAAAGAAAAAAGAAAAGAAAGAAAGAAAAAAAAGAGAAAGAAAAAGAAAAGAAAATGAAAAAGAAAAAGAAAGAAAAAAAAAGAAAAGAAAAGAAAAGAAGATAGAAAAAGAAAAGAAAAAAAAGAAAACTAATAAAGAGGGATAATTCGACTAAGCACAGCCATACAACACTGCACCAGAGATTGCCATTTCAAAAATTGGCCTATAAAGCCACGCCAGATCAGCAGTTAAGGAATACAATTGGACACAAACGCCATCGTCTTTAACAGACAGACAGAGATCACAATAAAAAATTTGTATTATTGGATTATTCGGACTATTGTCCTCTCCTTCTTTGTGTTATCTGTACAAACGTTTCGGCCGATGTTCCTCCGGCCCTTCTCGGGTACTTTTACCGGGAACTAGTGCCATCTTGATCATTCTTAATTAAATTTGTATAACACAAAGTAATGAAATATGATGTTGATTGATTGAATTATCGCCTAATTATATTGGTATTTTTTAAATTGTAATTATTGAACTAAATTTTTTACTATATTGTAAGTATTTACGTGGGGATTTTATGGGGATCCAGTGAGGATCTAACTTGTGATGGTAAATCATGATCTGCCGAGACTAACTTTTTACCCCCCTAGACCAGGCGACGCCCGAGTAAACAGTTCTAAGATATAGCAAGAAGAACACAATCGATAAATACAGAGAATGATCCGACGAGAAATGGCATGCAAGATCACGAAATAAAATGAAGAGAATCATTGAGTATCGTCTACTGCATCAATGTTTAATAAACGCAACTGGCTAAGACAACGACGTGCCACAGCGCGTATTAATGGAAATCAAGATACGTCCATTCATGTATTTCGGTGATTCCATTCCTTGAATCCTGATTGGCTGCTTGGTTTCTATGTGTTTAGCGGCTTCATAAATAACCTGGCATTTTTCCGGTAGTGTATTGCAAAAACGGATTAGAATTCCGTATTCAGTCATGACTACTCTGTTTACCCCAATTGTCTTCAATCGACGGTAATTGGAACTTAGTATAGATTATTTATGGAGAATATTGGCAAAGTAAAGAAAATTATGACAAATGAAAGAAAAGAGAAAATAAAGAAAGAAAGAGAGAATAGGAAGAGAAAACGGAGTGAAAAAAAGGAGATAAACAATGAAAAAAAAAGTAAAGTCGTCTGGGGGGCCTAAAGTCGGTTCAGGACCAGACAGTGAGGGAGTATATCCCTTTTCACTAGAGCTAGAACAAAGGAGATTTGTTTTTTTTAGCGTCTGAAGGGGGAGCGCTCCACACTACCCTAGCTTCTCATTTACCGTACAGATCCCTGTGCTACTCATACGCTGAGTTGACGAGGGCCGTATGAACCAGCCTTGACGAGCCTAGTTAAGTACTCTACGACCGAGTGGAAAATAAATACAGTTGCAAAACCCACAAAAAAAAAGAGAAAAAGGGGGATGAAAAAATAAACTCATAACCCCCAACTTGGGACTTTATTCTTTAGTAGGTAACACCTCCATCAAATAAGTTTAGTGTCATAACATCCACGACGCCCTCTTGAGGTTCTTAATCCTTGCAGGGGCCGTAACGCATTCTAGCCTCGCGAGAGGGCGGAATTACAAAAGAGGTGATGCGATCGAATTATCGACCAATACTTACCAGATATATAAGCTTAAGTAGTACGGTGGGTAGGCCATATAGTCGAGATACCAAGCCCAGACAGACGAGGGTGCTATACACTTTTCACTAGCGCTAGATCAAGGGTGATTGTTTTTGTGTCTGAGGTGAGCCCCTCACTTTACGCAAAGATCCCCTGTACTATTTTTATGCGCTAAGTTAAGCGAGGGCCCGGCATCGAACCCGGACCTTATGATCCTTGGCGGACGCCTCTCGTCGTCTCGCGTCGTCTCTCCCCCGCTCTCTCTTCTCTCTCTTCTCTTCCTCTCTCTCTCTCTCTCTCTCTCTCTTAGTAAGTAAGCTACAGTCGCGGGGCGGCCTAAAAGTCGGTATCGCCGTCAGACGAAGGGATCTAATCCCCTTTCATAGTCTAGACCAGGAGATTGTTTTCATCTATGGGTGGAAGACGCCACCTTCATCAGCTCCTTACTTTACCGCACAAGATCCCTGATGCTACTCTTACGCTGATTGGCGAGACACGGGTATCGGACTGAAAACCTTGTGAGATATATCTAAGACGACGCTCTACGACGGCTACACCCGGCCCAATATATATATATAGTGAGCCAATATATATAAATGTGCAAAAAACTACTAAAAAGTGTATTAAATCTACATACAATCGCAACATCTAGACTCCATAACTATCAGAGGTTGATTACCTTTTAAAACTTAATCTAACCATTATTATTTTTTATTATCAAGAACTCATTTTTTTACTGTATAGCAATGTATTCCAAGCACACCCAGTACACACAAGCTAGGATGTGAACAAGTTCAATTTATTAATCGGCAGTTTAGTAGGATTGAAGGTTTATGGAGGTGCGTGTTGTATTGGTTAAGTCGAGGTAATGGACTCGTTGACGCCTGGACGAAGCTACAGTTCCACACAGCAGAATACCCTTGTATGAATCCCAACTACTCTCCCCTCCAGCGTTGGTAAATAGAGGGAAAAACTGGGCTCTAACCTTGGTTAGGCAACCAGTCTAGGCAGAAGGAAAACAGAATTCAAACTCTTGTTTAAATACGCTTGGCGTGTCACTACTAGAATAGGCTCCCAGTCCTAAATTAGTGATCTTTAACGCATCCATTTTTTTCCTAGATTGGATAATCTAATTAAAAGATTAAAATAACCGAGTCTAAGCCTACTATTTTAACCGATAGCATGGAGGGAAAATAGTCGTATGCATATCTTTCTCAATGGCATTAGTGCTCTATGGAATTCAAACAGCCTTGTCCAGGATTTGAACCAGTGTCGCTAAGTCCATTCTGTGACGATAACCATTAACACACTGTGCCTCTTAATGACTACTATTGATTAGAATAATTACTTGATATCATATAATTATTAGTCTTACATAGGAATATTTGAAACCTTAGAAATTAATTATATTAGATAGGAATACTTGATATCATAAGTATGTGCAAAACACTCTAAAGAAACTAAATAACCCGTGAGGGGTTGATGTGGTGTAAAGAATAGCGGCATGTGTGCTTGGTGCTATATTCAACAGGCACCGAACGAAAACGCCGCATGCGCCACATCACTTTTTCAGAAAATGGTTCAGAAAATACACTTGTCAGTTAAATCTACTTAACAGAAATAAATTCCACCATCGTATGTTACCCCGCCCGAAAGAAAAAAAAACTAAAAAATTAAAGAGTTAACGGAATTTAATTAAATTTTCAGTGTTGATTTATTGATGAATAAATATATAATGCACCAGTTATTTTATTTAAACCACTTTTCTTTTTTAGGTCAATTAACTTTGAACCACGTATCTTTGTGAATCTGTGATACGCCTAAATGATACGTGGTTCAAAGTTAAACTGACCTAAGGTTGAAAGAATTAATCTCAAAGAGGATAGATAATAGAGTTACCAAATATTATGTTGGAATCATTGTTATAAGGCTCTGCGTAAATCCACCTTGAATTTTATGAGACTGAAAGTCACGTGGTTAGTTAATCTATACATTGAGTGATACTTGACGCAGCCCTCATTCACGTTATTTGACATTGACGAACGTGCCAAGAAAGGATCATAGCCATAACAAGAAGCGCGACTCACAAGGATTGGAAGGACAAAGGATCTAACACATAAAGGATCACCCCGAACACAGGAAACACCAGGATCCACCCAACAGGAGAGGAGCAGTAGAGATAAGAGAAGAGAGGACACCAAAGGATCATATTAAACACGAAGAGGAGACACGGAACACCAAGGGATCAACACACTAAGAGATACCAAGGAACAACCAAAGATCATACCCAACAGAGGGACACTGCAAATGAATAACAAAGTTCTTAACTAAGGATAGCCTCTCTGCTTAACACAAGTGCTCTCTGCGCTAGAGTGCTCTAGGGGAGTGCTCTTTCTTTAAGCCTAAGGATGGCCAAAAAAATCCTAATACCCTCGTCATTAGGCTAGTAGGTCTCTCAACAAACGTTAATCTATACATAGGAAGTACATTTTGAGTTTGGGGACCGCATGTGAATTTTTATATTCCCTTGATAATCCTTTGACAAATTTACCTATAATCTCAATATAACTTCTGCTACACCACGCATTTCGCAGAACTGACGCGTCCCACTGTCTCTTTGGTGCAATGTCAAATTAACAAGCTGGGATGTTCCGTCGCAGAGAATTATCATTTCGCATGCTGGAATCTCCGATATACAAAACTTTGGGGGAACAAGTTCTTACGATGCGCTCCCATCATCATTATGGCAATCGATGTTGCCAGCCTCTCAGAGGTACAGTTACCAGATAGCGGCTGCCGCACCATCGAGATCCCCACTGACAACTTTGGACGTCATGGTGTAGCGTTTGCATTCGAGATACGGTAAATTTGTTGGGTAGAACCGGCTCGACCGGCCAGAATGAATGCCGTACCAGTAAAAGTAACAGTAATAGAAGTACATTTTTTATGGTTAGTCATTGTTTTGTTATATATTAAACCTTTAGAATTTAACTTGGAGTAAAGGCAATGAAGGGGTACTCCACACTCCCCAGAGCTCTGGAACTGATACAGTTTAGTGTCATGCACATGACAACCCCTTTTTTAGGGGAGGGAGTCTGCTGGGTATACAGTCAGCCTATTATAAACCTCACTAACAGGGTAAAGGAGAAGAGCTTTTTTTTCTTTTCTGTTAAGAAAATACAAAAAAGTAAATAAAAATATAAAATGTATACAATTCCTTAAAGTCTAAGAATACAAGGTGTGTCATAAAAGTATCAAGTTTGAAGCTGTATTTACCAAGATAGAAATGAACAATGAATGGAACGTTACTTTTTCTTTAGAATACAAGATGTGTCATAAAAGTGCCGAGTTTGAAGTTGTATTTACCAAGATAGAAATGAGCAATGAATGGAACGTTATCATTTTAGAATACAAGGTGTGTCAAAAAGTACAAAAAATCTCGATACCTTTTTGATACCTTGTACATCATGTTAGTCAGTTCCATTCTTACAAGGTGTCTCGTATTTCTGGTCTTGTGCTATACTGAGTGAAGCGTTGTATGCTATATGTAATGCAAACAGCTTCATCCGGGATTTGAACTCGTGTCGCCACGTACATTTTCTACGACAAGCGCCTCCACCGTCAGGTGTATCTAAGATTTCCAGGGATACCATTTAGACTCTTAGGAATTTGCGTTATTATATTCCTACTCTATCCATGCCAGCGAAAAAAATGCCCTGTCGGCTGTTACAATAGAATACGGTGATTACACTTCTGCAGAAAGTTAAGATTCGACAATGGCGCTACCTGTTGCCTATGGGTGGCGACCCTTGAGCGTTAAGAATGGAATCCTGATGGCTGAGCAGTCCATGTCATACAACACAACACTTTGGCCCTTACTAGATTGGGGGTCATAGGGCCCCTCTCTGATCAATCGGCTAGTTACGTTTCAAACTCCAATTGTTGTATACCTTCTTTACTTCTTCTATTTCTTTTTCTGGCTTCTTTGACATCTTAAGTTCTTCCTAGCGTCTCTTCTATCGTCTGGACGTCGTCTTGGTGGTCGGGGTCGCACTTTAACTCATTTCTTCTTCTAGATCAGTCTTGTTACCAGAGACATTCATTAATCCAAAACCGTGTTATTTTCTAAGCTTTTATTTACTTAACTAAACATTTTAATGTAACTAAACATCTGACTAACATAGCGCGAGTATGCAGTGAGTTCCAGTTAAGGCAGGACATCTCTGCCCGACGTCCAAACTGGAAAACTGAGGACCCAGCCAGTCCCGTGTACTTGTGACTCACGTATTTCGCGGGCTTACACATTCCATGTATATAAGGTGATTAGGAGGAAAGGGCCCATCAAGCTTTCAAATGAAATGAGCTTTGACATAATCTTATGCAAGACGCAATATTATGGAACACATCTTATATATAATTGTCCCCAACCCTATTGCCTTTAGGGCAAACCAACCCTTTTTGTAACATATATGTGCTCAGTTGGCTTCAGTGTGTTATAACTTTAAATCATACATCAGTGGTGAAGTGTTCAATTTTGAACCTCTGTAGATCCATCCAGGGGTTAAATTTTCTTAAAAATATATTAAAATTAAATACTAATTTGAATAAAAGCAAAATTTCGTCGCATAAATTAACCCAACATATGTTAGTGCAAGTGCGAAAAGAAGAACAGAAACTCAACGAACCAGACTACCATATTTCCTTTCTCCGGAGACATCGATTAGACCCGGAAATGCAACTAGCGCACCACTGATCTAGTCTAATATTCCCATGGTATTTATACTCTAAGGAATTTGCATTATTCTCTTCCAGCTAAAAAAAAAAAAAAACTCAGTGCTGAAGATATGTATTATTGGGAAACTTACCAGAACGGAAGAAATCCATTATTATTATATATGTGAGGAAGAATTACAGAAACCATTAAAAACAAAACTCTCGGAGGGATATATAAAGAGAGACAGTGTTTCGTTCTTTGCACATATTAAGGTTCTCCAAGGATATCGCGAAATAAAATGGAGAAACTGTAGAAGAGCGATTAATTTCTGAATACGACAGAACAAGTCACGCGATACTCTCGTGTGATTTCAACGAGAGTAAATATAAAAAAATGTAATACATGCGAGGCACAAGATTCAGATCAGAATGCTCTCTTTTTTCCTATCTTTCATGTAATGTTGATATCTTCTTTCTGTTTATTCTCTCTCTCTCCTCTCTCTCCTCTCTCTCTCTCTCATCTCTCTCTCTGATCTCTCTCTCCTCGGGTATGTGTTGTGGTCTCCCTTTATCTCTGTTAATTCATCTAATTTTTTCCTTCTCGTCTATCCCTGTAGAGCTTTCTTTCTACATCACTTTCGGTTCTAGTCTCTTTATCTCAGAATTCTCTTCTTTCTCTCTCTCTTTCTTCTCGCTCTCTCTCTCCTCTCTCTCTCTCTCTCTCCCTTTATATCTGTTTTCATCTAACTTTCTGCCTTTCTGTCTATCTTCCTCTGTAGTACCTTTCTTTCTACATCACTTTCGTTTGTCTCTTTAATTGCTCTCGTTCTCCCTCTCTCTCTCTCTCTCTCTCTCTCTCTCTCCTCTCTCTCTCTCTCTCTGTATGTGTTGTGTCTCCCTTTAATATCTGTTCATTCATCTAACTTTCTTCCTTTCTGTCTATCTTCCTCTGTAGCACTTTCTCTCTACATCACTTTCTTTTTGTCTCTTTTAATCTCTCTCTCTCTCCATCTCTCTCTTCTCTCTCTCTCTCTCTCTTTCTCTGTGTGGGTCTTCCTTATATCTGTTCATTCATCTAACTTTCTTCCTTCTGTCTATCTTCCTCTGTAATACTTTCTTTCTACATCACTTTCGTTTTGTCTCTTTTAATTTCTCTCTCTCTCTCTCTCTCTCTCCCTCTTCTCTCTCTCTCTCTCTCTCTCTCTCTCTCTCTCTCTCTGTCTGTCTGTCTTCCTTTAATATCTGTTCATTCATCTAACTTTCTGCCTTTCTGTTTATTTCCTCTGTGTACTTTCGTCTAACATCACTTTCGTTTGGTCTCTTTTAATTTCTCTCTCTCTCTCTCTCTCCTCTCTCTCTCTCTCTCTTCTTCTCTCTCTCTCTCTCTGTCTGTCTTCCTTTATATCTGTTCATTCATCTAACTTTCTTTCCTTTCGTCTATCTTCCTCTGTAATACTTTCTTTCTACAATTATCTTTTGGTTTCTCTCTTTCTCTTTCTTCTCTCCTCTCTCTCTCTCTCTCTCTCTCTCTCTCTCTCTCTCTCCTCCTCTCTCTCTCTCTCTCTCTGTCTTCCTTTATATCTGTTCATTCATCTAACTTCTTCCTTTCTGTCTTCTTTATCTGTAATAGTTTCTTTCTTACTCATCTTTCTTTCGTCCTTCTCCGCTCTTTTTTCTCCTCTCTTCTCTCTCTCTCTCTCTCCTCTCCTCTCTCTCTCTTTCTCTGTCTTCTGTCTTCCTTTATATCTGTTCATTCATCTAACTTTCTGCCTTTCTGTTTATCTTCCTCTGTGGTACTTTCGTTCTACATCACTTTCGTTTTGTCTCTTTTTAATTGCTCTCTCTCTCTCTCTCTCTCTCTCTCTCCTCTCTCTCTCTCTCTCTCTCTCTCTCTTCTCTCCTCTCTCGCTTTCTCTCTCCCCCACCCCGAGTACATTTGCATGTTAGAACAAATTTTATTTTAGCACCGTTCCTATCTGAATCCGTTTCTCTCGCAAGCAAGGTTTATCGGATTCATCCTGTCCAATGGATTAGACGCAATTCTCTGTGACATGCCTGTTTCATTTTATAAAAATAAATTTCCAAACCGATATGTTCGTGATTAAAACTCGAGGTTTCTATTGTTTAGAATAGTTGTCAAGTTTCAGAATTAAAACTATTTCTCTCTGGCGTCTCGTGAAGTTCAGTGTTGCAGCCATACAATAGTAATCTGACACGGCTACAGCTTGGGATGAATCCATTTTATTATATCAGAGATCATATTTCGATATGGTCATTAGCCTGCCAATAGCAGTACATGATTCACCCTTGCTTATGTTGACATCGTGTTCAGTAGATGAGATATTCCTACCGAGGACTGGACTGCGACTTTCTTCACCGGGCGTTTCGTTGCTGAACTGTCCATTACATGAATGCAGCACACTACTTTCGCCCTTATTTAGGCAAGATGGGCGGTCAGAGAGGTACCCCCACCGATCGATGGACTGGTTACTACAAGCCCTAGTTTGTCCAAACCCAACTGCCGTTCTGACAAACCTCCAACCCAATGTGTGCAAGAACGCGGTGATTGCGGGTGTTAGTGTCCTGGGTATGTATGACGTTAACTGCATCTAATGTTAAAGACTCAATTTTGGACCGCCCTGTCGGCTGTGGCGTTAGAATGCCCCGGCTGTACCTCTGCAGAGGGGTAAGACTCTCCCAATGGGGCCACCTGTTGGCCGTGGGTGGCGACCCATGATGCTTAAGGATAGAGCCCAGGTGGATGAGCAGTTCATGACATGCAATACTCCACTCAGCGGCCCCCTCCGATCAATCGGCTGGTCACGTCAAGCCCTAGCACCTATATGATTTTCCCAACCCTATTGCCCTTATGGCAAGCTCCAACCCCTTTTTATCATATGGGTGATAGAAGGCGGTGGCTGAGAGTCTACATGTCCTGGGAATGACGTTAAACTCTATCTGATGGTGAGGTTCCAGTTTTGGTGGTTTGGGGAATATGGAGCACCCCTTCATCACCATTGCTCCCTAGTCCACTCTGACCCGGAGTGGTAGTACCTATTAGGGTCCCATCTATGGGTTAAATAGAAAAATGTATTTATAAAAAAATTGTATTATCCATTAAGAATTGATTTATTTCAAAACTTTGTTGGCATTAAATGACCCACTGAGGTTGATATGCCGTAAAACAAAACAAACCAAACCAATCAATTTTGGAGCTCTGGGGAATGTGGAGCACCCTTTCATCACCATTATTCACGGGTCCACTCAGCCCAGGATGGTGGTGCCTGTTAGGGTCCCTTCTATGGCTTAAATGAAAAAAGATTTTTTTTAATGTGTTTAGATAATTTAGTTTTTAAAAATTTGAATTCCCATCAAGCATGTAAAGTTTTTAGGATTAGTCAGCCAGTAAGAAAACCCCATGTTGCGCTGGGCTAAGTGATGTCACGTGCCGAAGTGTGGAAGAGGAAGAGTGAGAGGTGAGAGTGTAACGTCAGTTTGGAACGAGGTGGTGGCTGAGTCGTGCGTAAGTCTGCTTCCTAATACATTTTGATTTGGGGAAAATGAAAATATCTCACGAGAAAAAATAAAGTTTGCCTTGTGTCATTACTTAAAATTATAAATGATACAAGGCAAAATATCCTCCAGTATCCCAAGTTGGTTCCAGACTCAAAACATCACACAATGCCATCTCACTCAACATCAGGTCCAACATCCAGATTCGAGCTTCTCCAAGTAGAACAAAACTAATGATAAGTATACCACGAATTATTTTTTATAAACAACTCATCGTTCCATTTCAAATGAGAGCCACTGTGCTAAAATTTGTGAAATATGTGAAGTAATTAGTTAGAAACTTCAGTTTTAGATTATTCTGGTGTATAACGTGTGATGAAGACCACAACTTGAATGTATAAACTCTTCCAAAACAGCATTGACTGAATCGACCAATCAAAACCTTCATACATGTATTTGATTTACTAATTAAATGCGGTGATAAATTGTCACTCAATTGCTCGTTGGATGTACAGACGAACGGACAAGGATTATATAATTATTTAACACGAACCAACTGATGAGGATTAGACAATTTATTAACAGTGATCAGCTGACAATGATTAAAACTGATACTACATCTTTCTACATCAAGGAAGGATCAAACCTTTTGCCACAAGGGATTTCCACTGAACAACTGCTTTCATCTATAGCACTAAAATGGTCACAAGAATCGGAACATTCATAATTATAACCGCCTGGTCCCCTAGGAATTGTCCAACAGGGGAACAAAACGCCTAACATGGCGACCAGAATCGTAACAAATTGAGCGAACCAGAAAAAAAGTTAATCCGGCCTGTCGGCTGCGGCGTTAGAATGCACCGACTGCACCTCTGCAGAGGGGTAAGACTCCCCCAATGGGGCCACCTGTTGGCCGTGGGTGGCGACCCGTGATGCTTAAGGATAGAGCCCAGGTGGATGAGCAATTCATGACATGCAATACTCCACTTTGGCCCTATCTTGGGCTAGACGGGCGGTCGTAGAGGCCCCCTCCGATCAATCGGCTGTTCACGTCAAGCCCTAGCACCTATATGATTTTCCCAGCCCTATTGCCCTTATGGCAAGCCCCAACCCCTTTTTATCATATGGGTGCTAGAAGGTGGTGGCTGCGGGTCTACATATCCTGGGAATGACGTTAAACTCTATCTGATGGTGAGGTTCCAGTTCTGGAGGTTTGGGGAATGTGGAGCACCCTTTCATCACCATTGCTCCCTGGTCCACTCTGATCCGGAGTGGTAGTACCTGTTAGGGTCCCACCTATGGGTTAAATAGAAAAATGTATTTATAAAAAAATTGTATTATCCATTAAGAATTGATTTATTTCAAAACTTTATCGGCATTGAATGACCCACTGAGGTTGATATGCCGTAAAACAAAACAAACAAACAAACAAAGAACAATTTGTCTAACCGAGTGCAAACTATTAGAAGGAAGCAAACCATTTGATCCGGGCATTTAAAGATTTCTATTATATTTAGTCGACACGTCTCCTGTTATTTGATTTTTATCACAACTCTTAAAATCCATCGGCAATTTGAGTTGCTTTGTGTTTGTTTGTTTGTTGTTTTGTTTTTTCTTTTGTTTGATCATCTTTGCGTGCAATTAAATAAGGTTAAATTCTTGAAGCAATCTTATAAGTTAATTTGAATAATTCTAATTGAATTTAATCTGCAAGAATTATTAACATCCGCGATGTAATAGAGTCTGTTCTTGCAGGGCAAAAATCAATCGTCTCAGAAATCGATTTCCTTTTGTTCAGTTCGAACATTCTAAACTAATTAGTGATTGATTTTCACAGGTAAAACATTGTAACTACATTTGTTCGGTTAGTGCGAATCTCTTTGGGGATTTAAATTACGTACTAAGAGCGGGTGAATGGATTCTCGTCGATTTTGACGCATAAGCGTTCATCCAATAAATAACCTACAGTGATTTGTTTATAGTGGTGAAGGCTTGTGTTGGACCATCCGCACTTTTTTGCACAGCCAATAGGAGAGAGATTGATGCACAAGGAATTCCACAAACCCATCAACGACTGACCTCAGGATTTTCAAATTCAGAAATTCTTTCTCCTAGACCAGTTACCTCCCCAAGGTTAAAGAGGGCAGTCTGCCCTACTATTTTACTCATATCTGGAGATAGAATACATGGATTCATACCTTTCTTAAAAGTATTAGCGCTATGTGAAATGCAAACAATCTTCTGTAGGATTTGAGCTCGGGTCGACGATTCCATTTCCTACGACTGTAACCATTATGTCACGTGCCTCTATAAGAGTGGGTAGGCGTGAGTCTATATTATTTAAAGCAATATTAAAAATTAAACTGTTCAGATTGAATTACATGCCGAAAGTCAAGGTCTAGCCAATTTAAATCGTCCACAAAAAATACGTTTGCAAGCAATATATTTTTTTTAAATTTTAATTAAATTTAATTTATGTGTTATATAACCGTTCCAACATACTCGGGTATATAATGGACGGGGGAAGCACGTGGTGTAATGGTTAAATTCATGGGAAATGGACTAGTCGCCCCGAGTTCAAATCCTGGACGTAGTAATTGCATTTCACTTAAAAGGTATGAATCCTACTCTCCCTCCAGCTATGGGTAAATAGTAGGGCGGACTGGGCTCTTTAACCTTGGTTTTAAAAATCTTTTTAAAAATCTGTTATTCTGTGCGCAGCTGAATTAAAAAAGAATATATTCGCCGTGTTATGACTTGACTTATTCTATTGGATTTAATGGCATGTTTACCCTGGTTGGTTTATTTTTGTCTGAAGATCGCATAGGCGAGAAACCGCCAGTAACCACGTGTCGTTGACTCATAACCCACGCAATCTTATATATATAAATATAAGGTTGCGTGGATATATATGGAAGCGCGTGGTGTAATGGTTAAAGTCATGGGAAATGGACTAGTCGCCCCGAGTTCAAATCCTGGACGTAGTAATTGCATTTCACTTAAAAGGTATGAATCCTACTCTCCCTCCAGCTATGGGTAAATAGTAGGGCGGACTGGGCTCTTTAATCTTGGTTAGGCAACCGGTCTAGGAGAAGGAAAACACTGAATTCAAACCTGTTAAACTCCGCTTAAGAAATTGACCTTGTGTCCATCCTACGGAGGGCTTGGTAAATATATATAATTGAGGAGAGGGATGCAGAGAGATAGAGACAGAAGTGATAATAATAGTTAATAATCTTACTTTACATTATGCATTGTCAACTTGACTTGACGCTATGTTATCTGGTCGGGCTTATTAAGGGTTGGTTCTTCTTTGTGAAGGGCTGGACATTGCTTGTTTTAACATTTGATTAGCACAACAAGACTTGTTTGTTTCTTGATCAAGCTCTATTTTCAACCCCACCCATTTGATTCCGCCGCGGGTGAGTTGCGAACCCTAAGAGACATCCTATCAGTTAGTGTGTCGGCTCGCATCTGATCTAAAACTAATTCCCACGTATAAACTGTCTACTGGAATGTCAGTTAGAATGTCAGCATTGTCACTCATCAGACCCAGTAACTTTCCACGGACCCCGTCATTTTTAAGTAACGGACCTCAGTTCAAAGTTCTAACTACAGGTATGTTCATAATTCATAACTGATCATTAATTAAATAACATATGTACTGATTTTTGGAACCCTGTATCCAGTGACTTCGACCACTGGCACAGTAAGATATCAACGTGATCCCTGGGGGTCATGTCCCCAGGCAATTCCCCCTTGATTTAAAGGAGTAGGGTTCATTCTATTACCTAGTGCGCCCCAAAAGAAGAAATTCACACTTACGGTACCATCTATGAGTTGAATAGAAGAAAATGAGTAAAGAAAAAATGTATTTTTTAAAATTGAGTAAAAATATAAATAGAATGTTCTATACCAATCGAGAATGAATAGAACAAATCGCCTTTGGCATAAAATAACCCAACAAGGGTTGACATGCGCTAAATTACGAAAAGAAAGAAAGTAACAAGTTTACTTCAGAAGACACCAGAAAGACAATCTAAATGGTTAATGTGAAAACTTTGTCAGCGCCCCTTTAGACGCAGCTACCAGTGCATACCAATCAACCAACCAAAGAACAAACGGTGCCGTTATAGTGCGTGGCCTATCATTTTGATTCTGTTATAGTATGTGGCCTACCCAGTTTGAATGTGTCTACCCCAGTAAGAGTATATTTATAGATATAAGTAGTAGGCAAACTAATTATTTTTCACATATATTCAATTTCAAGAAATGCAATTCAGTCATAAGCTGTATATAGTAATTAAGAATAATTAAAAAAGAATTTATCCATAATTTACATGAATCAGAGATCTGTTTAATTCTAAAATATTAAAAAATAGGGTTAGGTTTAGCAGTTATTATTATAACCTTATAATATGCTTTTTAAGGGCCGGGTTACCTCAGTCGGTAGAGCGTTCGGCTAGAAATCAAGGTTCCTAGTTCGATACCGGTCCCCGCCAACTCAGCGTATGAGTAGCGGTAAAGTAAGGAGCTGATGGAAGGTGTGGCGCTCCACCCAGATGCTAAAAACAATCTCCTTGGTCTAGCGCTATTGAGAAGGGGATAGACTCCCTCGCTGACTGGCTGATACCGACTTTAGGCCGCCTGCGACTTTACTTACTTACTTTACATACTATAATGGTACCGAACAAAACTATACTATCCGCTTGGGGAAAGAAGTAGTTAGAGAAAAAAGAAATTATATAAAAAAAAGTATTCCTACGCAATAAAAGAAAGCAAAAAAACAAAAAAAACAAACACCAATGAGCAGAATCACAAGAATCTTTGAAACTAACTACAGATAAAAAAAATATAAAAAATAAGAATATATTCCAGGCCAAAATAAATAAATCAGAAATTCTGTACAAAATCAGACATTAGCATAGCAGACAGTAAATGAAGTTAGCGGTAGGAAAACACCTCGAGATCAAAGCTTTAGAGATTCTAATATGACGGTTATCAGGAATCTGGAGAACACCAGTAATATCTTCGAATGTCACCTGATTTTCCCGAATTTTCGTCACATCGTCTGATCAGGAGGTAGAGTGTTCTTGTAATATTCTGCTGTATTCACATGTTTCCAATAAGAAAAGTTTTAATTCAATGATGTTGGATTTGAATTAACAGACAATGTGATACAACAGATTGAATATGAAAGCGAAAAGAATTTCAGTAGAATAGGATTCAGCCAGTCGTATATATATATATATATATATTATAATTATATATTATATATATATATATATATTATATCTTCATGTTACGCTGTCAACGCGGATATCAATGACAATCTCTCTCCATCCTTCCCCATCGCTCATCATTCTCGGGAGGTTCTCTATGCAGCATCCTGTATCTGATCAATGTACGTCTTTCTGGTCGGCCCATACTGGCGTGTCCATGTGCTGGCTTCCACAGGAGACGCCGCTTATGAGTTCGCCTTGCTTCTCAGCAGGTTTCCCGCGTTTTCTTGTCCGTCTTACTCGGATGGTTTGGGTGATATGTGGCAGTTACTGTACAGCTGTTTTCTCGTAGGGGTGCTGTTTCCACGTCTTGTCAGGAATCACCTGCAGCATTTCGTGTGCAGCTCCCGTCTAGTTTATTCTCTAGTCGCTTAGTTAGGGTCCAGGTGGTGCAGCCATACAGCAGCACTGATACGACAACGGCTGGAAGAACTCTCTCTTTAACTTGTCTGTGAGATTGGATTTCCATATGACCGATAATTTATATAATATATATATATATATATATATAATAATATAATATATGACAAGTGTAGCATCGACGAGAAAAACCTTGGGAAGAGCAAAGCTTTGGACCGTGGGAATGGAGAAAAACTTTGCTGGAAGGCATTTGAAATTTGAGACCAACCGTAGACAACATGAACAATTTAAAGCGAGATGTTGCAAGGGAAACGTTAATAAAAAGGGCTTCAAATCGTCTACTATATGAACAATGCGGCAAGGCCGTGTCTGAGCAGAGCTGGCCTGACAAGTCACCAAATTTTGCATCGCCGAAATGGACCAATAAAATACCCCGTGCTCCCTGGAATAACTTGTGAATGTGGAAATGTGTAAACTTTAGCTGGACTAAAAAGCCACATTCGTTGCAGCTCACCGTTGAACTTGTTTGAATCTCATCGTTGTATTCTTGAACTCAGAACTTTATTGTATTTATCATATTTATTTTTTTAAT
>CM042162.1:9408175-9428800 GCA_023376005.1 Doryteuthis pealeii
TGTGTGTGTTGTGTGTGTTGTGTGTGTGTATAGGGACGGCTGGCGAGAGATTGTCATGGACATCCGTGCTTTCTAGCGCGACATGATGATGACATTAAAACTTTAATACTTACACTAATCGGATGACGCATATATTTGCTAGTTCATAAAATAAGATTAAATACCAGTAGGAAATTTTGAAACAAACCAGAGTGCACAGACACTACACTTTATCGCAGGTAAAACGTTCATTCAGTTTATGTGTAAATACTCTCGTCCTGTTATCTATTAACTAGAAGCGGCTACCCAGTGTCGCCTGGGTAGAAGAGGATCAAAAAGTTAGTCTCGCAGAGCCATTATGATTAAATCTCGAGTTGGATCATCGCACGATGCCCCATTAAAATCCCTAGGTAAAAAAAAACACCTTGCGCTGATCCAGATACTTTGAAAAGAAAAAATTAATGTCTATTTAAAATAAAATACAACATGCAAAAAATAAAAGAAAATCCATGCTGTTATCACTTAAATTTTATTTTTTAATTTCTTCACGAATATAAATCAAAATGTTCCTAATTTTTGCTCAAAAACAAGCCCTGGTGATATTTAATGAGTATATTATATTTACTTTGTCGTTAATTGTTTATTTTTCGAAGTTTCCTCCGGTCATACAGATGTTATATACCTCTTTTATTCTTCTGGACGGATCTGGTATATCTTCTGTCTTGGCCTGGTATTTCTTATCTGGGGATTCCGAGTCTGGTTATGTTGGGGACCATTCCTTATCAGAAGCCTTGTGCTATTTTTAGCTTTTAGTAATAACAACAAGACTTCGATTTACAATGATGTTACTTTATTCATGAACCCCAGACCAGACAATCAGGCAGTGAGCTCACATCTTGCTAGCTTAAGTCCTAACTGCAACTCTCCAACTGACTAACTGCAACTGAGTTGCTTACTCCTTAAACCGGAAGGGCTTCTATTGACTTCCGTTCTCACGTTACGTCCCCATAACGCAAGGTGAGAGTGAGGTCAAGCATTGTCACTCACTCTCAAGGCCATCAGCTGTACTGATCGCCATAAGGATTTCTATACTACCTTAAAAAGATATTAGGGATCCATAATTATGTAACATAGATTCACACAACTGCCCTTTATATGTGTACTAGCAGCGGCTACCCAGCGTCGCCTGGGTAGAGGGCGATTTTTTAAAAAGTTAGTCCCGTTAGAACCATTATTACTGAATCGTGAGTTGAATCCTTTCAGTTTGGGATACCCCATTTAAATCCCCATGTTAAAAATAGACTTTTGCATTGATCCAGCTACTCTGAAAAGAAATGTTAATGTCTACTATCTAAAATATTAAATAAAAAAAAAGTCCATGCTGTTATCATTCAAATTTTATTTTTAATATCTTCACGAATATAAATCAAATCTCTATTATTTTTGCTCAAAAACCAAGCCCTGGTGATATTTGATGTGTATCTATATTTACTTTGTCGTTAATTGTTTTATTTTCGAAGTTTCTTCCGGGCATACATATAGACACAACTACCCTTTATATATGTACTAGAAGCAGCTACCCGTCAAAGCCCGGGTAGAGGATAGAAAAACATGGTTTAATAATCTTTTGCAGATATATGACTACTGAATAGCGAGTTCGATCCTCGCAGGATGACCCATACAAATCACTACTAATTGTTTTATTTTCGAAGTTTCTTCCGGACATATATATACACCCAACTGCTCTTTATATATGTATACATAGATGGGATTTGTGTATTTCCTCTTGTAAACAAGATATGGTCTGATTTACACATTAGATTAAAAGATAGCAAATCTTAAATGTCCAGCCACCCGACTATTTAGGCAAAACCCCAGCAATGGCCTATCTCTTTGCTTTACTGCAGATAAATGGCGTTGCTAGGAAGGATTTATGTTTCCATGTTTATCTGTCGGCACACGTTCCTAGTGATTTACTGTTGGCCATTCCTCCTAAGATAAATCTCGTTTCTTTAGTTTATTTTTAAAAAAAGATTTGCTCGTATTTCTAGTGCATCTCGCCCAGAGAGCAGTTTGCAATTCAGTCCTGTCAGCTGCGGCTTTAGAATACACCGACTGTACCTCTGCAGAGAGGTAAGATACCCCCTCCTCGACTTCAATATTGTCACCTGTTGGCCGTTGGGGGCGACCCCTGATACATAACCACCCACTATTCTTTGTCAAATTATTTCTTTTTTTCTTCGCTTTTCTTCATTTCTTCTTCCTTCGTTCATCCTAATTTCTTTATTTTCTTTCTTCCAACCATTTTGTGACGGAGAACGAGAAGGAAAAAGAGCAAGACATTTGTCTTGCCTGCCGGGATCGAACTCGCGTTCCTCCGCATGCAAAAAACAAATGCGATTTGGCACTGACTGACGCGAGGTTCGACTGATGTGCCCGGATGTTTGGTAAATATGTCCATAAATGCACAAGTGAGTCGAGCGCTGCAGTGAGCAGTAGCTTTGCGAACGACCCAGTAAAGAAATGGATTTTAGTCCAACAGAAACCAAAACTAATGAGGAAATGCGATTTTTAAATGGTTAAAGATTATTTCGACTACGACAACGGATTTTTCCAGCTGCTAGACGAAGGCGAAGTATGTGTTAACCAAAATAAAGTCTAGCTGTTGGTCGAAGACGGTGAATTCGATTGTTTTGGTTTCCCCTCAGCAGGAACTTCTTGATTCGAATATCCATTCCCCCCCCCATATATTTCCCCCTTCTATACATTCCTCTTTAGTCTATTCTTTCTCAGTTCATTTATGTCTACCTTTCTTTCTTTCATTTTTTCCCTTCCCTTCTTATGCCCCTCTAATTTTTGTCACAGTATTTCTTTGCCCTTACTTAGGCTAGACAGGCGTCGGAGTTCTGGTATGACGGTCAAACTATATATATTGAAGTTTTCGAGCTCTGCTGATGTGGAGTAACCTATCCTCACCATTCTCCCAGGCCCACTTCCAACCCGCTTGATCATAATTATGCCAGAAGACTTGTTACATCCTGGACCCGTCAAGAATACAAAAACACTTGTATTTTAGGAAAATGTAAGATGAGATGTTTATTTTCCCCGGTTGTGTACAGCTGAGAGTCGTTGGCAGGTTAAGGAACGTGGGCCTTCGGGAGTTCTTTCAAGTGATCTCGAACCTGATCGTCATCTGTCTAATCGATCTCAACGGCTTCTTTTATTGTAGTCTGACCCCCGTGTCACGCCTCTTTGTCGTGACACCTACGCAGTTTTATCTGTAGACACGCCTCTTCCCCATGCAGGTTGTTTCATTTGGCTATGAGCAACGCCTACATATTTCTTGCAACGGAATCATGTCAAATATTCACCTGCATTTCCAGGTGCAAAAGTCAGGCAGGGCCACATCCTGTTTTCGTTTCCAGGCTGCACCTGACCCCCATACACTTCCTATTCAGCCTGCCCTTGGGTGCACTGATCAGACAAATATATATAGACTGGTGTCTGAGATTCTTAGTGTCCTGGCTAAGACGTTAAACTATTGATGGTGAAATTCCAAAGATGTGTTTAAAAGATTCACATCAAGAATGAAATAAAACAAAACGTCTTCGGCATGAAATAACCAATGAGTTGATAAGCCGTAAATCGAACCAACAACCAACCAACGAACCCCAAATTAAACTTACTTGGTATTTTTTGTAACCTTGGGTCCGGTGACAACCAAAAAACATTTTAGCAGCGTTAAACTAATTACCACTAAATAAGACCCGTCCCACCAAAAAAAAGAAAAAAACCAAAATCTGGATTAGGGTGAGGTGAAATGTTAAAGGTTAACATTTATTTTTATTTTTTCCATTTAAATAACTTGGTATCCTTTTGCAGGATTAAGATAATCACATCCCTTGATCATATTATTATATTAAAATCATCTTATAATGGAGATTGTGTATGTTCTGTAATGGAAACTACTCCCCACCAACCACACAATTCGGTTAGTTCTCAAATGTTATTGAATGATTATTTAATCTTAATTAGCATCTTATTTTTTAACAATCATTTTAAAGATCTACCTGTGATTTGCCTCAAAACAACCAATATTATTAATGTGGTACTTACCACGCATCTCACTTATGCGACTCAGGTACAAGACTCTTTTAATATGGGACCACCCACGAACTGAAGCACATGAGAGCGCAGGCACAAAAATACGTGGATCCCGTTGGCATTTCCCTCAAGGTGCACCTCAGGTAAATAAAATCAGACCTGTCCCTTTAAATCAAGGTCAAGATAGGGCCAAAGCGGTGAGATGATATAAAATCAAACTAACTAACAAAACGCACAAAGATTCTAACACATAAATTTTTTTTTAATTCTCATTTTTTATTTATTTAACTTATAGATAGGACCTTAACAGGTACTATCACTTCGGGTCAGGGTGGACCTGGGAGTAATGGTGATGAAGGATTAATCCATATTCCCCAGAGTTCCGGAATGTGAACTAGATTCAGTTTAATTTCATTCCCATGACATTAAGACCCTCAACCACAGCCTCCCAGCACATATATGATAAAAAGGGTTGTGGGGTTGCCATAAGGACAATAGGGTTGGGACAATCATATATATGCAGAGGTTGATGTGACCAGCCATTTGATTGGAGGGAGCTTCTCCGACAGCCCGTTTAGTCTAAGTAAGGACCAAAGGGGAGTATTGCATGTCATGAACAGCTCAGCCACCAGGATTCCGTTCTTTAGCGTCACGGATCGCCACCCACGACCAACAGCTAATCCCAATGGGGGATTTTACCTCTCTGCAGAGGCACAGTCGGGGTTTCTACAGCTCCAGCCAACAGGGTGGTTTTATTGCTTTTAGTTCTGAGAATTGTGGTTCACATTAAAATCTTATCAAAGTTTCTGACACTTTATGTCATAAATTTTTTACTTTGGTGATTGGAACAAATTCTCAATAATAAATTCCTATCTCACGGATATGTGGGGCCTGCCCATTGCAGATGGTCCTTTTCTTGCGTTGATTCACTGTTTACGGTTGCGAATGTTTTCAGTACTTCAGCATTTGTGATAAAAATTTACCACGATTGAGATAAGAAGGAAACAGTATGTGTCAGGTAAGATCAAAAGGTTGCCAGTTCCCTTTGATTAATGCCAGAAAGGCGTCGGGCATATCTGAATTGCTGATAGTCAATGGAAAGACGCTTACCAGGTGTCGGAATCTCAAGACCCAGGATCGACCATTTTCACCCCTTCTGGCTGTGTGCTGTTTTAATGCCCATTTCAACACATGGACTATTTAGATGCCAAATCGTTATAGTATATATAATATATATATATATATATATATTGTGTAATACAGAAGTGATAACCTAGTCGGAGATTCACCATAAGGATCTTCAGGTTAAATCCCTGGATAATCATATATTTATTAATCCAGTGTGTTTTAAACCCTGAAGCTCTTTTATTGGTGAACTCGAGTGGTTATCCACTGACCGTATTACAATAATTGCTCTACAACGTATTGAGCACTTTTTATTTGTGATATCCCCGTCTTATCTTTTTGAATTGTGCAACTAACTATTATGCCATCTTCCCGGTAAGTCACCTTTTCTAAAATAACAAATATATGATATATATAAGAAACATTGAAAAAACACAGGTTTAAATAAGTGAGTGGTAAGTTTGATTGGCCACGCTGCAGAATGTCGATCTATTAATCTAGCATCATCTTCAGGGCTTTTTGATGGTATAAGGAGGTGTAAAAAATTTTATCACAGATAAACGAAGAAAACAAGCGATAGTACTTGTTTATCAATCTGTTTCAAAATTTGAATCTGAAGAAAAGACGCTGAAAAATGGACGGTTTTGAAAGTGACGTCAAATATTCTCTTTTACGGTGTGAGTATTGAGAGTTGTGAGTGTCTGTATGGAAAAAAGCATTGTGCATTTTTTAGTGTTTTGTGTGTGTGGTTGCGCGGGTTGTATTAATATTTGCGATAAGACATCGAATACAAAACCTGAAGGTTGTGTGGTGTGTGTGTGTTGTATGTGTGTGTGTGTGTGTGTGTGGTACCAAAAAAAAAAAGAACAAGGGTTGATATGCCGTAAAATCCAAAAAAATCAAACCAACCCTTTAGGAGATAAACAAGGAATGTTGACTACACGTAAAAATCCATTAGTAAAGGAGGGTATTATGACTTTTGACATAAAAGACAAAGTCTGGGCAGCTGATTGTGGAAAATGGCTGATGGGATATATGTCTAGATTACAATTGGCGAATTTTTCCCGTTTCTACGTAGATGACTCGGAGAATCAGTTAAAGAAAAGCATCAGAGACCTAATTTTGTTAAGACGTTGACTTGACCTCAAAGGTCAATAAAACAATAAAAAACAAGTCGAAGATTATTTGAGATATTAGACTTGATAAGCATGGGAAATATGACACTTCTATTCTACCATACACACACAGACACGCATACAAGCAAATATATATACTAATATATATATATATTATATATTATTATATATATATATATATATATTTATTTTACAAATGTATTCATAGATCAATGTTCATTATCAGCGACCGCGGTTTCATGCTAAATTAGCAATCATCGGCTGAGGAGCCAAGATCCGTATTGGTGTTTGTTGAGTTCTCACTCAATTGTTAAAGGTTTAAAAAAAAAACGCCTATTTTTTCAGAGTTAAAAAAACGTCCTATTTTTAAATAAGGGGAGGCAACTTCGTTGGCATTACTTCAAAAAAATACAAATTTTAAAAAAATTATTTTTGTAGTTCTGGACTATAACAGCGTCCGCAAAACTAACCGACGTTATTTCAATCCTAAATGTGACATTGAGTAAAGAACCCAACAAACACCATAGGATCTGCTCCTCAGCCTGATGATTGCTATTTAGCATGAAACCGCGGTCGCTGATAATGAACATTGATCTATGAATACATTGTAAAATATTAAATATTAGCTCTTACAAACTGTGATTGAGCACGTATTTTCTTTGTTTCATCGCAAAAAAATTTTGTTTTTACATATACCTATATATAATATATATATATATATATATATATATATGATAGGATACGGCACAAGGTCAATTTCTTAAGCGGAGTTGAACAGGTTTGAATTCAGAGTTTTCCTTCTCCTTGACTGGTTACCTAGACATGGTTAAAGAACCCAGTCTGCGCTGATATTTACCCATAACTGGAGGGAGAGTAGGATTCATACCTTTCCCAAGGATTACCACGTCCAGGATTTGAACTCGGGGCGACGAGTCTATTTTCCATGACTTTAACCATTACACCACGCGCTTCCATATATATCCACGCAACCTTATATTTATATATATAAGATTGCGTGGGTTATGAGTCAACGACACGTGGTTACTGGCGGTTTCTCGCCTATGTGATCTTCAGACAAAAATAAACCAACAAGGGTAAACATGCCGTTAAATCCAATAGAATAAGTCAAGTCATAACACGGCGAATATATTCTTTTTTAATTCAGCTGCGCACAGAATAACAGATTTTTAAAAAAATCCTATTCACAGTGCTGGATCGTGAAAATGGTTCATATTAAATAATGGACTATTCCGTTTCTTATAAAGAGAGAAAGGGAAGAAAAAGAACGTGCCACACAGTAGCACTATCAAAAAAGAGAGGAAACAGTGTAGGAGAAAGATATTAAGACGAGGTGAGCTGCGGAGGCGATAATGCTTATCTGTTTTCAACATAATGAAAATGTAAAAGAAAAAAAAAGAACAGAGTGTGTGTATGTATGTGTGTGTGTGTGTGTGTGTGTGTGTGTGTGTGAGAGAGAGAGAGAGAGAGAGAAGAGAGAGAGAGAGAGAGAGAGAGAACGGGTTGTTAAATGAAGATTATTATACTTTTTACATATCGAACTATTTCGCAATAGCTCTTAAGTAGACATATCAAACTTGTAATAATTAAAATTATATAATTGTGTATATCCACAGCTCCTACTAGTGATAATAGTGCTGTATACCTTTCTTTAACTTCTATTATTCTTCTGGCTCATCTTTTGGTATCTTTCGTTCATCATTCTGCGTCTGGACTTCTCTTGGTGGTCGTCGCACTTAATCATTCTTCTGCTAGATCAGTCTTTTTGCCAGACATTCACTAACCACAAAACATTTTATTCCTTTAAAACCTTTATTTATTTAACTAAACGATATTTCTCTACGAAACATAGCGTGCGTGTGCAGTGAGCTCCTTCTTAACAGACATCTTATCTGCCTGACATCCAAGCTGAAACTGAGAGCCAACCAGGCCCACGTGACTTCACGTATTTGGCGGGCTTTCTTGATTATTCCATGGAAAGTCCCGCCCGTGATATGAAAAGGGGCCATCCCTTCAGAAATACAGGGGGGTTGACAATATTCTATGCATAGATTATGTAAACATCAAGCAGAAGGGTATAAAAACATTTGTATTGTCATTCTTTCAATTTCCTCTGTCACATTTGTTACATTATTAAAGGGGTTGGACAATTAAGACTTGCAAAGAATCAGTTTAGTGAAAGTAAATTACGGGTGAAAAAGAAAGAGATGTTAATAATTTTGGATCCCTAATGCTTTTATAAGGTATTGTAGAAATCATAATGGCGATTAGTGCAGCCCACGGCCTTGAGGGATGAGTGACACGCTTGAGCCAATCTCACCATGCCTTTCCAGAGATAAATCGGAGAACCGGGAAGGCGTTTAGAAGACCCTGTTCCGGTTCAAGGAGTAAAGCAACTCAGTTTAGTCAGTTAGAAGTTAGAAGCCGAGCTAGCAAGATATAAGGATCTGCGCAGACGTCTGGTTTGGCCATCCCTCAGAAATACAGGGGCTTGACAATAATCTATTCATAGATTATGTAACAATAGAATCAATTAGATATTTTTGTTACACCGAGGAGTGTGTCAGTAAAATAAATCGTTTCTTAAAATATCAATAAGATGAACTTAACAGAATTATCACGTTGAATATTATTTTTTTTAAATCCAGCATTCGCACAGAAAAAAAAAACAAAAAAAACTACAAATTATTAAAAAAAATCCTATTCCCGGAACTGGATCGTTGAAAAATAACGCGGTTCATAGTTAAACTTTAAAAAATACGCGTTAAAAAGAAAGAAAATGAACTAAGAATATACAATTGAATGTCTTTCCCAAAATGGACAAATGGCCACGTAAATTCGGTTTTGAGTCGTGTCAGTGAATTGGTTTTATAAAAAGATATGTCGATTAAAAAATAAAGATGGTGGGGGGAAGATGTAGGAGTAAATAAAATCGGAAACAATTGAAAATGGATATTGCGATTAAATCGCGGATTTTGTTAAAACGACTATTATTTACTTTTCATTTTTTATCGATTAGTTTCTCCTCTCCGTTCGATTGATTGCAGTGAGTCGTCTCACACAATCTTATTCTAATTTTGACACCCTCATATATATATATATATATATATATATATATATATATATATATATATATGTGTTTTTGTGTGTTGTATATATATATATATATTATATATAATATATATATATATAGATTTGAGGTATCCAAATTGGTGTAAGATGATTCTATGTGATTGCTAAGACACACTGTATTCATTATTGTATGATCCAGTATGTACAATAACGTGAACTTAAATCACTACAGGAGCTCTAATGTATAATAAACTTTATAGATTATATTACAGAACAATATTATCTTTGAAAGGAAGGAAAAAAACTCAATACCGTTATTCCATTAATAAATGGTATTCGACCAATTTGGTGAAAATAAATTATTAGGAATACGGTGTTGCGTTTTCTGTTCCTTTTCAAAGTATATTAAATTTTGATGTTGTTTTAGAAGCATTGTTGATAAAGTAGTATATGATTATTTGATATTTTGCTTGAAGGCAATTACAACGCCGTATATCGTATAAAATTCTAATTATCAAAATAACCATGATAGTGAATTGGGCAAACATTATGCCATGCTGAACATGTACAGTCTTTTTCAGCTTTATTAAGTTCTCGATCAGCGATGTTATATTAACGATTCTTCGACAGAAATCGAAACCGTTAGTTCAGCAGTAGTATACATCGCTGATGAGACTTAAAATAAAGCTGAACAGACTGTACGATGTTCTAGGATTGCACAATCAGTTTGCCAAATAAGATTGCATAATCATAATTTGCATTGGCATAATCGTTTGCCAAATGGAGCATTCTGAAATTGGCATACCATTAGCGCATATCTGGTCATCAGATCTGAGCGTAATGTTGCGTTATGCGCTGTTCAAACTCTGCTTTATAGTATCAAGAATCTTTATTAATAATACAGAAAGAAAGAAACAGGGTTAAAAACACACTTAAAATATATATAGAAATGTTGTGCAAAAATATTGGATACTCACTGGAGTTGGCATCGGCATGGAATGGCAATGTCTAATGTACGTTGCAGCGACGCAGTGGGAAAGGAAACCTAACAGCTACACAGTCGAGAAACAGCGTGTCTGTGGACGGAGCTGCCGAGACCACGTATTAGATGTGAGACCAGTGGAGGGTTGTCTTCTGAAGATGAAGTGGTTGGTTGGGCAGGCAAGCAACGGCGGCACAAGGAAGTTTGGCAACCGCGCACACAGAGGAGTAGACGGCCATCCCAGAGGTTACAAGACTACGGTTATGATCCAAAGATCAGGGGCGTGTGATATAAAGAAAGCGTGCACTCACTCTCTGTTGACGATCGAAACCCGAGAGTTAAGAGAAGCCTGCTTTAAATCGTTGGCTTCTCGTGTCTACAATTAAATAAACATAAGATTAAATCTTTAGATTTAAAATATTACTCCAGCTTTCTTTCTTTCCTGACCACCCAAATTTGACACAATCAGATCATCAATAATTCACATCAGTGCAACACTTTCGTGAGAAGGAATGAATTTAACAGACTCACTGATTTTTTATTCAGAATATAAACAAATATTTTACTTCCGGCTTATTCACTGCTAATGGTTTGTTGGTTGTTTTGTGGCATATCAATCCGTGTTGGGTACTTATTGCCAAAGGAGTTTTATTATTTTTTTCAGCAAAACAATTCCATGGGTTCAAGTAACTAATGATAATATCCATGGTTAAACAATGATAGATTTAAGTAACTATTCCTAATACAATAATTTGCATACATTTATATGGTTTAAAGTATTAATTTGCACACCAGTATATAATTTAAGTATCTAATAATAATATTCTTTAGTAAACCAATATAGATTCAAGTGACTATTTCTTACAAACTATTCTTAATATAAATGTTGTATATTGTACGAGCGAACAAAAGAAAAAGACGACCAGAAATAACAAAGGACTTTTACCCGGTAAAGAAGTTAAAAAACGGAAGGAGGGTTTCCGGTCAAGGAAGCAGGGAGAGAATAAAAAAAATATAACAAATGCCCGTTATCAGATCAAATAAATGATGCCTAGGAGTGTCGTCAATACAAAAAGCCAGAGGTCGCGTCGTCAGAGTCAGTTGGACAGTCAGACGGAGACAGCGAATGAGAACAAGTGATTGACCGCACTCACGTCACAGCCGACCGGCTGTGACCCGTCACGTAGCCACCATCCACCTCACCATCCGAGCATAGTAAGAAGTCATCGTAACCCTTGGGGATTCCTATTGTCACGCCGCCCACCACGTACAGCCGAGGAAAATAATAAACGCAAGTTTTATACAATTACCCATGGTGTAGATTTCATTAAGCGACCACTACATATATGCGTCTAGGGTTAGTGCGATACCCGCTACGTATGCAGAACACGAAGTAGGGCCGTGAATTTGAAGCCGCTATATAACGTATAGATTTGATACAGTATGCAACATAACAGTTTGTATATGATTCGTATTCTCTCACAATTTGACCCTGGCAAAAATTATGCAAATAGCACACTTAGAGAATGTTCAAAGAAAAAAAATAATTGAACCTTCCTTGTTGCAGGTCCGCTTTTCGTATAAATAACTTCAAATACAGAGGGATGTCACTTTAATCGTTTGATTTGTACTGATTCACATTGTTATCTGACCAGTCTTCTAGGATTTTCTGATAATGTATACAATCACAACGTTATCCTAACATTTAGATTTGATATACTAAAAGATACTATCATTACCCTTGAAAGAATTAAAATAGACGACTTGTCTTTCTTTTCTTTTTTTTTTTTTTTTTTTTCACACTCTCATGGTCGAAAGCTTTTTCGACAGAAGAAAGAAGGAAAAAAGGAGAAAAAGAACGAAAAGTAAGAAAAAGAAGGACTATTGAAAAATAATTTGGAAATTTATACTCCACATATCAGATTACCCAAGCTGTGCTAATAATGCACGGTATTGACGATGGTCGGGATCGATCTCACAACCTTGCGATTCCAGGCAGAAGCTTTACGGACTGTGTTTAACCAACCCTGTCATATAAAAGCGAGAAATTATTGGACTGCAACAATTTGTTACAAACGTCTAAACAATCAGATTAATTTCAGAAATGGATAGTCTCCAGAAATTCTTTGAAGGCGAAGAAATTTCATGTGGGGTAACAAATTGTGCACGTGATCCGTCAAACAATTTTTTTTAAAAGAAAGCAATCCCGATAAAATGTTTGAGATGAAAATGAGTTTAACAAACCAAAACCGAGAAATTTTATCTTAAGCATTAGCAATATGTTTGCAACTGCTTTTTTCTGGCTACTGCAATTTGTCTTCCTTACTTTTTTAGTTGTATTCGTCAAGTTCGCGAAATTATCGTACTACACCAATCGTCAGTGTTTGCGAATCTCTTCCCCATTATTATGGGTACATTATTGCCTGTCTACTCACCTCTATTCTCCCACTGTTCATTTTTCTTTATCCCTTCCCATTCCTTTCTTTAATCCAATCATTTTTTTTATTTTTTTGTATCTGTTTTAGTTTATTCATCCCTTATTCTCTTTCCTTATCACCTGTATAGTCACATGATTAATTATATATATATATATATAATATATATAATATATATATATATTATATATATATATATATAGTATATAATCCAAAAGTCCAGAGAAGAAATCTTCCTTACGACACAAGAGTTTTATTTTTAAAAAACCTGTCGCAGTTTGAAGCTCAGGTGTGCTCTTAATATTTAGAGTCACAGAGCAACATATAAGTAAAGAAATAACAAAACTTATAGACTTAGAATAATAGTCTATTTAAGGGAGCTTAGACAAATAGTCTAACTCTCCCGATTCATCAGATCTGATGAATCGGAGAGTTAGATTATTCGTCTAAGCTCCCTGAAATAGACTATAATGCTAAATCTATAAGTCTTTGTTATTCTACTATATATAATATATATATATATATATATATATATATATATATCATATATATATATATATTATATATATATATATAAGGCAGGTTGTGTGTAAGTGTATTTCTGGATGTAACTACGGAAAATAAAACAATTAACACAAATATATATTACTATTATTAAAATATCACCAGGCTTGGTTTTTGAGCAAAATAATGAAGTTTGATTTATATTTGTGAAAATAATTAAAAACTAAAATTAAATGATAACAGCATAGGAGGAATTTATTTTTGCATTTAAGATTTTTAAATAGTAACAATAATTGTTCTTTTTCGGAGTAGCAGAATTCAACGCAAGGTCTTTTTTTAATGGTGCATCCTGCGATGATCCCAGACTCGTGATACAGTAATAATGGATCTGCGAGAGAACTTTGGGTACCCCCTCTACCAGGATGCTGGGTAGCCCGTTTAATATATATATATATATATATATATATATATATATATTTATAGAGAGAGAGAAGAGAAGAGAAATATAAGGTATTTTGGCATGATTTCTTTATACACGTTTTGTTGAACTGTACAGGACAATTCTGTCGGACAAGTCTTTCGTTGATACATCCAATTTTCGGGGCCATCCTTTTGGTTTGTCGGGTTGTACTGGTATAAACAGTCCACCAAAGGTTTCAAACGAGCGTTTCGGCAATACAATTTGCCATCCTCAGGTGTGAAACGATGTATGATTTCGTGTTCGTTTTTAACGAGAACGAGTATTAGCAAGGAATTAGAAGTGGGAGGTAATAACTATGGTAGTAGGAGGTTGTAGGAATGGTAGTGGTTCGAGCGAGCGTTGCACTAGTGATTTTTTATGGAGGGGGCACAAGTTGTAATATATATTATAAACACACTAGAGATCCATTCCTTTATTCTGTTTTTTATTCATTCGCGTTCCTTGTCTTCTGTATTTTCACATGCATTTATATATCAAACGCGCATTATTATATATATATATATATATATTATATATATATATATATTTATATATATTATATATATATTGTATATATATCAATAAAGGAAGAACTCAATACAGTAATCCCATAATAAATTTATTTCGACGAAAATTGGGGCCCAATATAAATCTAAGTTGATTTAACCGGCTCCCAAATTTTCGCCTCATCAGATGGGTCTCAATTCACTTATGGACAAGCTATCACAAAAAAACCCAAAAGGCTGATAATTATAAATTCAAACAAAAAACAAAAAATAATAAAAAAAAGTTTATATATTTTTTAACAGTTGTGGGAGTGTAACCATAGAAACAGGAAGTGAATGAAAAAAAGAGATTACATCTCAAAGTGATTCTAGGTGTCCAGACAGACAAAAAGGTGGACATGACAGAAAAAACAGAATAGTATATTAAAATATAAATAGACAAGTGAAAAATAGAAAGATTTAAATTTAAACATTAGAGTATAATGATGTATAAAAAAAATACTAGTTAAATATTAAATAATAAAATAATTATAGAAGATAATAAATTTAAAAAATAATAAATAATAGAAAATAAAATCAATTAAATAATAATAATACTAATAAAAAAAATATTACTCAGAAGAGTCCTGGAGAGACTAAGAAGGGAGAGAAAATAAAGAACTAGAATCAGAATTGCATTAGGTTTCGGGTGATATTATCACAGAAAATCAATGAACAAGAGAGATGAGAGAAAATAATCTTTCCATGTCTCGTTTCCCAAATGCCATATTTGTGTTTTATATCTAACTCTTATTTCTTTCTCGCTAACAATTCCTTCGCAATGTTCCTCCTTATTTTTCTTCTCTTTTACTCATCTCTTTGAAAAAGTCAAAGATAAAAATGGCGACGTTTGCTTTTTAACAGAAGAACATCATTTCAGCCACCAATCGCTAAATTAGAGTGAGTATGCAAATCAAAATGTCAATGTATTTTGACAGACTACAATGAATATGTTTCTTTCATCCATTTGATATTTATCATTTCTCCGAGGGTTTATTCTTTATCTTTATTCGGCGATTCGCAAGTCTAATTTTTCTTTTTAGTTGTTTTGATCGATTTAGTGATACTGACGAAACGTCCATTGCAAGACATCACGACACAAAAATCCGTGGCCTTTGTTCATTTTTGGCAGCAGGAAGCAACACCTCCTTTTATGTTGTCTCCAAGAACATCATGCATTAACCTTTCTTCTTGATTCTTTATTGTGTCCAATTCTAATTGTGAAGGATTTGAAAAACCGTCATTTATTATATATTATTATCCTCTCTCTCTTCTTCTCTCTCTCTCTCTCTCTCTCTCTCTCTCTCTCTCTCTCTCTCTCTCTCTAAATATATTATAAAATCGAAGAGAGATATTAGAGAAGGACGATTAATATCTGAAGATTATTATTATACCACCGTGCAAGTGCATTTCCATCATCCACAGTCTCCACATCCTCTTTTTCTTTCTTTTTCTCTTTCTTCTTTCTTTCCCTTTTTCTTCTTTCTTTCCCTTTTCTTTCTTTCTTTTTTTCTTTTATCACATTTTCTTGTTTTTCTCTTGTTTCTCTTTCTTTTTCTCTTTTCTTTCTTTTTCTTCTTTCTTCTCTTTTCTTTTTCTTTTTCTATTTTTCCTTTTTCTCTTTTTCCTATTTCTTCTTTCGCTTTTTTCTGTCTTTTATTTCCTTTTTTTCTTTGTTCTTCTTCTTTTTTCTCTTCTTTCTTTTGTCTTTTTCTTTACCTTCATTTTTTATTTTTCCTTTTTTCTCTTTTTACCCAGCCATTAATTTTTGATTGATCTGAGTGTCTACTTTCTCTTCTTTCTCTCTATTCGTTCTACTAATTAAATATTTATTTTATTATTATTATGAGTATTATATTCATATTATTTAGATTAATTTGATTATTGATTATTATTATTATTTTCGAGTGGAAATGTCATAATATTAAAGAAGGTTCCTTTGAAATGATAAATACACTTTTGTTCTTTCCGATAGAAAATATATTGATTGTTGCGATATACCACGTATTCAATCATTTGCGAGATGTATTGCGGAGTGTGTTTCAGGAAAAAATTGAATGAATGTCGTCATTGTTTTGGAGATAAATCTTTATTTGTATATATTATGTTACTAAGTGATAAACATGTTACTTGTTGTTATCACTGTGGGCTTGTCATGACATCAAATTATCTCATGCGAAATAGCTTTCATAGTCAATACAAGCTCGACTTAGAAATGCTTCATCACTCGATTTATAAGAAGCAAATTCACCTGTGTGGTATAGCGCATGTGAAACTGCAGTGGCAATGATTAGCTCCATCAAGCTGATGTTTTGACTCGTGTTTTCTCAAGATACACAAATTCACTAAGTCTATTTTTGATATAGTTGCGAAAGTAGAATCCTGTGTTATCTTCATGGCATGTGTTACGATTCTAGATGCGCCATTTTATTCCAGTGATTAAGTGTCTTGAACGCCATCCTTGGCAGTTAAAAAGGACTTAAAGTAAGTAAGTCCTGAGCTATGGATCCTTCTTGGTAAGTGAATAATGTTCACAGTAAAATTCCATGATTTCAAGTATTTGTGAATCATCGACTGCTAAGTCAAAAATGGTTTCAAGTGAAAAATATTGAAATCCTTCAATATGATGTTTCCGCCCGTCATAGCTGACATGTGTCAAAGTAGATTATAATTGTCACCGAAATATTGATATATTCATCTCTTCTTATGGTATGATATTAATATTCGTTGATGTGTGTTCAAACAAGCAGTTGGATATAGACTCACTAGAGAGTGATTGGCCCAAGAGTGTGGTAACATGGTATCGGCCGAGTCTATATCAATAGAGTGGGTGCGGTGCAGTTTGATCGCGTCTTCCACGTTAAAATTTTATTCATTTTCTTTCCATCTCGATTATAAGTGAAGGTTCATATTTTCACAGGATGGTAATAGTGTGTTTCAGAAAAAAGTGCAGATCTATTCATCGATCTCTCCTCTTACGTATGTCACTTACGGTGTTAAAGCTACTCTATCAGTAAGGTAACTTGATCACTCTCACTCCTATGCAGATGGTAATTAGGCGGTCGAGTTGCCCCTAGTTAATTCACTGTATGTTTCAAGGAAAAATTCCTTGATATTGGCATATTGAGACGGTCTTGTTTTGCAGATCGGTCGCTCTGTCAGAAACAGTATGTTGCACCTAATCATCTCAATTACGATGAGCATCTTCTCGTGACTAAGGTGATGTGTTTCGAGGCAATGACTAGGTTAAGGTGATGTGATTCATTTTAGATATCCCGAGCAGACGTCTGTGTGTTAAGAAAAATGTGGTAGCACTATTCTAGTCCTCTTCGAGGACATGATATAGTGTGGGCGTAGTCTAGAGAAATAGCAGAACTTGATATCATTCAGATGTGCAGGGATGTTTTCAAGAAAAATTCCGATTACAAGTATCTTTGAGTAGAATGAATGTGTCCAGTTGTGCCCACATGGGTATATTTTATCTACAATATAAGAAAATATGTAAATACTCTATTATAGAGAAAAATAATAAGCTAGTTGATTTCTACTAACAGAAAATTGTAAGTGATGCATTTATCAATTGATAATGTTCCTAAATGATTATTTTAACAGGAACTGTTTTCAGGATACAAGAGGAGTGTAAATAATCAATATTAAATACTCATATTTGAAAATTAATAACAGTGTGTTTCTATGAAATTTTTAGTATAATACGCCACATAAATTTCGTATTGAGTGCATCTGGTTATATCGTCTGGTGAATCAGAATTATAATTTTTAACTAGTATGAATATCCTCTCAATAGTAAATCATTGTAGTCTAAAGATTTAGTAGAAATTAATGCACACTAAATACAAAAAAATGAAATAAACGACAATTCTATCGCCAGCCAGTTGCGCAATACGAGAACACCAGAGATAAAAACTCGTTACTTGGTGGACAACATGTATAGTGCAGGTAAGAGAGAACCCACGATTACCTATATTGTCGTGGCTGACACCAAGAATAGTCCTACCTTGGGACACCCGGATCCTAATATAGAGTGGAAAAGCGAGGCTCTTTAGAAAGTCTCGTGGAAATCAGTTAGAGAAAGGCATGTTTTTCACTTAGGAAGATTGCAACATCTAGCAAAACTAATACCTTCGGACTGTTGCTCAAGTTCTATGCCCAGGGAGTATAGATGCTATAAGCATTGTTCAGACGTGGTAGAGACTGGAGGGTGTAGCCGTTGGCTTAGGTGCAACCTTGTTTATATTCTCCATAGATTTTACTTTTCTAGACTACATTCTATATAAGTGTGTCTGTCAAAACAACCTGTGAAAATAATATAGTCCAAACAAGGAAATGGATTGTAAAATAAAATAGAGATATATATAACTTATGTCACATTTTTAATAATAACTTTAAAATATCGTAATGAATTACTAAAATAGAGTATGTAAGTCACTACAATACCTTTTTCAAATTTTGAGGAGGAGAGCTCACATAAATACATATCTCGATTACAACCATTGTTTTCTCGAGATAGACGTCATGAAGCTCTTAATACTATTCGTTGAAGTATGATCAAGAACGACTGTTACGTGACTAATCACAGATTAATAATATTTTTCTGGCTTTCTCCCCATTCATAATGGTACCCGACATGTAGATAGAACCCAATGTTAATAACTGATTAGATCACTAAGGTGATTGTTCCAATTTCCTGTATGTTTGTTGTCCTTTTGTATAGTTAAGATATAAATATATATTGCTTAGTGACCCAGCATCGTTGCTTAACTTCCATTATACTCATTTGAGCGGTTCTTATACATCTTTTCTCCGAAGAGCCCAGGTCCCATTTAGTCAGCACCATTGTGATAAGTGGCAAACTATAGAGTGTTCAATCTACCGCGAAAATTAATGAAAAATCTCACTATGGCCTTGATACGTTATCTGGGTCCGATGTCCTTTATCGTACTTTCTACACGAAATCCTAAGTGCCAGCACACCCTGCCTATACTCAGGTTACAAACATTATCCTAGCAGCTTATATATTTAAAAGTGGGTTAAGTTACCCTTGGCGAAAAGGTATGAATCCAACAACTCTCCCTCCTGCTATGGGTTAATAGTAGGGCAGACTGGGCTCTTAACCTTGGTAGGGCAACCAGCCTAGGAAAAGGAAAACTCTGAATTCAAACCGTGTTAAACTCCGCTTGGGTGGTCACAACTAGAAATAGGTCAGTCCTAATTAGTGATATATTTCACTAATTAATTATGCAAGAGACAACCAGTCTAAAAATTGACCTTCTATTCATCCTGCTTGTGGTAGATTGAGTTGGGTAGATGCATACATTTCTTGATATTCTCTTCCACACATATATAAGAATAATATATATGCTCCCAATTTTCATGGTTAGGAGCACTTAGGGGAGACATTAATTGAAATTTTACCGCTATAGCGTAAGCATTTACTCACCTGTTGTTTACAGACTTAAGTTCTCAGGTGATTACAAAACATATATTCCTGTAAGTATGTATCAATTAATTGTTCACCCTGGAATGACAGTCGCTGACGCCGCAAGGGTAGGAACTTGGCAGACAAAAATTCTGTCGGGTTCACTCCCAGCTAGAGGTAGCTGCTTAAAAAAGTCGAGCCACAGTGATGAGACATAAAACATTGAAACACGTGTCTGAGGATGACTGATATTATATATATATATATATATATATATATATATATATATATAGTGAAATTAACATTTTTGAAAAAACATATGATGTTTGTTATAATTGCTGACAGATCTGTTTCGACCAAAGTCGATAAGTTGGTCTTCATCAACGAGCGACATAGATGGAAGAAAGATATCCGTTTAAAAGGACTGTTTACAAAAAACGAACGCAGAATTCAACCACTGAAATTTTTTGAAAAAATGTTATGTTCTGTTTTAAAAAATAAAATAAATTTTATTTTTAATTTTTTAATAAATCAGAAGCATTCAATTTCCAATGCATTGCTTCATAGCAAATGATTTTCGCCAATGCAACTTCATAGCAAAATGATTTCCAATGCAACTTCGATAGCAAAATGATTTTCCAATGCATCTTCATAGCAAAATGATTTTCCAATGAACTTCATAGTAAAATGATTTTCCAATGCAACTTCATAGTAAAATGATTTTCAATGAAACTCATAGTGAAAAATGATTTTCCAAGCATCTTCATAGGCAACAATGCATTTTCCAATGAAACTTCATAGCAAAAATGATTTTCGCAATGCATCTTC
>CM042162.1:9428900-9446400 GCA_023376005.1 Doryteuthis pealeii
GGGGGAAGAAAAGAGATGCGGAAGACAAGAATCAACGCAAGGTCTTTTTTATGGTGCATCCTGCGATGATCCAACTCGTGATACAGTAATAATGGATCTGCGAGAGTAACTTTTTGGGTACCCCATCTACAAAAGGCGATGCTTGGTAGCCGCTTCTAATATATATATATATATATATATTATATATATATAATTATAGAGAGAGAGAGAGAGAGAGAGAAATATAAGTGTATTTTGGCATGATTTTTTCTTTTATACACGTTTTGTTGAACTGTACAGACAATTCCTGTCGGACAAGTCTTTCGTTGATACATTCCAATTTTCGGGCCATCCTTTTGGTGTCGGGTTGTAACTGGTATAACAGTCCACCAAAGGTTTCAAAACGAGCGCTTTCGGCAATACAATTTGCCATCCTCAGGTGTGAAACGATGGTATAGATTTCGTGTTTCGTTTTTAACGAGAACGAGTAGTAGCAAGGAATTAAAGTGGGAGGTAAATACTATTTGGTAGTAGGAGGTTGTAGGAATGGAGTGGTTCGAGCGAGCGTTGCACTAGTGATTTTTTTTATGGAGGGGGGCACAAGTTGTTATATATATATATAAACACACAAGATCCATTCCTTTATTCTGTTTCTTTATTCATTCGCTTCCTTGTCTTCTGTATTTCACATGCTATTTATATATCAAACGCGCATTATATAATATATTATATATATATATATATATATATATATAATATCTAATATATATAATATTGTATATAATCAATAAAGGAAAGAACTCATACAGTAATCCCATAAAAATTTATTTCGAACGAAAAATTGGGGCCCATATAAATCTAAGTTGAATTTAACGCTCCCCAAATTTTCGCCTCATCAGATGGGTCTCAATTCACTTATGGACAAGCATATCACAAAAAAACCCAAAGAGCTGAATATATATAATTCAAACAAAAACAAAAAAATAATAAAATTATATATATTTTTTTAACAGGTGGGAGTGTACCATAGAAACAGGAAGTGAATGAAAAAAAGAGATACATCTCAAAGTTGATTTCTAGGGTGTCCAGACAGACAAAAAGGTGACATGACAGAAAAAACAGAATAGTATATTAAAATAATAAATAGACAAAAGTAAATAAGAAAGATTTTAAATTTAAACATTAGAGTATAATGATGTATAAAAAGAAAAATACTAGTTAAAGATATAAATAATAAATAAATTAATAGAAGATAATAAAATTTAAAAAAATAATAATAATAGAAAATAAAAATCAATTAAAAATAATAATACTAATAAAAAAAATATTACTCAGAAGAGTCCTGGAGACTAAGAAGGGAGAGAAATAAAGAACTAGAATCAGAATTAGCATTAGGTTCGGGTGATATTATCACAGAAAATCAATGGAACAGAGAGAATGAGAAAATAATCTTTCCATGTCTCGTTTCCCAAATGCCATATTTGTGTTTATTATATCTAACTCTTATTTCTTTCTCGCTAACAATTCCTTCCAATGTTCCTCCTTATTTTTCTTCTCTTTTACTCATCTCTTTGAAAAAGTCAAAGATACAAAATGGCGGACGTTGCTTTTTAACAGAAGGACATCATTCAGCCACCATCGCTAAATTAGAGTGAGTTATGCAAATCAAAATGTCAAATGTATTTTGACAAGACTACAATAATATTTTTCTTTCATCCATTTTGATATTTATTTCTCCAGGGGTTTTATTTTCTTTATCTTTATTCGGATTCGCAAGTCTAATTTTTCTTTTTAGTTGTTTTGATCGATTTAGTGATACTGACGAAACGTCCATTGCAAACATCACGACACAAATCCGTGGCCTTTGTTCATTTTTGGCGGCAAGGAGCAACTCCTTTTATGTTGTCTCCAAGAACATCATGGCATTAACCTTTCTTCTTGATTCTTATTGTGTCCAATTCTAATATGGTGAAGGATTTGAAAACCGTCATTTTATTATCATTATTATTATCTCTCTCTCTCTCTCTCTCTCTCTCTCTCTCTCTCTCTCTCTCTCTTCTCTCTCTCTCTCTCTAAATATATTGATAAATCGAAAGAGAGATATAGAGAGACGATAATAATCTGAAGATTATTATTATTATCCACCGTCAATGCATTTCCATCATCACAGCTCCACATCCTTCTTTTTCTTTCTTTTTCTCTTTTTCTTCTTTCTTTCCCTTTTTCTTCTTTCTTTCCCTTTTTCTTTCTTTCTCTTTTTCTTTTATCACATTTTCTTGTTTTTTCTCTTGTTTTTCTCTTTCTTTTTCCTCTTTTTCTTTCTTTTTCTTCTTTCTTCTCTTTTTTCTTTTTCTTTTTTCTATTTTTCCTTTTTCTCTTTTTCCTATTTTTCTTCTTTTCGCTTTTCTGTCTTTTTATTTTCCTTTTTCTTTTTCTTCTTCTTTTTTTCTCTTCTTTCTTTTTCTTTTTTCTTTACCTTCATTTTTTATTTTCCTTTTTTCTCTTTTACCCAGCCATTAATTTTTCATTCTCATGTGTCTACTTTCTTCTTCTTCTTCTTCTTCTTCTTCTTCTTATTATTATTATTATTATTATTATTATTATTATTATTATTATTATTATTATTATTATTATTATTCGATGTAAATGTCTATAATATTAAAGAAGGTTCCTTTGAAATGAAAAATCTTCTTCGTAAAATCATTAGATTGTGTCTATATCCACGTTAATGGGAATGACGTCTCAGTTTGGAGATAATCTTTATTTGTATATATTCTAGAGTTATATAAACAATTTTACTTGTATCTGTGGCTGTCTGCATCAAATTTCTCATGCAATAGCTTCATAATCAACAAGCGAGCTAGAAATGCTTCACACATTTTAAACATTCACCTGTGTGGCGCATGTGAACTTAAGCAAGTGGCAATGGTAGCTCCATCAAGCTGATGTCTTACCGGTTTTAGTTCATTCAGATTATACCAAAGTAGAATCCTGTTTATCTTATGGACATGTGTTACGATTCTAGTCGCCATTTTAGTTCCACTGTTAAGTGTTTGAACGCCATCCTTGGCCAGTTAAAAAGGACTTAAAGTAAGTAAGTCCTGAGCTATGGAATCCTTTGGTAAGTGAATAAGTCCTGAGTTATGGAATCCTACGTAGTGTCAAAGGTCCAGTGATATAATCCTATGTTCCGCCGTCCACGAAGGTTCAAAGTAATTATGGCCAGTATGCTCAGTATGGTCATATTTAGTATTGTTTCAGCAGCAGAGTACTGCCAGTGATTGGCCAAGAGTGTGGTTACATGGTTATCGCCGAGTCTATAAATAAGAGTGGGCGTTTACCACACACCTTGTATCAAAATTCTCCACAGTAGTGAGAGCTATTTCACAGTCGATGTGGCATGTCTTCATGTCCCTCTTGCAGACATCTTTAAAGCGCAGACGTGGTCTCCCTACCGGTCGAGTGCCCTCTAGTAATTCACTATATAGTAGGTCTTTTGGAATACTGTCTTTGTCCATCCTCCTGACGTGACCAAGTCAACGCAGGCGTCTCTCGCAGATGATGGTGGGCATGCTGTTTATGTGTGCTTATTCCAGCACGTCTGTGTTGGACACTTTGTCCCGCCAGCAAATGCGTAGAATGCGGCGTAAGTATCTGAGGTGGAAAGTGTCCAGTTTCCTCACATTATAATTAAGCAGACAATTAAGAAGTAATCTTTAGAAAAATAAAATTATGTTTCAAACCACTCACAAGTTTAGGGTTACATTTATTCAAATGATATTTTACAGACCCCATCAAGAGAAAAAAAAATAACTCATAAAATAAAAGAATATCATAATACGCAAATTCTTAGCTTCGTTTATCCCTGAAATTAATTTTAACTAGTATAACTCAAAAATTATTATCTAATTTAGTACTAATTGCAAAATGAAAAAATGAACGAATATATGGACCTTGAAAGAGAACCGAAAAAGGTATGGAACATGAAAGTGAAAGTGATACCAATTGTGGCTGGTGCACTTGGAACGGTCCCAAAAGGAGTGGAAAAGGGTTTGGAAAGTTTGGAAATCAGAGGAAGGATTGAAACCATTCAGAACACTGCACTGCTGCAATCTGCCAGAATACTCAGAAGAGTCCTGGAGACCTGAGGAGACTTGCTGTCACTCAGACTCCAGTGAAATACCATCAGCTAACACTGGTGTGAAAACTCAAAAGGAAATATAATAATAATAATATAATCATAATAATAATAATAATAATAATAATAATAATAATAATAATAATACCATCTTAATTTTTTGGAGAACAAATGAAAAATCATGAAACTGTTTCAGAACATGTGGCATAAAGCTTAATTTATTCCTTGAAGTTGAAAGATGTAGTATCAGTTTAATCCTTTTCTGTTGATCCTTTAATCCTTCAAGTAGAAAGATGTAGTATCAGTGTTAATTCTTGTCTGTTGATCTTTGAAGTAGAAAGATTGCTGTATCAGTTTAATTCATATCTGTTGATCTTTCTTCGAGGCAGTCCATTAGGCAAGTAATTTTAGGATAATTTATCAAAGATGTTAAATGCATTTTGGTGGGTTTTTTTTTTCACTGCACAATCCAGCTCCTGCTACTTGGAATAGTCTATAAATATAAGTGGTGGTTGTGCGTACCGCTTATACATAGGAGAATAATCAAACAACATGTATGGAAATTTGCCAGTTAATAATACTTTATATATAACTTTTAACAAGAACAATAAAAATTAATTTCTCTTATATGGATGATGTAGAAAGAATAATTTTAAAAAAACACAATAACATAATAATTAACGACCCCACAGATAATAGAAATAATGAAAAGAATATACAGAAAAATTGCAAATGTTGAAACCCTAAAATATGCCCCTTAAAAGGAAGGTGTTTGACGAAAAGTGAAGTTTACTAAGAATCGGTAATTTCTACATATAAACTAAATTTTACATGGTTTGCACAAATTCAGAATTTAAAACTAAATTTGCAAATCATAAGGACTTGTTTTCGAAAATTAAGCTAACAAAAGGTCACAACCCTATCTTGTTATGTTTAGAACGTTAAGAATCAAAATTTAACACCAATTATTAAAAAGGAGATCTTAAAAATCTAACATATATAAACTTATACAAACAATATACAAACAATACACACTTTCTGTGTTTAGAAAAACGTTAGCGATAGTTAAATTCCATAATAAGAAAAATCCCCTAAATTGCAGAAATTAATCTGTAGTTAAATGTAAGCATTAGCTCAATAGGTCACTGATGTATAATTAAGAAAACTCCTCTTTAACACTTAAAACATAAAAGTGCAAAATGTTGTATGATGTTGTAGCTTCGGTTCTGAACAAAAACCAAACGATATTTTACGTACGAATAATATTCAATATATGTATAATAATAATAGAAATAATTGTTGGTATCTAATGGAATGCCACATTGAGATTTTGTTACCAATTGATCTTGCTATAAAAAAATCACAAATCATTAATGATTTAAAATGGGTTAAGTTTAAGACTTTTTATTGCAATTACAAACTCCTTGCACCAAAAAATATTGATAAACCGATTTTTGAGAGTAGGGAAGCTGTAGAACTAATTTTACAGACATAAATAGATTAAAAAAGGTCGTCATTTTTTGGAAAGCTTTGGATAGATAAAAGCGATATAACTCGGTCCCTTTTTGAAATTGTAAGCTCAAATCTTGGGGATTGTTTTACTTTAACATAGTCCACACTTGGAAAAGAAATTAAGAAAAACCGAAGGTGGTGGGAGACATAACCAGGATGATTTGACGTAGAATAACCCATATATATATATATATATGTCTGTACGGTATTCTACACATCGAGCCATCCTTTACTGGGATTACACTTGTCAAGTTCATTTTCTATAAGAAAAAGTATCGAATTTTATGCGATACATGCGTTGTAAGTGCCTTCAAGTAAAAATTTATTATATACTTTATCGGCAACGTTTCTAAATAAACAACATCCAAAAATCTTATTCACTTCGCCGAAGGGCATCGGTCTGTTTGTTGTTATTATTCTCTCAATAGCGCCCCTTACCTATTTATGGTAGAGGCGCGTAGTATCGCTTGACAAGCTTAATTTCAACTAGGATGGTCAGCTGTGTACTGTGGCCGAGGCGATAAAAGTGTTTCACTAGTGTTTCACTGCGTCTGCTGAAGTCCGGTTTCGATTTCTGTCGGAGGGAAATCGTTAGTATATACCGCTGATGAGACTTAATAAAGTCGAAACAGTCTGTACGGTATTCTACACATCGAGCCATCCTTTACTGGGATTACACTTGTCAGTTCATTTTCTATAAGAAAAAGTATCGAATTTTATGCGATACATGCGTTGTAAGTGCCTTCAAGTAAATTTATTTATATATATATATATATATATATATATGGGTTATTCTATATCAAATCATCCTGCTTATGTTTTATATGCATTATAATTGCCTTCAAATGGGTTATTCTATGTCAAATCATTCTGTTTATGTTTTATATGCATTATAATTGCCTTCAAATCATTAATATATTATAACATACTTAACAATGCCTCAAGCAAATTACCAATTACTTATATATATATATATATATATATATATATATATATATATATAATATATATATATACTCTTTGGAGGGGTACAAAGTTTCTTGGTATTAGGATTATTCTAAGCCGGTCCTTTTCTCCAACAGTTGCTTTTTCTTTATACATATATATATATATATATATATATATATATATATACTCTTTGGAGGGGTACTAAGTTTCTTGGTATTAGGATTATTCTAAGCCGGTCCTTTTCTCCAACAGTTGCTGCAGAGGTCAGGCCACGTCTGGAAAATGAACCATAATCGCTATACCCCTGGTATTTAAGGCTTTTTCTTTATATATATATATATATATATATATATATATATATATATATATATTAGGGAAAACATTTTTGATTGTTTTAGAAGCATGAAAGTAAATAAGAACAAAATAATGAATATTGTGTTCTTAACCCTTTTTATTTACCAATATTTCGTGGGTCATCCCTCTTTTTCAAAGATCTGACTAATATACATTATATATATATAAAATATATATAAAATCCCCTTCCCATTCTGTAAGTGAAGACAGCCTAATGGTTACGGTGCCAGACTGACACCCAACCGATCGGATTTCAATTCCGGCTGTAGGTAGCTTACAAAATGTCTAGCCACACTGAGGAGACTTGATAAGTCGAAACACGTGTCTGTGGATGACCCTATATATATATATATATATATAAGATTAAAATACTGATCAAATCATCTAAAAGCTTCTCACGTCCCGAGTTAGTGATCACATCAAGAGATGACGTTTAATTGAAGTTCATCCAATTAATCAAATTATCAAGAAATGTTTTTGTTCTTTTATTACCTTTTTTTGCGATAGGATACAATACAACTGATTCGAATTAATCCTTTACTTTCACACTCATCGATTTACGCAAATAAGATCATGAAGTTCAAATGTTTTTCTGTCTGTCTGTCCGTCTGTCATTCTTTCTTTCCTATCTCCTCTTTCACACTCACTCACTCACTCTCTCTCTCTCTCTCTCTCTCTCTCTCTCTCTCTCCTCTCTCTCTCTCTCTCTCTCTCTTATATATACTCTTTTCTATAACTATAAGTCCTTTATCATTGATTAATACTACTACTACTACTACTACTACTAATAATAATAATAATAATAATAATAATAATAATAATAATAATAATAATAATAATGATAATAATAATAATAATAATAAATTGAGACCATCCAAACTACAGCACTTTTAATACCGGTTAGAATATTCAGAAGAGTCCTGAACACCTGAGGAGACTTGCTGTCAGTTAGCCTCTAGTGAACCACCGGCTACGGCAGATGTGGAAAAAATTATAATAATAAACGTATCGCCTTATCCCAGCAAGAAGACCAGACCTAGTGTTGATTAACAAAAAAGAAAGAACTTGTCAAGTGGTGAATTTTGCAGTGCCAGCAGATCACAGGGTGAAGCTAAAGGAAAATGAAAAAATGGACAAATTTCTGGACCCTGCCAGAGAACTGAAAAAGTTATGGAACATGAAAGTGAAAGTTATACCAATTGTGGTTGGTGCACTTGGAACAGTCCTAAAAAGATTAGAAAAGGGTTTGGAAAGTTTGGATATCAAAGGAAGGATTGAAACCATTCAGAACACTGCACTGCTGCAATCTGCCAGAATAATCAGAAGAGTCCTGGAGACCTGGGGAGACTTGCTGTCACTCAGACTCCAGTGAAAGACCATCAGCTAATGCTGATGTGAAAACTCAAAAGGACTTTATAATAATATGAGACCATCCCAACTACAGCACTTTTAATACCGGTTAGAATATTCAGAAGAGTCCTAAACACCTAAGGAGACTTGCTGTCAGTCATCCTCCAGTGAACCACCGGCTACAGCAGATGTGAAAATAATAATAATAATAATAATAATAATAATAATAATAATAATAATAATAATGTCCTTGTAACTAGGAGTTTGGAAAAGTTGGAAATCCGAGGAAGAATTGAGTCCACCCAAACACACCATTGTTAAGATCGACTAAAATAGTCGAAGCGTTTCTTATTGTTATTTTATAGAGAATTTCAGTGTTGACACACACACACACACACACACACACACACATATATATATATATATATAGAGAGAGAGAGGAGAGAGAGACAGACAGGCAGACAGACAGAGAGCAGACAGAACAGACAGATAGCAACAGACACAGAAACAGACACAACACACGTACACACAGACACACACACGTACACACACACACACACACACACACACATACACACACACATTTATATATATATATATTCTGCTTCTTGAATCTCAATACGACATTTTGCTGCTTATTTTTCAAACTTCATAGTCTTATTCTCCAACTGCTCATTGTTCTCCATCACAAATAGGTGTGTACACATTCGTTTAGATTGGTAAAATTGAACAACAACCCCGCCAATCTGGGGAACATTTTGAAATGAAATCTGCCCTCGCAAATCTCTGTCTTCTCTCCTAAACATTGTCTCAATATCAATATGATACTAACCGTTGATCTATACACAACACCTCTTACTTTAGTGAACTGTTAAGTCTCAATCATGTCTTTGCCTGAATAGGAAAAGAATGAATTTTACGACTTATTACGTGCTGTCATCTCCAGTATCCGATAGGGACAAGCTAATCATGGTATATCTCATGTATCCAGTATCTGCAGACTGCATGCACGATTATGACCGGTTTAAAAATGTTATGAGACGGTATAAGACGTGTCGAAAGCTGTTTGACCCTCATACGTCAAAACAGAAGGGAGAGAACTATTACACACAAACACACACACACGTGTGTGTGTGTATGTATATAATGATCTCACCCGTCAGTTTTTACCTATATATATTTTTTTTTTTTGGGGGGGGGAGAATATGTGCTTAATTGAAGTCATACCTAATTTGAAAATTAATTAGTTGATAATTGATGAATTAGGCGAATATATCTGTTCAAATGTAAGGCGTAAACAAATGTATAAATCTTTTGCGATAAACGACATCGAAAACAAACCTTAAGGTTGTGTGTGTGTGTGTGTGTGTGTGTGTGCGAGCATGATTTGTTTCAAGTGGCGAGAAAATATTCTTTTAACTTTTGAGTTGCTGTGTGCGTTTATTATGTAAGGGGGTAGGGGGGAAAATATATCTACGCGTGTCAAATGAAAACTTTTTGTAAGTGAAGAGAAAAAAGGGTTGTGTGTGTGTGGGGGGGGGGTAAACATTTTTATAGTAAGAGTTGTGTAGTTAAAGTTTTTAATTATTGTTGTTTTATTATTGTAACCAATTATATGATGATTTTTATTAGTATTACAATTATGCACTAGTAATTGATGAATATGGTGATTTATTATTATTATTATTATTATTATTATTAGTAGTAGTAGTAGTAGTAGTAGTAGTATTATGTACTAGAGATTATTTATACAAATGATGTCAGTGTAATTATAATTTCTAGCAAATATATGCACCCTCCGGGTGTAAGTATTTAAGTTTTAATATAATAAAATATCATATTAAATTAGAAAGGCTAATGAAACTGAATAAGAATGCAGATGAAAAGATTTGGAACAGAGGGAGTATGATTGAAAAATAGAACAACTTTGAAAGAAACTCTTCCATCATTTTCCATTACTCCCCTCTTTCATTGGTAAATTTTCCTAATTTAACTATTTAGTTAAAATAGGAAATAAAGAATAATATTAGTTATTTCTTCTTGTTAAGGGATTTCTTTTAAGATTTATCCCCGAGATTTTTGCTCATATTCAAAAAGATAAAACCAAATAATTAGAAATCAATAATACTAAGCAGATATTTATTAAAATCAATTTTTTAAGATCAATATGCAAATCAGCCTTTCCATTCACTCTATAATCCGCTATTTTGTTGTATATATAAATACAATTGCATGTTCTGTGTATGTAGATATGGTCAACAGTCTTAATGAGGTAAAACAATTTTATTAATAATTGAGGTTTAAATAAAAATAAGATCATGGAGAATGTGATGTAAATAACTAAGGGAACTGTGAATTGAGTAGTAATATAGTTTCGTTTACAGATAGACAAACCCACAATCTCCATTATAATAAGATGTGAAAATAATTATTGGTTAATAAAAATTGTATGTTTGTGATTATTATTTTTATTTGTAGTTATATTATAATTGTGCATATATTAATTGTTTGGTATGTATTTGCACAAAAATCCACATACACGGGTAACCATGCTCGCGCGCGCACACACACATACACACACACACGCAACCTTAAGGTTTCTTTCGATGTCGTTTATCGCAAAAGATTTATACACACACGTGCAACCACACACACAAAACACTTAAAAATGCACAATTAAAAGAGAATATTTGACGTCATATTTCAAACCGTCCACTTTTTTCAGCGTCCTTTCTTGAGAATTCAAATTTTGAACAGATTGATAAAAATGGAGTATCACTTGCTTTTCTCGTTATTCTGTGATAATTTTTTTATCACCTTCCATATACCAAAAATGACCTGAAGATGATCTAATTAATAGATCGAAACACTGCAGCATCGGCCAATAATCTTACCACTTAACTTATTTAACCCTGTGTTTTTTCAATTTTCTTGATATACTACACACACACACACACACACACCACACACACAACATATAATATATATATATATATATATATATATATATATATATATATATATATTTCAGTTATGTTCAGTCTTTAAAATTTTAACGTCATACTTTTGAACGAAGGATTCTTCAATTTCTACAAAATTAATTTTATTTTAAATTATATAAAAAATTATAAAAAAAATAATAATTGATTGAAAACTTTATTGTTGACCCATACGACTGCGTAACCTATTTATTTTTCATTTTAATTCCTTTATTTTTCACTACTACTACTACTACTACTACTACTACTACTACTACTACTACTACTGGGTCATTGATTTTTTTCCTATCTTAATTAATTTTCCCTTTTTAACATTGTTACACTAAATTGTTCAAATAGATAAAAACTGCTGAATACTAATAATTTTAGAAAGGTTGCATAGAGTAATAAGTGTTTTGGGAGGGTGGGTTCATCATGAATAATTTTAAGGGAAAATATTGTGGCTCTTGATAATGCATATGCGCAATAAAATGTTCATCAATTTATTCTAAAGTGACTCAGTGACCAATTGAATCGTATTAGTCGCGTTAGTTGGTATTTCTCTGGAGACTGAGTAATTACAAGTCTCGTCAGAACTCCAGGAATCTTCTGTGTATTCTAGTCGATTTTAATAATACTGGTGTTTGAATGGTCTCTTCTTCCACTAATTTAAAATTCATCCATATACTTTTCCTAACCCCTGGGGACTGTTCTAAGGGCACCAATTACAATTGTTACCACCTTTACATCTTTATTATTACTAGCAAATATATTCACCCTCCGGGTGCAAGTATTTAAGTTTTAATATAATAAAATATCATGTTAAATTAGAAAGGCTAATGAAACTGAATAAGAATTCAGATAAAAATATTTGCAACAGAGGGGGTATAATCGGAAAATAGAACAACTTTGAAACTAACTGTTCCACCATTTTCCGTTACTCCCGTCTTTCATTGGTAAATTTTCCTAATTAAACTGTTTAGTTAAAATAGGAAATAAAGAATAATATTACAGTTATTTCTTCTTGTTAAGGGATTTCTTTTAAGATTTATTGAAGAGATTTTTGCTCATATTCAATAAGATAAAACCAAACAATTAGAAATCAATAATACTAAGCATATATTTATTAAAATCAACATTTTTAAATCAATATGCAAATTAGTCTTCCCATTCATACTGTAAACTGCTATTTTGTTGTATATATAAATACAATTGCATGTTATTAGCATGTAGATGTTGTCAACAGTATTAATAATCTAAAATAATTTTTATTAATAACTGAGGTTTAAATAAAAATAAAATCATGGAGAATGTGATGTAAATAACAAAGGGAATTGTGACTTGTATAGTAATATAGTTTCGGTTACAGACAGACAAACCCACAATCTCCATTATAATAAGATTTACTCCTTTTGGTCTTTCACTGAAGTCTGAGTGACAGCAAGTCTCCTCAGGTCTCCAGGACTCTTATGAGTATTCTGGCAGATTGCAGCAGTGCAGTATTCTGAATGGTTTCAATCCTTCCTCTGATTTCCAAACTTTTCAAACCCTTTTCCAATCCTTTTGGGACCGTTCCAAGTGCACCAACTACAATTGGTATCACCTTCACTTTCATATTCCATAACTTTTTCAGTTCTCTGGCAAGGTCCAAATATTTGTCCATTTTTTCATTTTCCTTTAGCTTCACCCTGTGATCTGCTGGAACTGCAAAATCCACCAGTTGACAAGTTCTTTCTTTTTTGTTAATCAACACTAGGTCTGGTCTTCTTGCTGGGATAAGGTGATCCGTTTTTATTTCAAAGTCCCAGAGAATTATTATTATTATTATTATTATTATTATTATTATTATTATTATTATTATTATTATTATAGTTTTCCACACTAGCGTTAGCTGATGGTCTCTCACTGGAGGCTCAGAGACAAAAAGTATCTTCAGGTCTCCAGGACTCTTCTGAGTATTCTAGCTGATTTCAACAATGCAGTTTTCTGGATGGTCTTAATTCTTCTTCTGATTTCCAATTATTCCAATCTTTCGATGTGCACAAACTACAGTTAGCATCACTTTCACCCTCATTTTTTTAATTCTTTGGCAAGGTCCAGATATTTGTCTATCTTTTCATTTTCCTTCATCTTCACCCTGTGATCTGCTGGAACTGCAACATCTACCAGATGACAAGTTGTGTTTTTTTTCCTTTTTTTGTTTATCATTACTATGTCTGATCTTCTTGCTTGGATGAGGTGATTCGTCTTTATCTCGAAGTCCCTGAGAATTTTATACGTTTCTTAAGAACAGGTTTATGGATATACCATTTTGTTTTTATGGTCAAAATTTAGTTTCTTGCATATGGAAGTAAGATGAAAAGGAAATTAATCCGACAGTATGTGGAGAAATGTTTAAAAGAAAACAAACACAGGATATTATGAAGATGGAAACTCTTTATATCGATACTTAAGTATTTCGGTTTTTAAAAAATAAAACCTTCTTCAGGACATTGAAATTTTTTATGAGTAAAAGATGAAAGATGTTCAGTGTATGTTTGAATGTGTTTGATAAAAGGTTATTAACCGTTATTTACGTGGGGCGTTTATATCAACCCGAGATTGCGTGAGTATTCTCATCATCATGTCGTGCAGGCAGCACGGATATCCTGAAATCTCTCGCCAACCCTCCCTATCATTCATTGCATCCGGGAGTTTTCCTCGCTGCAGCCAGCATCTTTACATAGCTGGTCAATGTAGGTCCTTGCTGGGCGTCCCACATAGCATGTCCAATGTGTTGGCTTCCATAGCATAACATCGCTTATGAGTTCATCCTTGCTTCTCCAGCAGTGTCCTGCATGTCTAGTCCGTCTCACTTGGATGATCTGTGAGATAGGGGGCAGATGACCATACAGCTGCTCCCTTGTGGGTGCTGTTTCCACACTTGTTTCAGTACTGCAAGCAACATTCTTGTGCAGGTCCCATCTAGCTTACTCTCAAGGCGCCTCGTCAGGGTCCAGGTGGTGCAGGCCATACAGCAGTACTGATAGGACTACAAGACTGGAGAAATGTCGCTTCAGCTTTGTCAGTGAGATCAGATTTCCTATGAAACTGACAATTTGTTTTGTGGCCAGCCATGCCTTCCTTATTCATTGCATTAATATGTCTCTGTGGATGAGATATTACTACTAGGTAGTGAATTGTTCTACTGGCTTAAGGGGCTTACCGTTAGTTGGTGGAGATGTCTCCTTTCTTTTTGAAGCTCATGAACTCTAACATCTATTATTTTAATAAAATCATAAAAGTTTTTTTAAATGCTAATTGTCTAGTTGGTTGGACCAATGACTTTTCAGCTGGCCCACTTAATCTAATGTAATTAAATACCAATACTTAAAGTAGAAGAGAAACTAATTTAATAATAATCTCTCGAAGCGGCGTTCATTGGAAATCTTCAGGTTGATTGTAAATACGGCTTTTTATAAATCGATATTCCCAAAAGCCGAACTGAGTTCCGTACAAGTCAATAAGTATGTGTCATTAGGTGACCAACTGCTTGTTACAGTATAGTAGTAGTGATGTTATCAGATACGAAGCCGTTAATCATAGTTCTACGAAAAGGTGCACCTAATTTCTTTAACTTTATTTTATTCCCATTGCGTTCTGTGTTGATAGACCCCCAGCTTCTTCCCGGCGTCAAAAATTAAGCCAGCGCGTCTCTTCCCAGACGGAAATTAACATTCCCGGAGATTGTAATTATTGTCAAGAGTGTTTTACATTGAAGCGTTTGACTTCGAGGCGGGGGGGAGGCGTCCCTCTAAACAATCAGCCATGTCCCCTCGTCTAAAATGGCAAGGGTCTGCTTCATTGCCTGGTGGCTTGGTATAGCGTCTCGGGGGTCGAAATAAAGAAGTGATGACGTTGTAATTGTAAGAATTCTAGGTTAAATCGAATTTAACGGACCTAAATTCCACCATCGTATGTCCCCCAACCGAAAGAAAAAAAAATACCAAAAATCAGAATTAACCGAATTTAATAAAATTTTCAGTGTTGATACATTAATATACATTAATGAATAAAATATATAATGCAGCAGTTAATTTATTTAAAAACTTTTTAATTTTTTCAGGTCAGTTACTTTGAACCACGTATCTTTGAGGCGTAACACAGATTCTCAAAGATACGTGGTTCAAAGTTAACTGACCTGAAAAAATGTAACATATTGCATTATATCCGTTATTCATTAATATATCCACACTGAGAATTTATTTAAATTTGGTTAATTCCCTGATTTTTTTGGTATTTTTTCTTTCGGCGGGGTGACATAAGATGGTGGAATTTAGGTCCGTTAAGTTCGATTTAACCGAATTCTATGCTTCTTTTTTTTTTTTTTTTACTTTAAAACTATTCTGTTGGCTGCATATCGTTGGGTCTGCCCTGTGTCAATTGGGGAAACTGTTCCATAGTAACATTCACCGAAATCCCGTTCTTCTGACTCTAACAGGTACGCACATAAATCATAAGCTGCTTATGAATTATGTAACATCGACTGGATCTGGTTGTTGGGCTCTGATGTTCTGGACCGAAGTAGCTAGGTCTGTCTACTGGTGGGTCAGTTGTTGGGCTGAATGACATTCTCGTTGAATTAAATTAAAACCATACTTAAATGATTAAAATAATGTCCATTCATAAAATCAGGAAATAATTTTAAGACTATATTGAAAATCGGCGGGTTTTTTACTTGGGTTTTTGGAGATAGACACAGCAAATTTCAATAATATAAAGACGTCCATATGGGGGGGGGGGAGTCACCCTAATGAAAACTTTGGGAACTTATAACACTCATGTAGGAAGCGCGTGGTGTAATGGGTAAAGTCATGGGAAATGGATTCGTCGCCCCGAGTTCTAATCCTGGACGTGGTAATTGCATTTCATTTAGCGCTAATACCATTGGGAAAGGTATGAATCCTACTCTCCCTCCAGCTATGGGTAAATAGTAGGGCAGACTGGGCTCTTTAAACTTGGTTAGGCAACCGGTCTATGTGAAGGAAAACTCTGAATTCAAACCTGCTGAACTCCATTTAAGAAATTGACCTTGTGTCGCACATCGCTTAATTGCGTCTGTTCTCTTCAAAAGCTCAGCCCAGATGCTCCACTCATCACCCTCTCTTTCGTCCCAGTCGGCTGGGGCTGTAGAATACAGCGACTGCACCTCTACAGAGGGGTTACCCCCCCCCAAATACACCACCTATTAACCGTGGGTGGTGACCCGTGATGTTTAAGCATGGAACTCCGGTGTCTGAGCAGTCCATAACAAGCAACTCCACTTTGGCTCTTACTTAGGCTAAACGGACGGTCGAAGAGGCCCTTTCCATTCAATCGACGAGCCATGTCAAGCCCTAGAACCTATAGGATTGTTTCAAACCTATTGCCCTTATGGGAAGCTCAAACCATTTTTATATGTGCGCTAGAAAGCGATTGCTGAGGGTCTTAATGTCCTGGGTATGACGTTAAATTCTATCTGATGGTGAAGTTCCAATTCTGGAGCCCTGGGGAATGGGGAGTACCCTTTCATCACTATTACTCACCTCAGTGGATTTTTCAAATCAACCACCCCCAAATTTCTTGTCAGAGTGGGAAATAAGAAGGGACAAAATGTCTTTAAATGAATCTTTTTTGATTTTATGCTTTTCTTATAAAGCATGAAAATTTTTTTTTTCATTTTCTTTTCTTTTTTTTTTAAACGACTGTTGTTGATAAATAAAGTCTATTTAAAAGCAAACAAACTGAATTTTCTGTTTGTATTTCTTAAATACCATCCTCCCCCCATAAACAAACATAATTTTTCTGTTTGTGGGTCGGGGTGTATTCCTAAATAAATACACCCTCCCTCTCAAACATGTTTCAAATGAAGTAGTCTCAACAAACGGAATTTTCTCTTTGTATTTCTTAAATACACCCTCCTTCCACAAACAGAATGTTCTGTTTGTGGGTCAGGGTGTATTCCTTAATAAATACACCCTCCTCTCAAACATGTTTCAAATGAAGTAGTCTCAACAAACGGAATTTTCTCTTTGTATTTCTTAAATACACCCTCCTTCCACAAACAGAATGTTCTGTTTGTGGGTCAGGGTGTATTCCTTAATAAATACACCCTCCCTCTCAAACATGTTTCAAATGAAGTAGTCTCAACAAACGGAATTTTCTCTTTGTATTTCTTAAATACACCCTCCTTCCACAAACAGAATGTTCTGTTTGTGGGTCA
>CM042162.1:9448900-9466400 GCA_023376005.1 Doryteuthis pealeii
GTATTCCAGCCGACCTCAACAATGCTGTAGTCTTGATGATCTCGATTCTTCCTCTGATTTCCGATACATTCAGACTTTTTTCCAGACCCCTAAGGATCGTTCTAACGGCCCCAATTACAATTGGTACGACCTTCACCCCCATGTTCCACAGTTTTCTCAGTTCTCGGGCAAGGTCCAAGTATTTGTCGATCTTTTCGGTGTCTTTCATTTTTATTCTGTGATCGTCCGGGTTGGCAAAATCCACGAGATGGCAAGTCTTCCTCTTTTTATCAACCAAAACTAGATTTGGTCTCCTGGCTGGGATTAGGTGATCCGTCTGTACCTATTATTATTAGGTTGTAACAGCAGAGGCAGCAATAGCTACACCAGCTGTAACAGCAGCAGCAGCAACAGCATGAATAGCAGTCAAAACAGCAGCATCATTACGAGTAACAAGACAGGGAAATTCACATCGCTCAGGGCATCTCTGAAATTCTGTTCTCGACGAAAATTGGACTTCGAAAAGAAAACAAAAAGAATAGAAATATTTTTATTCACAAATGATCGCAAGTATTAAGGTAAGAATATTATATATACTAGCAAATATATGCACCCTCCGGGTGCAAGTATTTGAATTTTAATGTAATGAAATATGTTAAATTTGAAATACTTTTGAAACTAAATAAAAATCCAAAATAAAATGATTTGAAACAGAGTGGGTATAATCGAAGAAATAGAACAACTTTGAAACTAAGTCTTCCATCATTTTCCATCACTCCATCCTTTTATTGCTGAATTTTCCTAATTTAACTATTTAGTTAAATTAGGAAGTAAAGAATAAATTGCCGTTATTTCTTTATATTAAAGGATTTCTTTTAAGATTTATCCCCGAGTTTTTTGCTCATTTCATTAAGAAAAAAACAAACAATTAGAAATCAATAATACCAAGCGCATATTTAATAAAATTAAACTTTTAATATCAATATGCAAATTAGCTTTCCTGTTCACACTGTAAAACCGCAATTTTGTTGTATATATAATACAATTGCATGTTATTAGAAGGTAGATAAAGTCAAAAGTATTAATAAGGTATAACAATTTATCAATAACTGAGGTTTAAATAAAAATAAATCCATGGTGAATGTGACGTTCAATAACTAAGAGAATTGTGACTTGAGTAGTGATTTAGTTTCGGCTTCAGACAGACAAACACACAATCTCCATTATAATAAGATTTGCTAATTATTTATACCAACATCTATAAAGACAAGAATTCAAGATTTTTTTTTTACTATGAATTCAGGGCGTAAAATTTTACCATAGTCTACTGGGCAGATGTTAGTGGAATATCAATAATAACAACAAAAAAAATAATAAAATATATTTCTATTTCAAAGTAAGAATAAATAAAAATTAAAATCGTCCACTTTTTAGCAGTTCTGAGGTTAAAAAATATGTATAACTAAATCACTATGCAACAACTTTCTTCTCCGGTTAAATCTGATTTCTCATTCGCCATTTTCATTGATTAATTTTTCACTTTCATTTCTGAAGTCCCGTAAAGAAATAAAAATAAAAATAAAAATAAAGATGTCATTTATCCGATAACCCCGAACCAACAATGCCAATAATCAGAGCGATTGTCAAAAAGTCGATTCCTTCCACAGATATTCACAGACAACCGCAGAATTTCCAATCTGTAGAATTAATGATAATTAGCCAGTATGAATTTCCTAGCGAAAAACAATTGATTACGAAAGTGCGTGTTTTATGGGCACTGCGTTCCATTTGATGTTGATTGATTTTGCTTTTATTGGGGACGCAGATTTGACCCAGAAATATTTAATGGCTGCAATAATTTATCAGCCAAAAATCGTGTCCGATAGATTGTAATTATTTCGTGGATTATGTGAAAGATTGTCATTTGAAAGTTTTCCATAATAACCTTAATAACCCTACATTTTCTCTCTTTATCTCTCACTTTCTTTCTCTGTTTGTCTGCCTTTCTCTCTCCCTCTCTCACTATCCCTCTCTCTCTCTCTCACACACACCATCCCCCCTCTCCTCCCCTGTCTCTCTCACATACACACATATGTATGTATGTATGTATCTATGTATATATATATATATATATATATATATATATATATATATATATATATATATTAATAATTAGAAGGCAATTACAATGCGTATAAAAAATAAAAACAAAAAGATGTTGGTTTTTTTTTGTCTTATCGATTTCAAAGAAATCTTTATCTTCAGAGACTAAAATCAAAATGAACGTGCTTAAGTTTTTTTTTTTTTTTTTTGCGTGGTTATACTTTTTTTTTCTTTTTTCTTCTCTTTTTTTTCCTCTTCTTCTTTTTTTCTTTCTCCTCCTTTCCCCTTCTTTATGTTATGAATGAAATGGGCGAATAACTGTAATTTCTTATTTTTCTGAATAAAAAAACTTAAGCACGTTCATTTCTGATTTTCGTCTCTGAAAATAAAGTTTTCCGTGAAATCGATAAGACAAAAAAAAAACAGCATCTTTTTGTTTTTATTTTTATACGCATTGTAATTGCCTTCAAATTATTAATATACAATAAAATACTTAACAATGCTTCAAGTAAATTACCAATTACTTTATATATATATATATATATATATATATATATATATATAAAAGTCCTCCACAGAGACCGTGTTTCAGTGTTTCACGCCTCTTCAGTGTGGCTAGACACAACAACTACCTCTGACCAGGCGCGAAATCTGACTGACTTTTCATCCGCCCGATTCATTAACCTCTCTGGCATTTGACAGCTACCGTAAACGTGTGGTGTTTAAACTATTAAATACCTACATTTGTTTATATATTTTACGATCACCAGAGAGATCCAGTCTGTAAACAGACGACCATTGCTTTATATATGATGGCAGTGAAAGTTAAGTCACCCCTAGAGAGATCTACCGAGTTTTGGGAGCATATAATGTATATATATATATATATATATATATATATATATATATATATATATGTATGTGTATATATGTATATAGGTATATATATATATGTATATACACACACACAACACACACACACATATATATATATTTATATATATATATATATATATATAGAGAGAGAGAGAGAGAGAATGTGTGTGTGTAAGGGTCCACGTATTTGTAGATATTAGTTAAAATATGCGCCTACTGAGCGCGAGTATTTAAGTTTTAATGCAATAGAATATTATATTAAATTAGAAAGACTACCGAAACCAAATAAGAACGAATATAAAAAGATATTAGTTATTTCAATGGTATTTTAATTGATTTCTATATAGAATTATATACAGGATTGCTTTTAATACGTTTGAGAATAACATGATAGTATTAGAAATCAGTAACACTAAATAATTATTTATTAAACCCATTTTTTAAAAATCATTATGCAAATTATTCCCACCATGTGAATCTTTATTTCTTAAAGATGTATCCCACACATTTCAAGATTTTAAATGCATTAATCATATTGGCAGTTTTGCGAAAAATCTAACTCAGCTAATTGTTAATAGATCGTTTATAAATAATATGCTAATTAAGACGAAATAATACATTTAAATATAAATCGTGACCTGGGTATGTCACTATACTGCTTGTAGTGAGGTTCTAATTGTTGTGCTCTGGAGAGTGTGGAATGTCTCTTTATTACTCGCAGTTCCACCCTGACTTGGAATTGTTGAAACTGTTTGGGTTCCACCTATGGATAGAATATATATATTTTTTTTAATTAGTTTTAAAAGTAATTGAAAAAGTGTTTTAAAAAACTGAATATCAAACAGGGATTAATAAAACAAAAACATCTTCAGCAGAGAATAACCAAAGATTTAACATGCTGTAAAATCCAACCAACAAACAACACAGCCATAACAGACTAAGTGACTCTCTCTCTCTCTCTCTCTCTCTCTCTCTCTCTCTCTCTCTCTCTTCTCCTTATTCTTCTTTTTCTTTATCTTTTTTCTTCTCTCTCTCTCTCTCTCTCTCCTTTTTCTCTTTTCTTCTTTTTCTTTCTTTCTTTCTCTCTCCCTTCTTCTTTCTTCTTTTTTTCTCTCTTTCTTCTTTTCTTCTTCTTCTCTTCTCTTCTTCTTCTTCTTCTTCTTCTCTCTCTCTCTCTCTCTCTCTCTTTCTCTCCCTCTTATATATATATATATATGGGAGAAATAAGAGAAAGTTAATTCGACAGTATGTGGAGAAAGATAGACAAGCACGGGATGTTGTAGAAAATGGATGTTTATTGTAGGTAGTAATGTCGACGTTGTAACGGTTCGGTCTGTTAGACTTTCTTCAGGACTTTCGATAGAGTGCATCATTATCAGAACCTCACTGATACACTCCCTATCTGAGAAAAAAGGAAAATCTACAACCAACCTCTTCTAACTCCAACTACTGACCACCCCTCCCCTTATTTACAACCTCCTGATTCACCAGTATGAAAATGTTCACCATTGAAGCCAGAACTCTATCCAAAGTCCCGAAGAAGGTCTGACAGACCGAAACGTTACAACGTGGAAATCACTACCTACAATAAACATATATATATATAGCGTGTGTATGTATATGAGAGAGTGATTGTTCATTAATTCTATCAGTATTCAACAACGAAATTATTCGTACACCCATCAGTTTGGGATGTTTTATATACATTTCTCAGAATTTAATGCTGATTTTCTACCGTACGAATAATTTTGTATTTTCCTATCTTACATCATTCGCCTGTAAAATTTGTTGTAGTTAACGAACTCTTCTGAAAATTGAGTTTTATATCACTTTTTGTGTTTCTTAACGTAAAAAAAAGCCCCGGCATCATGCGGGTATTAGATTCTGTGAAACGCATAAAAATATTCAAAATTGATGGGTGTACGAATAATTTCGTCGTTGAATGTATATACGTACACACGCATAAGTATAGTTGTTCGATTTCTTTTCACAGCATTATTATCTTTATTCTATTCTATTTGTCTATTTATTTATTTATTTATTTATTTTTCATTTTCTATTCTCTAGACCAGGTGTTGCATAGCGCCTTCTTTACTGGCACTAAATCGTATATGTTAAATACTGGCATCAATGTCTATTATGTTATATAGCGGCTTCAAATTCACGACGCTAAATTCGTGTATCTGTATACGTTGCGGGTATATATGGTCACGTTGCGAAGTATGTGTAGTAGCTTAATAAAATCACAACACATGGGTATTGTAAAAACTTGCGTTTATTTCTTCTTCTCGGCCGGTGGGTGGCGAGCGCTGACAATGACTACTACTACTGCTGGGATGGTGAGGTAAAGGGGTGGCTGGTGGCGTCTCACCGCCCTTGGCCGCGATGGACCGTGAGACGGTCACTCACTGTTCGCCGTCCGCTCTCTCCTGTCTGACTCGACTCTCTGGCTTTTGTATTGACGACACGGCTACGCATCTTTATATTTTGATCTGATAACGGACCTTTGTTATATATTTCTTTATCCTCTCCCTGCTTCCTTGACCGGAAACCCTCTCTTCCGTTTTTTTAACTTCTTTTTGCTTTTACCCGGAAAAAATCCTTTGTCATTTTGGTCGTCTTTTCTTTGTTTAATTTAACCAGAAATTCCTATTTTTGTTTGTACAATATACAACACAGGGTTTTCCAAACTGTGGGTCCCGACCCTTCAGTGGGTCGCGTGAAAATTAAAATGGGTCGTGACAAAACAGAAAGAAAATAAAAAATACCCAAGTAAGAGAAAGTGAAGAATATAAGCAATTTAAATATTGCACAGCACTCATATATCGTCGGTAGGTTTTCACTGATTTCAGATCATAAAGAATATGCATATAGATTGTCGATGCTGAATAAAAAAAAAATAGTGAACACCTAAATATTTTGGGTCGCGATTCAAACTGTGGTTCCTGCGATGGGTCGCAGTAAAAAAAAAAAAGTTTGAAAACCGCTGCTCAAAATGAACCTGAATTCCTCTTTCACTTTTCGGCTGCATTATCAGATCCACTTGTCGATTATTCGTTTCTCTCTTGACCATTACTAATAGAACATCGTTAATGAGTTCAATTCTCACTGAGTGCCCATCCTTTTTTTTGGCCTTGTGCTAACCAAATCTAGGCTTAATAGATTACTATTGTAGTAAGTTACGTTCTTCACCTAGTGCCACCCACTTGTGGTCTTTTGCACGTCTAAGTCTAAGTTTAGAAAGTATAAGAGGTTCACAGAGTATTAACTCTGGTTTTTATAAAACATTGGGTTACTTAAAGGATAAGTACCCAATGCGGAACACTTCAGTTAGGAAAACGACAAACAAGTTAGTTACGTTTATAAGACTTTATTACAACATGTATAGGGGAACGAAGATCCCCAGACTATAGAATGTCACAAGTGTCCAAACATACACAGTAGTATTCATAGACAAAATAGGTGGAAACCACTTACTGTGAGCAGTGTCGTGTCTGTGGCGTCTGGCATGCACCACAGGTGTCAGCTGGAGAGAGGTGACAAGCACGTCCAGACGTTCAGTGGCATCAGAAGAAGAGGGTTCCCTCCTTGGGTTCCTGTGTCATGTGACCAAAAGGAGATTTACCAAAACCCTCAGACAAGGGAGACTGCCCTTACAAAAGTATTAAAAGATCTTTTGGGCCTGCCTAGCAGATTATAGAAAGGGTGTCGTTTTTTATTTTTTTTATTCATGTTTTGTTTATCAGTTATTCATTCTTGATTTTCGATGAGACAATTCTGGGCAAGAGACTTTACGACATTGAAACAAAAATCTTGTTTTCATTATATGTGCAGTGAAAATAAATTAGCACTCATTGGCAAGGAGAATGTTGACACTCTCAGACAGTGAGAATGGTGAATGTTGGCACATCTTGACCCCAAAACTGTGAAAATAAGGAATAAAACACAAAGAACAGGAAGGTCAGGTGAAACGTTGGTACTTTGAATAGTGACATGATGTAATTTCGGAAGAGACTTGCGGGGATCGTGAAAATAATGTTTGGGTGGTGCAACATGCATCAATGAAAACACAGAAAGCAAAAAAGAGTATTGTTACCGATGAGAGGATTCAGAGTCATTTCTGCATTTTAAATTCCTCTACTTTTAAAAAAGAATTTCTTTCTTTCTTTCTCATTTTCTTTCTTTCTTACGTTTAATTGCATTATTCGAATTTTCGTTTTCTTTTAATTTGATCTGATTTTCTTTCTTTCGTTCTTTTTTCTTTACGCCTTTCTTTTTTCGTTCTTTACGCTTTCTTTTTCATTCTACGTCTTTCGTTCCTTCTTTTTACGGCTTTCTTTCTTTCGTCTTTAGTCTTCGTTCTTTCTTCTTTTACCTTTCTTTCTTTCGTTCTTTACGCTTTTCTTTTTTCATTCTTTACGTCTTTCGTTCTTTCCTTCTTTACGCCTTTCTTTCTTTCGTTCTTTACGCTTTTCTTTCTTTCATTCTTTACGTCTTTTCGTTCTTTCGTCCTTTACGTATTCTTTCTTTTTCTTTACGTCTTTCGTTCTTTACGTCTTTCGTTCTTTCGATTTCGTTCTTTCTTCTTTACGCTTTTCTTTCTTTCATTCTTTACACTTTCGTTCTTTCTTTCTTACGCTTTCTTTCTTCGTTCTTACGCCTTTCTTTCTTTCGTTCTTTACGCCCCTTCTTTTTTCGTTCTTACGTCTTTCTTCTTTCTTTCTTTACGCCTTTCTTTCATTCGTTCTTTACGTCTTTTGTTTCTTTACGTCTTTCGTTCTTTCGTTCTTTACGCTTTTCATTCTTTCGTTCTTTACGTCTTTTGTTCTTTATTCTTACGTCTTTCATTCTTTCTTTCTTTACGCCTTTCGTTCTTTCTTTCTTTTACGCTTTCGCTTCTTTACGCCTTTCTTTCTTTACGCCTATCTTTCTTTTTCTTTCCTTCTTTCGTTCTTTACGTCTTTCGTTCGTTCGTTTGTTCGTTCGGTTTCCGTTCGTTCTTTTCGTTTCGTATGGCTCTTCACGTTTTCATTGTTGGTATTGAAGCAGTGACAATTTTAACGCCCACCTCTTTACAGATATTGGTTGAAAGAAGGCTATACATATCTTTTGATATCTGGGGTCAACATACGCCGGCCACTGGTTGGTTGATTTAAAAGGTGCATCGACCAAGGGAGACAACTGTGGCGATTGAAATAGAATTAACATTTTTAACAATTAACAAACTCCCATAAGCCTTGACATCGGAAGAACCCTCCGTGCCTGTGCGGGAAAAAGGACCCACTTCCGCCCCCCAAGATAATCTCTCGGTCATTCGAACTTAGACCTTAACTGGAGCGAGACACAACTACTGGTCAGGAAGGAATTTCCTTACCACTTGGTGGCTATGACCCATGAATAAAGCCTAAATCATAAAACTAAGCATGGTCTTTGTCTCTTCCTTTTCCTCCTTTGAATTCCTTTTTTAGCGCGACCGCCAAATAAGATGGGGTTAAAAGAAAACCCAGGGAACACGCACCAGGAATAACCAGCTACCTTTTATACCTAAAACATTAATATTTCTCTGAATGTTTTAGATGAAGCTTGATAATTAGTATTATTTGTATTATTCGGACTATTGTCCACATCTTCATTGGTATCTGTACAAAAAACACAATATGAGTCTAGGTAAAAAAAAATAATACATAAACGAATAGGTAGATATTCTAGCCAAAACAAGACATTAGGTTTATAAGTTTCCAAAAAATTCCCGCAGGATTGTCCAATTGGATACATAGCCTGGTGGATAAAGGAGTTAGGTTAAGACATTTCTAAGTGACAGTTATCTCTAGAATGCAGGTTCAATCCTGGCCAGGGGCAGCAGTAACAGAATAGTAATTAACACTGCTTAACACCTGTACCCCAGGTTAGCGGAATGGGAACATGATACCCCCGTGGACTGAATAAAGGGTTAGGTTCAAAGTTCCGTGATGGCTCCCGTTTACGACAAGAAGTTTCCCGCGTCCGAAAAGAAGGTTCCCGAGTTCGACGAAAAATACCTGAAGAATGCCGGAGGGCAAATCGGCAGAAACGTTGTCCAGATAACAATGAAGATGAGGAGAAAAGTCCTAATAATACAAATAATACTAAAACATTAAACCTTTCGTGTTCCCACACAACCCACCAACTTATATATTTCTTTAAACTAGCTGCATTTATTTGTTATGTTACTGTCTCGTCTCTGTCTTTCAAAAGTGCATTTATTATTTTTCTGTTTAGATTTGTGTCCTTGTTGTAATTAATTCTTTGGAGTTTTTGCTGAGTTGATGTTGTTGTTGGTGCTAATGATGATGATGCTGTTATTTTGGCTATGAACTATTATATGGAATTGTCAGCTAAACAGGAGAATGATCAGACTGAAATGTATTCTCATTTAATTAATTTTCATGTCAATTAGCGAAGACATTTGATTGGTCGTTATTTCTGATGAACATGGATTTAATTTGAAGGGAGATTCGTCTTTCACTTTCAGAAAAATTTCAGGGAACTGAAAATGTCTCTTTCTTTTCTCTCTTTCTTTCTTTTTTCTTTCTTTTTCTTTCTTCTCTCTTTTTTTTTCTTTTTTTTCTTTCTTTCTTTTCTCTCTTTTTCTTTCTTCTCTTTTTTCTTTTTTCTCTTTTTCTTTTCTTTCTCTCTTTCTTTCTCTCTTTTTTTTCTTCTTTCTCTTTTTTCTTTTTTTTCTTTTTCTTTCTTTTTCTCTTTTTCTTTCTTTCTCTTTTTTCTTTCCCTCTATTTCTTTCTATTTCTTTCTCTTTTCTCTCTTTCTCTTTTTCTCTTTCTTTCTCTTTCTTTTCTCTTCATTTCTTTCTCTTTCTTTCTTTCTGTTTTTTCTCTTTTCTTTTTCTTTCTTTTTTCTCTTTCTTTTTTCTCTTTTTTCTTTGTTTTTTTTCTTTGTTTTCTCTTTTTCTTCTCTTTTTCCTTCACTTTTTCTTTTCTTTTCTTTTTCTTTCCTTCTCTTTTTCTTCTCGTTTTTCTTTTCTTCGCTTTTTTCTCTTCTCTTCTCTTTTTTCTTCTCTTTTTTTTCTTCTCTTTTTTTTTCTTCTCTTTTTTTCTTTCTTTCTAATTTACACATAATTCTTGTTTCGTATATTTCTCGTGTTTAGTAAATACACACGCGAGGGAATACACAATGTGTACCCCCGCCAATAACTAGCATGTTATTAGCCTTAGAATAACTGCTGAACGAACACAATACTTTATGTATAATAGGATATCAACATTTGTGGGTTACTTAATGCCAAATACATCCCTGTTGAAGATCAGCAGGGGGATTATTTAACCCATAGCAGGAGGAATATAGAGCTTCATACCTTTCCCAATGGTATCAGCCCAAAAGTGAACATAATAGCACAACTGGAGTTCAAACTTTCTTTTTTTTCTTTATTTCTTTTACTTTGTTTTTTTTTTCTTTGTTTTTTTCTAACCAAAGAAAGAAAATTTTGTTCTTTGTTTTGTTTTTTTCTTTGTTTGTGTTTTCTTTGTTTTGTTTTTCTTTTTTCTTCTTTGTTCTTTTTCTTTAATTTTTCTTGTTTTTTTCTTTTGTTTTTTCTTTGTTTAGTTTTTTTGTTTTGTTATGTATCTTTGTTTTGTTTTTATATTTTCGTGTTGGGTAAATACATATCAATTTTCTTCGTACTAGCACATTCATTAATTTGCATTTAATTATTATTGCCTCTTTCTTTTTTCTTTTCTTTTTTTGACCTCTTTCATTTTTATTTTATTTCCTTCTTTTCTCCTTTGTTTATTTGTTCCTTTTTTTAATCTTTCTTTCCTTCGTTCATTTTTAATATCTTACTAATTTTCCTTTTTTTGGAATTTGATTAATAATTCCGTTCCCTATTTTCTTTCTTTCAACCTATTTTATTAATTTCTTTCTTTTTTTTATTATTCGTTCTTTCTCGTTCATTTTTAATATTGTACTCATTTTTCTGTGTTTTCTCCTTCCTTGTCCTTTCTTTCTTTCGTTCTTTCTTTGGTTGGTTCTTTGTTTTGTTTTTCTTTGGTTCGGTTTCTCGCTCGTTCTTTCGTTCTTTCTTTCTTTCTCTACTTTCCTTTCCTTTTCTTTCTTTTTAAAACCCATTTTGTTTATTTGTTTCTTCTCTTATATTTTAATTTGTTCTTTCTTTTCTTTTCTTTGTTTCATTTTTAATATTCTTTTGAGTTTCCCTTCTTTTTTTTTATTTGATCTATTTTTTCTTTCTTTCTTCCTTTTTTTTTCTTGCTTTTTTAATTATATAATTTATTTGTATTTGTCTTTCGTTCATTTTTGATATTGTATTCATTCTTTTCTTTCTTTCCATCCTTTTCATTTCTTTCAAATTTTTTTCCCTATTTCTTTCCTTTCTTCTTTCCTTCCTTCTTTCGTTCATTTTTTACATTTTATTAATTTTCTTCCTTTTTGTTCATTTTGATATTTCATTCATTTGTCTCTTTATTTCTTTACTTCCTTTTCCTTCCTTCTTTCTTTCTTTTTCTTTCTTTCGTTCCTTCCTCTTATTTCCTTCTTTTCTTTCTTTCATCATTCCTTATTTTATTTTTGTTTTGTTTGTTTCTTTTCTTTCGACTTTCTTTTCTTTCTTTTCAATCCTTCTTTGATTCTTCTTCTAACCGTTTCTTTCTTTCATTCTATTTCCAATCAACACATAATTCTTTGTTATTTTGTGTTGTTTCTTTTCGTGTTATTGAAATTGATTATTCCTTCCATATTGTTTATCAAAACATCATTTTTATTTTAAACATTTTTTTCTCACATCAACAATTTTTCCTCCATTTTTTGTCCATTCAAAAGAACATTGATTTGAATAGACATGTCAACCATTGTATAGTTATTTAGTGACCAAGTTTTCTTGTTCAAGCAATTAAATGGTTTCAAGTAACTATTTCTATTTAATGATAATAATAATACTAATTTCATGATTTTAACTCTTTTAAAACTAATGTGTGAACTGATGTCTCTAAGAGAGCGAGGGAGAAGAGAAATGCATCGTGGCAGAGAGGTTGGTTAAATACCTTATTATAATTGAGAGGTCGGGCACCTAGGCGTTGTGTAATAGTAAGCAAGCTAGATTTGCAGACCATTATATGTTCGCTTTTCAGTGGGCAACCCCCATACTTCGGCCGTGTAAGCTAAACATAGTAATAATTATTATAATGGAGATTCAGTGTCTGCCACTCTGTAACCGAAACTACGTCACTATTTGCGTCACCATACCCCAGGAAATGGGTAAGTTTATCAAGGAGTATTTAATTTTATTTATATTATAGTCAGTCAAACTTATTAATACATAGAATAAATTTTATTTAATAATGATTTTTAAGAAGACTGGGTTAGATTTGTCACAAAACATCCATGTTATTAGTGAGTTTAAATCCTGTAATGTGTCTTATATATAACAAAGAAATAAAGATTTACATGAATATAGTGTTGGTTATTTGCATACTGGTTTTAACAAGATCGGATTTTATTAATAATTACTTGGTGTTATTGATATCTAATGTTGTTTTTATTCTCTAATTTATTAATCTTAATAATATAAATGATTTTATATAAAAACTAAGTAAAATTTAATTAAAATAAGCGTAACATTTTTATGTGCGTTCTAATTCAATTTTGTTAGTCTTTCTAATCAGTCTAATATTTAATATATTTAATTACATAAAAACTTAGATACTTAGGCCCGTCGGAGTGCACATATTCTTGCTAATCCTTTGAACAGACACGAACATAGTTTGAAAAAGGAAAAAAACAATTAAATAATTTTGATTGATTGATTGATTTTTAACGGCATTTCAATCCCTTTGGGGTTATGTCATGCCTAACGGTTAAGAAGTAAAGGGATAAATTCCACCAATGGGGACACATGTTAACCTTGGGTGGCAACCCATCATAATTAAGGACGGAATCCTGGTGGCTGAGCAGTCCATGACATGCAATAATACATTTTGCATAGACAGTTGGTCAAACAGGTGGTCATATCAAGCCCTAGCACCTTTATGGTTGTCTTAACCCCCAACATTTTCTATCATATATGTGCTAGAAGGTGGAGAGTGAGGGTCTTCAGTGTCCATTATATGATGCTAAATTGCATTTAGTGGTGAGTTCCGGTTCCGATTCTTGTACTCTGAAGAGTGTGGAGTACTCCCTCATCACCATTACTTTCAGGTCCACTCTGACCCGGGTTGGTATTACTTGGGAGGGCTCCATCTATGAGTTAAATAGATGAAAAATATACACACACCCCCTGCACGAGCAGGATGCGACACAAGGCCAATTTCTTGCGCAGAGTTTAACAGGTTTGAATTAGGAGTTTTCCTTCTCATAGACTGGTTGCCTAGCCATGGTTAAAGAGCCGAGTCTTCCCTGCTATTTACCTATACCTTTACCAAGGGTATTAGTGCTATGTGAAATTGCAAACAGGTTCATCCAGGAAATGAACTCTGTCCGACGAGTCCATTTCCCACGATTCTAAACATTGCACCACACTCCTCCAAATAGATGAAAAATATGATCTTTAAAAATGTGTTAAAAAAACTGAGTTTGAAAAAAATTGAATACCCAACATAAATAAGTAAAACAAAACACCTTCGGTATATAAAAAAAGGCAGATCGACATACCGTAAAATACACCTATCCGACCCGTTAAACTCCGCTAAGTAATTGGCCTTTTGTCACATCCTGCTTGTCTGGAGGGGTTGGGTAAATACATTCCATAGTGTTAACGGGGATGAAATGTTTAGTAAATTAAGCGCGAATTTTCTTAGCCGGTGTAGAGCTCTCGATCTTTGATGAATAATAACCTTAATAAGACTTTGATGTGAATAAAAGGGAACTTTTAAAATATCTCCTAGTGACAGAGCAGAAGTTTGCGAACAAATCACCCAAGAAATTACTTGTGTAGTAAGATCAATCCTTCACCAATTATTCTCCTGTGGTTAAGCAAATTCTGCTTATTAATACATTCTTATAACCCAACCGTAAAGCGATGGTTAGTAGTTAATCACTTAATCAATTAGTCCGTCTTTGCCGAGGCAGCTGTGGCGTCTGTGTCAGGCTGATTAAAACTTTAACTCAACTCGGGTCGTCGTCTCTCTGTAAGCTGATCACTCTTTGTCGGTTAGTCGTGCAGATTATTAAATAAACTGGTTTTGTGCCAATTGTTGATTAGATGACGATAAGAGCTGTGTGTCTAAAAAGAAACTTTCAAAACAAATTTATTGCTCCATTTACAACAAATGACACATGTCTCCTTCAATATATTCACTCCACTGTTGATATATCGTTGCTAGTGTTTTCCTAATTCTAAAATGTGTTTTGAAGTCTGTTTTATCAAGAGAGTGCAGGTCTAACACCGAATTTTGTTCTTGCATTGTACATGATTTTACTATAAACATTTATCAAAATCATTTTACTATTTGAATGCATTGTGCATTATTTATCTATAAGAATGCATTGGACATGATTTTACTATAAAAATGTATTAAAAATCATTTTACTATTTGAATGCATTGAACATGATTTTACTATAAAAATGTATTAAAAATCATTTAACTGTAAGAATGCATTGGACATGATTTTACTATAAAAATGTATTAAAAATCATTTAACTATAAGAATGCATTGAACATGATTTTACTATGAAAATGTATTAAAATCATTTTACTATGAAAATGTATTAAAACCATTTTACTATGAAAATGTATTAAAACTATTTTACTATGAAACTGTATTAAAATCATTTTACTATGAAAATGTATTAAAATCATTTTACTATGAAAATGTATTAAAATCATTTTACTATGGAAATGTAGTAAAATCATTTTACTATGGATATGTTTAAAACCATTTTACTATGAAAATGTATTAAAACCATTTTACTATGAAAATGCATTAAAATCATTTTACTATGAGAATGCATTAAAACCATTTTACTATAAGAATGCATTGCATAAGCTTTTACTTACTCGATAGTTGGATTTATACCTTTCCCAAGAGTATTAGTTCTAAATGAAATAGAAAAAAGCCTCGACCAGGATTTGAACTCGGGTTGCAGTGTTCATTTCCTGAGACGATAACCATAACACCGCGTGTGCCTCGTACATTAACTGGTGTACTGTGCCTCTTTGATTGAAACTGTTCCAATAATTTTAATTGAACTCTTATTCTAATTACTTTTTCGAAAGATCCGAGTAAAGATCCCCTTTAGTAGACAGCTGTGGGCAGAGGAGAATTTGTTACGATATTAATTTCCGAACGAGGGAAATTATTAATTGCCTTTTACATTCACCTGAAAATTGTTGATCAGTTTTACGCTATTTGTGAATGACTCTAATGAATGAAAATATGAAAATGTTTATAATAATAACAATAATAATGAAGAGGAGGAGCCAGAGGAGAAAGAGGAGGAGGGGATTATAATGACACTGTTTTGCAAAGGATTCTTGGCAACTAATCCTTCGCTTTTAAGACATTTCCGATAATCCTTATCGAAAAATATAAAATCGGGATAGAAATTGGTGTTGTGTGTTGGCATCCTTCGTCTTCTAACGACGATGACTAGTGTCCATTTTAAAAGTGGGTGGCTAAACAGACCAATTTTTGATGGCAATCTCTGCTGCAGTGACTGCAAATAAACAGTGATGCTTTGCTGGAGTTGCTGTTGTCTCTCTTCATTTATATATATATATATATATTATATATATATATATATATATATATATTATATATACCCAACACACACACACATATATATATATATATATATATATATATATATATAAGGCCACATTCCCAAAGACCTACTGTATGGCGAATTAGTAAAAGGCACCCGACCGGTAGGGAGAGCACGCCTGTGCTTTAAAGATGTCTGCAAGAGGAAATGAAGACATGCCACATCAACACCAACACATGGAAGGCTTGTGCAAAAGAACGTGGTACCTGGCTCCTCCTCGTCAAAGAAGGGACGAAAAGGGGTGAAAAAGAGAGGAAAGAAGCTGCCACAGAAAAGAAACCCAGAAGGAAGGAGAGACAGCAAATCCAGCCAGCATTACTTTATTTGCAGTCACTGCACCCGAGATTGCCATTCAAAAATTGGTGTGTTCAACCACTTACGCAGTTGCAGATAAAAAAAGTGGAGCTGATAGTAGGTATGGCGCTCCACCTCAGACTCCTTGGTTTCGTGCTAGTTAAAAAGGGATAGACTCCCTCACTGTCTGGCTGATACCGACATTAGGCCGCCCCGATGACTTTAGTTTTATTTATTCTCGTTATATTTTCTTGTGAACATAGTAAATGTAATAAACCTCATTGTTAACCATTTTCGATTTTAATGTTATTTTTGATAAATCAGTCACATTCATTCCAGCCCAATAGAAGAAAAATGTATGTGTCATTAGGTTAATGAAATGGAATTAAGTTATGTTTTGTGAAACTGATCAGAATAATCGATTTCCTAATTTCAAAAGTCACACGATATATTCACTCGAACAATAACACAGCAGTCTCCAACGTAACCCTAACCCCAACTCCTAACCCCCCTACTTGAAATTAACAGTTTTATTACAAAATGTGTGGGTTCTGTTTTTCTGTGTCACCTTAATTTTGACACCTTAGTGCAAATTCAGCCCAGCCTTTAAGATAGAGCGGTTTCGATATGGGGGATCGATTTACTATAAACTTATACGGGGAAATGAGCACCACTGAAAACTCGAAAAATAAAGAACTTTTAGAATTTTTTTTTTTTTACAATCTGATAGATTGGTGTGTAAACGATAATAATCCATTGAAGAAAAAGAAAAGAAATTACAAAGAAAAATTTTTTTTCAGCGGTTCCGATATTGGTGTGCAATCGATAATAATCGAAAGCGTTTCGTCCCTTTCTCGGTCATACCATTTTTTTATGCACAGCTCAATTTCGGAAAAAAAATTGCATTACACATTCATTCTGGCCAAATCTCATAGATTCGGGATCGCGTTTCTTTAAATTATAGTGCCTGTTGGGTTTACCCGTGATGCGTAAGGACGGAATCCTTGTGGCTGAGCAGTCAATGACATGCGACACTCCACTTTGAACCTAACATAAGCTAGACGAGTGGTAGGAGAGTCCCATCCGATCAATCGGCTGGTCACGTCAAGCCCTAGCACCTATATTATTGTCCTAACCCTATTGCTGTTATGCCAAACCCTCTCCTTTTACCACCCTGTCGGCTGGAGCGTTAGAATGCATCGACTGCACTTCTGCAGAGGTGTAAGACTCCCCCATATGGGGCCACCTGTTGGCCGTGGGTGGCGGCCCGTGACGCTTAAGGACGGAGTCTTGGTGGATGAGCAGTCCATGACATGCAACACTCCACTTAGACTCTTACTTACGCTAAACTGGCAGTCGGAGAGGCCCCCTCCGATCAATCGGCTGGTCACCTCAAGTCCTAGCACCTATATGACTGCCCCCCCCCTATTGCCCTTATGGCAACCCACAACCCTTTTTATCATATGGGTGCTAGAAGGCGG
>CM042162.1:9470058-9482558 GCA_023376005.1 Doryteuthis pealeii
GGAGAGATAAAAATCATTTTGTAAGATTTTTAAGAAACGGAACGTTTCACCTAAATTTATTAAAAGCCAAGAAGCTGGCCGGGTTGGCTGCTTATAAAAATTAACACAAATCCGTTTCAAACCCCCAAGAATCTCTCTCTCTCTCTCTCTCTCTCTCTCTCTCCTCTCTCTCTCTCTCTCTCTCTCTCTCTTCTCTCTCTCTCTCTCCACTCACTGAGAAGCTAACATATATAACGAGAAGATAATCAAGATATATAATTGAGAGCGAGAGAGTGACAGACAGAATGTAATGTAAGAGACGGGTCAGTTTTTGAATTGATTTTAAATTAGAACAAATTAAAATGGACTTTTTAAAAACTTAATTCAATCCTAAAATCAAGAAATAATTTATTATAACTTTCGTGTCATAATGACTAAACAGTAAAAATACTATAGGAGAAACATTTATTCGCTCAGCTTCAGTATAATAATAGACGGTAGATATAGTTTCAGTGCACAAATCAAGAATTTAAATTAATTAATTCATAAGTAGATTTTGTTTTATTTTGTATACGTTTGTCGAATTCAAAACGTAAATGGTTTTTCAGAATAATTGCATTCACCATTATTATTATTATTATTATTATTATTATTATTATTATTATTATTATTAAATTACGTTCTATGAGATCAGCGTATTGAGCAAACGTTATTAAGATTGCGTTCTGCTTATTGATGTAGAGATTTTATCGACACAAGATAACATTATAACATTGGAATATTCAATAATGAAATCTTCAACTGGTTCTTGATAACATTTAATGTGTCGATCGATTTTAAAGCAATTATTATATTTACTAGAAAAATAATCAAAGTAAAAGAAATGACAAGATTATTTGAATTTAGATCTGTATACGGTCAAAGTGTAGATCACTGCCCTACGCTTCGAGTGTCGACGATGCTACTGACAACAGATAAATTAACAGACAAACACAAAAATATACGAGGTTGAGTCAAAAATGAATGCCATTTTGTTTGGTTGGCAGACTACGAGAGACGATGGAGTAGTGTCAAAGTTTTTTTTTTTTCTCTTTTTTTAATTTTTTTTTTTTACTCTCTTTGGACTACATAGCCTAGGCGGGTTCATATGAGGATAAGCTGTTGCCCATATACCACATCCCCCCTCTTCACACTGCCGCTGTGATCCAAAGGAAAGGTAAGGTACCAATGCTGTTTGGCAACGGTAGTGTCGCAGGAGTTGATAGGTAGCCCTGGATTTAAGCATCACGCCACCTTAGGGACTCCAGCTCCTGATTTGTTTTCGGGGTTTACTCCCCTAGCCTTTCCTTGAAAGGTAGCAGAAGTTTTGTGTTGGACTTTCCGTTGACTGATGGGTTGCCGACCAAGGCTAAAGAGCGCATTTCAACCCATAAACGGGGTTTATCGGCTACACTCACAGTTCCCATTTTGTTTAGGAAATGTATAATTGCCAACACAAGAACATGTATCACCCTTCAAAATGAAGCTAGCCCTCTGAGGATCACGTCCCTAATTTTCCCCAGTCACCGTTCCTCTATATAACAATTATCCACCTTCGAATGAGAACATGCATCCCTCCCCCGTGACATTCAGTTTACTGTTGTTTGAGCCATTTCCTCACGACAGATTTCACTTCATTGTCACTGGAATAATGTTTGTCTTAAATACTCTTATCTTAAACACTCTTTTATGAGGCTGAAGTGATAATAGTCTGTAGGCACTAGATCTGGTGAGTATGGAGGATGCGGTAATGTTTTCAACCCAAATGAGGCGATTGTTACTCTCGTCCTGATGCTTGTGTGTGGTCGAGCATTGTCATGCAGAATGAGGGCACTGTCGATGGGAAAGATGGGCCTTACTCGTCGGATTCTTGCTCTGAGCCTCATTATGGTCTCAATGTAGGCCTCAGGGTTTATTGTTTTTCATTTTGACAAGACTTCGACTAGAATGACACCTTGAGCATCCCAAAAGTCAGTCGCCATGATTTTTTCCAGCTGACTTTTGCGTCTTGAACTTTTTTGGTGGTGGTGACGAAGAGTGGTGCCATTCCATTGACTGCCTCTTTGATTCCGGTTTATAATGATGAACCGATGTTTCATCACCTGTTACTTGCCTTCCTAATCAAACCCACTTTGGGAGGCTGGAGACCAACTTTAAGGAAGTCTAGAAAGGAACAAGTCATTGTGTCCCGATTACGCATTGGTCATACAAGACTAACACACTCCTATATACTCAAACAAGAACAATAACTACAATGTGAAACATGTCAAACACCTTTGACAGTTAAACACTTATTCATGGAATGCAGTTTTTTTTCTCACATCAGAAACCGTTATTTTAAAGCAAACAATATGAAAGATCAGTTTGAAAATGTCAACATGGAGGATATTCTCTCTTTTGAGGGAAAAAAAACTGCATTCCATGAATAAGTGTTTAACTGTCAAAGGTGTTTGACATGTTTCACATTGTAGTTATTGTTCTTGTTTGAGTATATAGGAGTGTGTTAGTCTTGTATGACCAATGCGTAATCGGGACACAATGACTTGTTCCTTTCTAGACTTTCCTTAAAGTTGGTCTCCAGCCTCCCAAAGTGGGTTTGATTAGGAAGGCAAGTAACAGGTGATGAAACATCGGTTCATCATTATAAACCGGAATCAAAGAGGCAGTCAATGGAATGGCACCACTCTTCGTCACCACCACCAAAAAAGTTCAAGACGCAAAAGTCAGCTGGAAAAATCATGGCGACTGACTTTTGGGATGCTCAAGGTGTCATTCTAGTCGAAGTCTTGTCAAAATGAAAAACAATAAACCCTGAGGCCTACATTGAGACCATAATGAGGCTCAGAGCAAGAATCCGACGAGTAAGGCCCATCTTTCCCATCGACAGTGCCCTCATTCTGCATGACAATGCTCGACCACACACAAGCATCAGGACGAGAGTAACAATCGCCTCATTTGGGTTGAAAACATTACCGCATCCTCCATACTCACCAGATCTAGTGCCTACAGACTATTATCACTTCAGCCTCATAAAAGAGTGTTTAAGATAAGAGTATTTAAGACAAACATTATTCCAGTGACAATGAAGTGAAATCTGTCGTGAGGAAATGGCTCAAACAACAGTAAACTGAATGTCACGGGGGAGGGATGCATGTTCTCATTCGAAGGTGGATAATTGTTATATAGAGGAACGGTGACTGGGGAAAATTAGGGACGTGATCCTCAGAGGGCTAGCTTCATTTTGAAGGGTGATACATGTTCTTGTGTTGGCAATTATACATTTCCTAAACAAAATGGGAACTGTGAGTGTAGCCGATAAACCCGTTTATGGGTTGAAATGCGCTCTTTAGCCTTGGTCGGCAACCCATCAGTCAACGGAAAGTCCAACACAAAACTTCTGCTACCTTTCAAGGAAAGGCTAGGGGAGTAAACCCCGAAAACAAATCAGGAGCTGGAGTCCCTAAGGTGGCGTGATGCTTAAATCCAGGCTACCTATCAACTCCTGCGACACTACCGTTGCCAAACAGCATTGGTACCTTACCTTTCCTTTGGATCACAGCGGCAGTGTGAAGAGGGGGGATGTGGTATATGGGCAACAGCTTATCCTCATATGAACCGCCTAGGCTATGTAGTCCAAGAGAGTAAAAAAAAAAATTAAAAAAGAGAAAAAAAAAAAAACTTTGACACTACTCCATCGTCTCTCGTAGTCTGCCAACCAAACAAAATGGCATTCATTTTTGACTCAACCTCGTATATTTTTGTGTTTGTCTGTTAATTTATCTGTTGTCAGTAGCATCGTCGACACTCGAAGCGTAGGGCAGTGATCTACACTTTGACCGTATACAGATCTAAATTCAAATAATCTTGTCATTTTCTTTACTTTGATTATTTTTCTAGTAAATATAATAATTGCTTTAAAATCGATCGACACATTAAATGTTATCAAGAACCAGTTGAAGATTTCATTATTGAATATTCCAATGTTATAATGTTATCTTGTGTCGATAAAATCTCTACATCAATAAGCAGAACGCAATCTTAATAACGTTTGCTCAATACGCTGATCTCATAGAACGTAATTTAATAATAATAATAATAATAATAATAATAATAATAATAATAATAATAATGGTGAATGCAATTATTCTGAAAACCATTTACGTTTTGAATTCGACAAACGTATACAAAATAAAACAAAATCTACTTATGAATTAATTAATTTAAATTCTTGATTTGTGCACTGAAACTATATCTACCGTCTATTATTATACTGAAGCTGAGCGAATAAATGTTTCTCCTATAGTATTTTTACTGTTTAGTCATTATGACACGAAAGTTATAATAAATTATTTCTTGATTTTAGGATTGAATTAAGTTTTTAAAAGTCCATTTTAATTTGTTCTAATTTAAAATCAATTCAAAAACTGACCCGTCTCTTACATTACATTCTGTCTGTCACTCTCTCGCTCTCAATATATATCTTGATTATCTTCTCGTTATATATGTTAGCTTCTCAGTGAGTGAGAGAGAGAGAGGAGAGAGAGAGAGAGAGAGAGAGAGAGAGAGAGAGAGAGAGAGAGAGAGAGAGAGAGAGATTCTTGGGGGTTTGAAACGGATTTGTGTGTTAATTTTTATAAGCAGCCAACCCGGCCAGCTTCTTGGCTTTTAATAAATTTAGGTGAAACGTTCCGTTTCTTAAAATCTTAACAAATGATTTTTTTAATACTCAGGTCGTATTTTTTTTTTTTTTTTAGATAATTTTTTGCAAAGTCACTTTTTCCCTACCCCCAATTATCTACCCGGAGCTCAATGGGTGACCCAACGGGTTACGCTTTGTCTAGTTTCTTTAAAATTAAAATTTACACACACACACACACACACACACACATATATATATATATTATATATATATATATATATAATATATATATATATAATATATATATATCTTAGAAAGGAAGGAAAAGCCTCACACCTTAATTCCATAAATAAATTTTTTGCGACATTTTTCAGTTATGCAATTCAAATAACCTGATCTTCCATCTGATGAGACTGAATTTTGGGGAGCTATATTAAATCAACTTAGATTTATATAGGCCCCAATTTTGGTTGAAATAAATTTATTATGGAAATACGGTTTTGAGTTTTTCCCTCCTTTCTAAGAAAAATATTGCTCTGTATATAATCTAAAAAGTGTATTATACATTGATTTAAAGATTCACTGTATACTGGATCATCCAATAATAATACAGTGTATCTTAGAATCATCCCTACTACCAAGTTTTGGATACCTCTCATATATATATATATATATATATATATATATATATATATTAGAGAGAGAGAGAGAGAGAGAGAGATACAAGGTGATTGAAAAGTAACTTCCTATTTTCAGCTATTCATATTTTTTATATGCGGTTACAATCTGTCCAGTTGTCAAAGTTGAAGGAATATTGAAAACTTCCTGGAAGATGATTGGGTAGACGTGGTCGGCATGAGAAGTATTTGTCAAAGACTTTACAATTTGGATCATTCGGAAGAGATTATTGGTTGGTTGGATTTTACGTTATGTCAATCTTTATAATTTTATGCCGAAGACATCTTGTTTTAGGGCCATGTCACCCACCCACTTCAGTTTTTCTGAAATTCTTTCCAAGTATGGATTATGATAAAGTTAGAAAACCCGCAAAATTTGAACTTTCAATTCCAAAAATTGGTGGAGTTATGTCAATTTTAGCTCTCCAAATTTGGTTGGGTTTTGGCAAAAAATGGCAACTGTGTGTAATCTATATTTGTCTGTGAAACGAGTTCTAGAGCTTCCCTACTCCTCAAAATTGTTTTATAAAAGTATTTTTGCCAAGTGTAGATTATGATAAAGATAGAAAATCCCCAAAATTTGAGTTGCCTATTTTTGGAATTCGTAGCTCAAATTTTGGGGTTATGTCGATTTTTAGCTCTCCAAATTTGGGTGAGGTCGCAAAAAGGGCAACTTTAAGCTTCCCTACTAGAAATTGGTTTATAAAAGTATTTCTCCCCAAAGAATCCGGAAATGCTATCAAACATTCTTATTGTCAACCAATTTTAAGTTATTGATAATTTTGATTTGTTTTCATAGCAAGATCAATATCCCGATGTGGCACTGCATCTACGACAAATTCTTTTTCTATTACTATTTCACATGTATAACGTTAATATAGTACACACCTGGAAAAATATTCACAAACATTTAAATGGGTGGGTGATGATTTTTTTCTGTACCCTTTATTCATTTTTGATGGGTACTCTTTTTTTTTTCAAACTCAATATTTTAAACACATTTTTCAACTTATTTTATCTATTTAACCTTTAGAAGGTACAGCCATTCCGTGTCAAAATAGACCAGAGATAAATGGTGATGAAGGGGTACTCCATATTCCACAGAGATCAAGAATTGGAACTTCACCATCAGATACAATTTCACGTCATACCCAGGACACTAAGACCCTCAGCAATCGCTTCTAGTACATTTGTGGCTTGCTATAGGGTCGGGTTAGCTCAGTCGGTAGAGCGTTCGATTAGAAACCACAAATTTCCTAGTACGATACCGGCCCTCGCCAACTCAGCGGATGAGTAGCACAGGTATCTGTGCGTTAAAGTAAGAAGCTGGTGGTAGGTGTGGCGCTCCAGTTCAGACGCAAAAAACAATCTCCTTGGTCCAGCGCTAGTGAAAAAGGGATAGACTTCCTCGCTGATTGGCTGAAACCGCCTTTGCTACTACTACTATAAGGGCAATAGGATTGCGGTAATCATAAAGGTGTTAGGGTTTGACGTGACCAACCGATTGATCGGAGGGGATTTCCGACCACCCGTTTAGCGTAAGTAAAGTCCTACGTGGAGTGTTGCATGTCATGGACTGCTCAGTCACCAGGATTCCATTCTTCAGCATCACGGAACGCCACCCACGACCAACAGGTGACCCCATTGGAGTGGGGTCTTACCCTTTGCAGAGGTGCAATCAGTGTATTCTAAGACCCCCAGTCGACAGGGATGAGTGATTTTTTTGATGTCCCGTATCTTCCATGGTAGTTTCCAAGACTCTTAGTCTGACCACCCTAACACACGCTTCCTTTTCTGTAAGCTGGCAAGCCACAGCCGTTTTGTATTTATTCGAAGAAAGGGCCGAGGTTGCTATGAGATTATTGGCAAAATCTCGTTTAATTGGTTGACCGCCTTTGCCCAGTGTTTGATGTGAGTTTAATTGAAAATGCAGGCAGGCATGTCGGGCTTAATGCGAAAGGTCTGCGGGTCGTAACAGTGGTTGGCCTTAATATCCTGTTCATAGACTGCTTCTTGGGACATTTGCTGGATCTGGGGAAATAGATGCAATTCAAAGACAGGTCTCTTTAGTGGACAGATCGGACAAAGAAAGAGAGAGAGAGAGAGCATGATATATCCAAGCAAATCTAGGACGAATAATTAGAGATATACGTAATTTCAAAAGATATATATACACGAGACTGGACATGATTATTGAAATTAAACCAATGTCATAATTTGGTATTACTTAGTGCACACACACACACACACACACACACACACACACACACACACACACATATATATATATATATATATATATATATATATATGAAGTAAATGGAAGTGAATCCGACAGTATGAATTGAACATTCTTAGAAAAAAACAAATGATGTTATTAGTTTGCTGACAGATCTGTTTCGACCTATATTTTTACTTCAAACTCTTTTGAGTTCTCTTTTTATGGATAATAATGCTTCTGATTTTTTTTAAATAAAATTCATTTTATTTTCAACACAGAATACGCATTTTTTTTTTATTTAAAAAAAATTCCGGCCCCGAACGTCAGCGTTGGTTTGTACCCCTCCTATTTAACGGTTTATTTATTCCGTCTTTCCTTCATAATATGTTGCTCTTGATTAAATCCACTTTATTAAAAGGTCGAAACAGATCTGTCAGCAAACTAATAACATCATTTGTTTTTTCTAAAAATGTTCAATACACATATATATATATATTTTCCACCAAGACCTTGTGCACTTTAAAATTTAAAATTCCTTAAAGTGCACTTGGACGATAGGGAAATATATATATATATATATATATATATATATATATATATATGTGTGTGTGTGTGTGTGTGTGTGTGTGTGTTGAAATGATAAATAAAGGAAATAAAATATTGAATGGATAAGATTGATTTAATTTCAGTGATCAACACGTGTTTCGCCAGTAGTTTCTTCATGTACACATGTATTCTATTCATTATAATTTTAAATATAAAATAAAATAATAATAATAATAGAAAATATAAAATATTTAAGCATACAAAGAAAAACGGCCTTCATCAGGGTAAAATGTTTGATATTTGAACTCCTGGCCGAAACACGTGTTGATAACCGAAATTAAATCCACTTTTTCCATTCAACATTTTCTTTCCTTTATCTATTAATCCTTTCAACAATACGTTGGATTCATTTCCATTTTCAACTTACACACACACACACACACACACACACACACACACACACATAAACATATATATATATATATATATATATATATATATAACGAAAATGGAAATAAACCCTTGTAGAGAAAGATAAATGGAAAAAAACAATATATTTGTATGGATGAAATATAATTTAATAAGTGCTGACACATGTTTCGATGATAACATATTTACATATAATGCATTCTAATTACAAATTATTTTAAATGTAAAACAAAAACTATAATAGAAAGCATTGTGTAAACCTGTCGACATATTCACTGCCCAATAATTTGAATCCTCAAAAAGAAAAACTGCCGACCCAAGAAATCCGAAAAACACTCACCTCGTCAACTGGAATGTCTTTTTTTAAAATTCTAAAAACTTTTCTTGGTTGAGAAATAATGTGGAATTATCTTCATACCGCTAACGAATATGTAAGCTTGTGATAACCATGTGTTATTACTAAATATATATATATATATATATATATATTTATTTATTTTACAATGTTTTCACAGATCAATGTTCATTATTAACAGCGACCCAGGTTTCATGCTAAATAGCAATCATCAGGCTGTCGAGCAAGATCCTATGGTGTTTGTTGGAGTTCTTTACTCAATGTCACATTTTAGATTCAAAATGTGACATTGAGTAAAGAACTCCAACAAACACCATAGGATCTTGCTCTACAACCTGATGATTGCTATTTAGCATGAAACCTGGGTCGCTGTTAATAATGAACATTGATCTGTGAAAACATTGTAAAATAAATAAATATTAGCTCTTACAATTTGTGATTGAGCACTGTATTTTCTTTGCTTCATCACAAAAAAATTTTGTTTTTACATATACCTATATATATATATATATATATATATATATATATATTGTTACTAATGGCTGTCCGTTTGGTTTTCTCTTATGTTTTCCAAACGCTGTGTGTGTGTGGGGGGGGCTTTTCAACAGTTTCTGATAATAATTCCAGGTCTGGCTCACCCTCTAAGCATAGATTTTTTGTTTATTAACAGGGCCATTTAATTCTCTTACACACACACAGCCACCAAACCATATATATATATATATAATATATTATATATATATATATATATGTGTGTGTGTGTGTGTGTGTGTGTGTGTGTGTGTGAGAGAGAGAGAGAGAGAGAAATGTGAGGAGGTTAATCCTACAATATGTGGAGAACAGTAGACAAACACAGGATGTTATGGAAACTGGATGATTATTGTCGACGATGCAACGTTTCGGTCATTTTGACCATCATCAGGACAAAAGCCCAGTTCTTGCTTCAATGAAAGGCATTTTCAACTGTTTTTCACCATTCTGAAAATGCCTTTCATTGAAGCAAGAACTGGGCTTTTGTCCTGATGATGGTCAAAATGGTCGAAACGTTGCATCGTCGACATTAAACATCAAGTTTCCATAATATTCTCCTATATATATATATATAATATATATATATATATATATATATATATATATATAGAGAGAGAGAGAGAGAGAGAGAGAGAGAGATGTGCAAATTGACTGCTAAATTACGCAAGAAAGAAAATAATTCTGACATCTAACTTTATATATTTACCAAAATTATATGAAAATATTTTGAGATAATATTGATTATATTTATTCAAAGAAATAGCCACTGGCTTCAACCACGATATAGAAACGACTCCGGAATCTCCTGCAAAAATTTCCAGCGGTGTCCATTTTTAATTGGGCAATGCTGCCGTTGTGCTTGGTTTCAAAATATCTACTGTGTTGCACGGCGTTATGTTGGTCTCTAGCTCAACATTACCCAACACAATGCGCATGAGCAAAATTAATAAATGTAAATGGCTACCATTTGACTATCACATGCTATATACAGGGTAGGTAGCGCGTGGTGTAATGGTTAAAGTCATAGGAAATGGACCCGTCACCCCGAGTTCAAATCCTGGACGGGGTAATTGCATTTCACTTAGCGCTAATACCCTTGGGAAAGGTATGAATTCTACTCTCGCTCCAGCTATGGGTAAATAGTAGGGCAGACTGGGCTCTTTAACCTTGGTTAGGCAACCGGTCTAAGAGAATGAAAACTCTGAATTCAAAACAGTTAAACTCCGCTTAAGAAATATCCCTTGTGTCGCACCCTGCTCGTGCGGAGGGGTCGGTAAATATATATATATATATACAGGGTGTTCATAAAGTCTTGCAGTGGTTTTAAAATTGAAAACTTAATAACTTACTTATGTGTGTGTGTGTGTTGTGTGTGTGTGTGTGTGTGTGTATATATATATTATCATTATAGTGTGTACAGAAGTTACCCACTTGAGTTTCACCACAAGGATCTTCAGGGTGAAATGATAGAAAACATAAAAGATCAACGTTTGTGGTTTTATTTTTATGTATGTTTTGATTATTGAATTTCAACAAGACTGCCATCTTTGTTGGTACATTGATATGATTTAAATAGGCTGCCGGAATAGCTCAGTCGGTAAAGCGTTCGGCTAGAAGCCACAAGGTTCCTAGTTCGATACCGGTCCTCGCCAACTCAGCGTACGAGTAGCACAGGGATCTGTGCGGTAAAGTAAAGAGCTGATGGTAGGTGTGGCGCTCCACCTCAGATGCTAAAAACAATCTCCTTGGTCTAGCGCTATTGAAAAGGGAATAGACTCCCTCGCTGACTGGCTGATACCGACTTTAGGCCGCCCCTTCGACTTTACTTACTTACTTACTTATATATATATATATATATACATGTGTCTGTGTGTGTGCGCACGCGCGTGTGTGTTTTGTGTATGTATATATTATCATTATAGTGTGTACAGAAGTTACCTACTTGAGTTTCACCACAAGGATCTTCAGAGTTCATGTTGTAGTTACTACAACATGAACACCTGCAGTTAGCTGTAATTAATCAATATCCGGATTAATTAAGTAAAATCCGCTCTACTTACGTATTGAGCACTTTAATTTTTTTATAATGCTGACTTAACCGGGTAAAACTTCTACCAACCAAATATTGAGACTAACCCAATATTTTCACCGGTAAGTCATTCCTTATTCATATATATATATATATATATATATATATATATATATATATATATATATATATATATATTTCTTTTTTTGAAGGCAAAATAATGCAGATTCATGTTGAAAAACATATTTATTGAAGCATTCGCAATTTAACAACTCACGGACTTCAACGGACCTACACGAACTCTACCGAATTTGAAATCTTAACGGAAGATTACGATCACTTCTAAATTTCATATCTCCATCAACTCAACGTTAGAACCAAGTTGATTTTTAAAAAAAAACACAGATGGAACATTTTCAACTCTATAATAAATTCTCTGAAGATGGACATTATCCGAAAATTAAGAATACTTCAATAAATATGTTTTTCAACATGAATCTGCATTATTTTGCCTTCAAAAAAAGAAAAAAAAAATATCGTATTATAAATGGTGCTTCTATTTTACTATAAAAACGAGCAACAAAAAAAAATTCCCTCTCTCTCTATATATATGTGTGTGTGTGTGTGTGTGTGTTAGTTGTTAAACACATATACGTACATATCTGTTTCTATAGAGTGTACCTATACTTATCTGAATATAGATATCATACTCCATATATATATATATATATACAAGCGTTCCTCTACTAAATTTAAGTCCCATTCCAACGGGCATGTTTATAACACCAAAGATTAATCGTAAACTCGATTAATTTAAAAGTAACCCTGAAGAATCTATTGATGAAACTCGAGTAGGTTACTCATTTCCATTCTTAAATAAATTTATGCTCTACATTGTATTGAGCACTTTGTATTTGTTTTTTCTCAACCTTAACCTCTGGATATTGTGCGCTTCCAACGATCGTTCTTATACCCACCGGTAAGTTAATACTTATACATATACAAATATATATATATATATATATATATAGGGAATTGTGGTTATAGTATAGAAA
>CM042162.1:9487558-9500058 GCA_023376005.1 Doryteuthis pealeii
ACCCTCATAATATCTGCCGCCGGCATTTATTATAAAAAAATAGTGCCTACAGGGATGCTACCGCGGACCTGGACACGGGTTGAGGTGGATAAGTGGGATTTCCGAAAATGAATTCACTGTTCAAAGTTAGAGCAACAAGATTGTTTGGCTTGGTTTCTTTCTTTAATAGCACATATGTTGTATATTAGGGCAGGTCGATTTTTATACCAAAACTCACCATAAACGAAGAAAGTTGTTACTTAACATAAAGAATAACTGTACAAATCAGGAGCTGGAGTCCTAAAAGTGGTGTGATGCTGAAATCCAGTGCTACGCAGCAACTCATGCGACACTACCGTCGCCAAACTGCATTGGTTCCTTTCCTTTCCTTTGGATCACAGCGGCAGTGTGGAAAGGGGAGATTTGCTGCTTGGTCAACAACTGATCCTCCATATAAACCCGCCCAGACTATGTAGTTAAAAAAAATTGGACACTACTCCATCGTCTCTCGTAGACGGAAGGATGCCAATAACAACAACTGTACAAAATATTTATCTCTAAAACTTGAGCAATTTTTGAGCAAATTCATTTAAATATCAGCATTGAGTACTATTTATGTGCATACACATGTCTTATTTGCTGTCATTTATTCAATATAATATATATATATATATATATATATATATATATATATATATATATGAATAAAAAGGCCTTAAATACCATGGGTATCGTGGTTATGGACCATTTCCACTCGTGAGTATGCCCACGAGCTTCTTTAGACCACTGATATCTTTTATTTAGCCTGAACTCTAAAACAAACTACTGGTAGAGTATAGGACCAGCCTAGAATCACCGTGTACCAAGAAACTTGGTATCGCACCAAAGTATATATATATATATATATATATATATATATATATATATCAAACCTTCTGAACGAGAGGGATGTGACACACATCTTAAGCATAGTTTAATAGGTTTGAATTCAGTGTTTTCCTTCTCCTAGACTCATTGCCTAACCGGGATCAAAGAGCCCAGTCTGCCCTACTATTTACCCATAGCTTAAGGATGATTAGTTAGATGCATACAATTCCCATGGCTGTTAGTGCTATTTGATATGCAAACAGCCTCATTTTAGGATTTCAAATATATGGGTGGATAAAAAGGTGAAAATATTTTGACAACATTTGTTTTGAATTTGGCTCGGTCAACTGGAAAGATAAGTAGGTTAGATTAAAGCAGAGTTTTTGAAGGAAAAAAATGTATAAAAAAACAGGCTTAAAAGACTTTATTTCATTCAAGATCACGTAATTCTTGGTAAATTAAATAAAAGTAAATAAAGCAAAGGCTGCAAAAACATTTTATTCAAGATACTATAAACAATAATGAAATTCGGGCTCCTTATCAACAGATATTTCTTGTCTACATTTGAATTTCAAATTTCAAACACAAAAATAAAAAAATCTTTTCCATTTTTTATTTCAACAAACTTAATTATGAGAAAAATAGAATGTATAAACCGTTGTGTTTTGGGCGGTTAGTGTAGAGGTAGATATTGAATTCAAAGTCGTTGAAATTCAAAATATGCAGGGTTAGATGATTGACATGAAATAACCTTAGGTTGACCTTCTTTCCGGTTACACATACTGTGGGAAAGAAGGCACAGTTTAGTCAGCTGGTTTAATCATTTAAACGAGAGACGTTATAATGTAAGCATCGGCTCCGCTTTACCCCGCTGTTGTTGAGAAAGTCTGGTTCTGAATAAAAATGTGACCACAGAATACAAGCCTTGGTTGTCACTTTGTGAATTAATGGCAAACCAGGGTGTAGTCTCTGTAGATATCCTTGTAATTCCAAATCTGTCGTATTTCTTAGACTCCTAGACAGAAAAGGATTGTAGTCTCAGTAGATCTCGTCGTTTGTAGTGTTCCTTCGGCAAGGATTTTATCGTGTAGTTCTGCAAATTCTAAACCGCCAATTTTGAATTTTGGTATTTTGAATTTTTGTACGCATTTCGTTGCGAATGTCCCCAATCATTGGTCGGTAACTAGAATGAAATGTTGTCATAAATAATGTGTGTAACCTTTTTGATAATCCATGAATATAGTGTCGAGAAGGACGTGACAGAGGGCAAAATATGAAGTTAACCGTTTTAAAATGGCTACGTAATTATATGCTAATCAGTCGTGTAATTCCATTGACATAACATTTCCAAACGGGAAGTTTTCAGTCGCCCTGTGGTCTTTTATTTTCAAACACAAATAACCCGAAATATTATTATATTTCTTCATCCTTCCTGTGGTTTTCTTCATCGTGCAACATTTTTATTATTTATGTTCATAATATTAATAGCTTTCACCTTATCACTTGAAGGAAGCTCTTTATCGCTTCGTTTTTGGCATATCCGGATTGACGACATCATTTCCAATGCGCCATGGGACACTTATAAGAAGAGCTTTTAAGATTTCCTTATTTCTGTCTTTGACTGTAAGAGATATTAATGAAAAGTAAATCATATTTAAACTCGATAAAACTAATATTAAATGATCTGACTCTTTTTACTCTTTTTTCTGTGGTTGACCCCCAACCGCCCCACATACTGGCAGAGTGGGGGAGGGGTGTAACTTTAAAAAGTAATTTCCGACTGATTTGAAGGTCAGGCGTACGTTCAAAACACATCAAATCACAGAAAAAAAAAGAACAAACAAATTTCACATTGAAAAGGAGATAGCTGTAGCATTATACTATAATACTAACAAAAAAAAAACAAAAAAAAACAAAAACGAACAAACAAAATTAATTTTCCTGAAATTCATATCAGGAATATATATTATATACTATATATTAGCTATGTGGAAATTAAGGCCTATTATGTGAAAGGGTGATCACAGGAAATTTTCTCTAAAAATCATATAAAATAAACTAACGATCCGATTCTAATAAAACTTTCGGTTTATGAAGTAATAAAAGACGAACTTTATTGTAAATAAATTTTTACTAAATTGAAAAGGCTAATAATTTTTTCGTTAGTTTTTGTTTCGCGTATTGAATCCCCAACAAAAATCTGATATTTTTTTACAGTATATAAATACATTTTTGGAAAGACAATGTAATGACATAACATATATAAAAACAGACAGTAAAAAAATGTGTATATACTCTGTTTTTTCTACACCCACTGGAATATATATTCGTAGTATTCGTAGTAAAATCTGCAGAATAGCCTATGTTTGGTATCCAGAGAGATTATTTTGGGGTACTTACTACTCACTTAAATCCCCAATACAACCTGGTGCTAGGGTACGAACACCGGGATTTCATGAGAGGCTTGTCTGTGTTAAAAGACCCAATACAAACTGTGATAAAACCCTGCAACAGTTTGGCAGTCGAGTCATCCCGGACTTTCCCTTGCTACTGGACAACTGCCGGACTGCCAAGACAGTGGACTGAGTTATGTGCACCCTCTCTCCACTTGAAATATTTCACGTACAAGCTTTGCTCCATGGAGGGAGGTGATCATCGGCTGTGACGGACTTCTCTAAGCAAGTTTTATCCTAGCCGTCTGCCACGGGTAGGGTATGACATAAGGCCAGAATTATAAGATATCCAGCGAGGGCCAAAGTTCATAATATTTAGCAAGTATTTATTTACAAACGTTTATTAGCTGTTTCACAAAGCCACTGTTTTAAGGAATACAAAAAGGATCAAAATCACTATTGTAATTATAAAACATCCAGCGAGGAACGAACTCACTATTCATTAGTTGGTATTTAGTCGTACACCACAGAAGAGTGTGACACAAGGTTGCAAATATGAGATACTTAGCGAGGAACGAACTCGTTATTTATTAGTAACTATTTACAATAGGAAGGGCCAGGCACAAGGTCACAACTATGGAATATCCAGCGTGAAACGAACCCGCTATTCATTGGTAGCCACCTTAGGATGTATAGGGAATACGTCTTACGGAATTAAATGAAGAAACGAAGAGAGATAAAAGACACAACTGGTTAGCAGTATATATCGAGACTTTATTGACAAAACCGTTACTAAGGACGACAGAGTCCAGGCGCCAATAACTTTCATTTATTTATTTAATTTTATCTAATTTAATTTATTTAATTTAATTTAATTTACTTTTATCAATCCCCACAGTAGGGACAGGCAGAAGATTGCAACTTTGGGACATACAGCGTGGAACAAATTCGCAATTCATTAGTCGGTATTTACCCAAACAGTTTGCAAGTATGGGACGTCCAGCGAGGAACGAACCTGCTATTCATTAGTAGTTATTTACCCAACCCGTTAGCTACCTTAGGATCTGACAAAAGGTTGCATGTATGAGACATTCAGCGAGGAACGAACTCGCAATTCTGTTGTTGGTATTCATCCAGTCCGTTCGTCACGGGTGGGTTGCGACACAAGGTCGCAACTATGGAACATCAAGGCTGGATCAAAATTCATAATATTCCGCAAAGTATTTATGAACAAAAATTAATTTATTTCAGTACAAAGCCACCATTATACGGAATACAAAAAGAATCAAAATCACTATTCAACCGAACCTGACTAAAAGTACCCACTAGAGCTCCTGGCTAAGCTTATTATCAATAAATTCAGTAGAATTGCTTTTCTTGCCGACAGATATTAGCTATAATATAAAAAGAAATTGCTCATTGGGGAGATGAGTGACTTAGAATTACTGTCGTTATTATTCGAATGAGAATCTAACTCGCGGTAAATATCTCGCGAGAAGACAAGGATATTGGCGGAAATAATCAATTGGATTTAGAGAAAGGGAAAGTATTGAGGTCGGGAAATTGCTTAAAGGTGGTTTTCATTGTACGATGTGTGTCCCATAGTAGAGATGCATGTGTGACGCAATGGACAAATCGGTATCGATATTAGATGCTGTAAAATTAAACATTAGAATTCCTGTAAAATTAAACATTAGAGTTCCTCTCTGATAAATACAGGCTGATTTATAAAGCAAATATACCATTTTGTTGTGGGCTTCTCCCCGTAGTGAAGTGGTTAACATACTGGATTAGTTAGCGCTATTACGTTCCCTTTTCGGGAAACATATGAAGCCACTAAACCCCTCAGCTATGGGTTCAATAGTACCACAACGAGTGAAAAACACAGTTAAGAACCAGTTACATGAATATAGATAAGTCGTCGGGGTGGCCTAAAGTTAGACAGTGAGGAAGTCTATTCCCTTTTCTCTAGGGCTAGAGCAAGGAAATTGTTTTTGCTACTAAGGTGGATCCCCACACATACTATCGATTCCTTACTTTACCGTAAACATCTCTGTGCTACTCATAAGCTGAGTTGGTGAGCGTCGGTTTCGAACCAGGAACCTTGTGGTTCCTATGCGCACGCTCTATCGTTTGAGCTAAATCGGCTCTGATGTCCTAACCTATTTGGCCTAAAATAACCCTATACAGGTTGACATGTTATAATCAATCACTCACTGTTACAATACGGCTGGATAGTTACATAGTTGGATCTTACGGCATGTCAACCCTTTTGGGGTTATTGCATGTCGAAGACGTTTTATCTTATTAATTTTTGATGGGTACACAATTTTTGAACACATTTTTTCTATTTAACTAATAGATGGCGTCCTAAAAGTTAATACAAATCTGGGCCAGAGTGGACCTGGGAGTAATGGTGATAAAGAGATACACCACAATTCCTCAGAGCTTCAGAATAATTGGAACTTCATCATCAGATAGAGTTGAACATCACACCCAGGACTCCGCCTTCTAGTTTATATATGATAAAAAAGGGGCTACCATAAGGGCAATAGAGTGGGGACAATCATTAAACATCATGAGTCACTACCCACGACCAACAGGTAACCCCATTGATTTTACCCATGCAGATGTGCAGTCTGTGTATTCTAAGGACCAAACAATACGACTGGTGCCAAACCATTCACTGGTCCCTGCCTCTAAGATTTTTATCAGAATAATTGAGTAGATTATTACGCCAAATTATTTTTAGAAATTTGATATATGACAAGCAGGATCTGTGGATATACCATAGTAAGTAAAAGTAATTAAAGTCATCGTGGCGGCCTAATGTCGGTATGAGCCATACAGCGAGGGAGTCTATCCATTTTTCACTAGTGCTAGACCAAGGAGATTGTTTTTTTGAATCTGAGGTGGAGCTTCACACATACCATCAGCTCCTTACTTTACCGCACATATCCCTGTGCTACTCATACGCTGGGTTGGCGAGGGTCGGTATCGAACTAGGAACCTTGTGGTTTCTAGCCGAACGCTCTACTGACTGAGCTTGATTTGCATTTCATCTCGGACAATTTGGACGGTGTCATTTTTAACCAGAAGACATTACAGGAAGATAACGGTCATACAATTAAGGAACACGAGTATTAATATATAGATCAAGATTATTGAGAAGAACAAAACAACATGTGACGTGTTCATTGGTTGTGAATTCTCTATTATAAATCAGAAAAAAAAGCTTGGTGAAAATATTAATTCTTGCAAAGCGTAAATAATTTAAAGTGATGGCGACTGAAGATTTATGTAGAACGGACATCGTTGACTTCATAAAATTATTGGATTAGATGTTGATTGACACTTCCGCTTGAGTGTCGGTGCGTGGTGATTGCTGCAGTAGTGTAACGAATTGAGAACCAATGATCATCGTTCGACTGAAATCCTTTTAAACAACTCTTGTGAACAGAAATAAATAAAAGAATGAATAAATAAATAAATAAAAATAGATAGATAGAGACATTCCGCTGTCCATATTAGGTATGATTATTTGTTTTGTTTTGTTTTGTTTTACGGCATATCAACCTCAGTGGGTCATTTGATGCTGTTAAAGTTTTGAAATAATTTCATTTTTAATGGATAATACAATTTTTTTATAAATACATTTTTTTATTTAACCCATAGATGGGACGCTAACAGGTACTACCACTCCGGGTCAGAGTGGACCAGGGAGCAATGGTGATGAAGGGGTGCTCCACATTCCCCAAACCTCCAAAACTGGAACCTCACCATCAGATAGAGTTTAACGTCATTCCCAGGACATGTAGACCCTCAGCCACCGCCTTCTAGCACCCATATGATAAAAAGGGGCTTGTCATAAGGGAAATAGGGTTGGGAAAATCATATAGGTACTAGGGCTTGACGTGACCAGCCGATTGATCGGAGGGGGCCTCTCCGACCGCCCGTCTAGCCCAAGATAGGGCCAAAATGGAGTATTGCATGTCATGAACTGCTCATCCACCTGGGCTCTATCCTTAAGAATAACGGGTCGCCACTCACGACCAACAGGTGGGCCCATTGGGGCAGTCTTACCCCTCTGCAGAGGTGCAGTCGGTGCATTCTAACGCCCCAGCCGACAGGGCGGTAGGTATGATTAATTTTTTATCAATTGTTGATAGATTGATTTCATACATAATATACAGATAGAGACGGAAAATTAGATAGATAGATAAGAATTGACTGAGATAGATACACAGGAACAGAATGAGATAGATACATAAATAGATATGAACAGAATGAATGAGATAGATACATAAATAAATAGATGTGATATATATACAAGGTGAAGAAAGAAGAAGAAAGAAAGAATGAATGAACGAATAAATGCGAAGGAAATTAAAGAAAGAAAGAAAGAAGAATTAAGAAGGCGAATAAAGAAAAAATGTGAAAGAAAAGGCAAGGGAAGAAAGGAAGGGGAGGCGAGGGCGAAAAAAGAAAGAAAGAATGGGAAAGAGAATACGAAGAAACAGTAAGAAAGAAAGAAAGAAAGAAAGAAGGAAGGAAAGAGAAAGAAAAAGAAATGGAAAAGAGAAGAGAAAAAAGTAAATGATAGGAAAGATGACATCGAAAACGAAAGAAAGAAAAAATAGTAAAGAGAAAGAAAGAAAGTAAAGTATGTGAAATTGACAAAGCTTCAGTCACATTTGGATTATTCGGACTATTGTCCTCCTCTTCATTGTTATCCGTACAACGTTTTGGCCGATGTGCCTTCCAGCCTTCTTCAGGTATTTCTTGTCGGACTCGGGAACCTTCTTTTTGAACTCGGGAACCTTCTTGTCGTAATCGGGAGCCACCACGGAACTTTGAACATAACTCTTTATTCAGTCCACGGGGGTATCCTGATCTCATTTCGCTAACCATAGTTGGGGTACAGGTGTTAAGCTGTGTTAATGATTATTATTATGTTACTGCTGCCCCTGGCCAGGAGCGAACCTGCAGTCTAACTGTCACTTAGAACTGTCTTAACCTAACTTCTTTATCCACTTTGCAATGTGTCCAAAGCTTCATTTAAAAAAAAGATCACATCTTATAAGATACTAATGCAAATGCCCTCCTCGTAGAAGAACAATAGTGCTACTATTCAAACAATAACTGGGGGATGAGGGTGTTCAAATTTTTTCCCAAGGGTATTTTTCCGAAAGTGAACGTAATAGCGTAGCTAGAGTTCGAACACACTTACTACGAGGTCGCAGTCTAGCAAGTTAGCCACTACGGTTGGGTAAATATATGTTGTGGGGTTTTAAGGGGTCAAATAAGAACAAAACGACGGGTAACAAATGTAGGAAAATGTATTAACAAAAGAGTCGACAAATACAATACAGAGAAGTGGAAATTACGTCCGACAAATAGAGTTATGAGCTGACTCGCATTTGCTTACTATCAAGCCATAATTGTTCCTGTTACTTATAGTAACAGTCGGCGCATTCCATTAGTCTATAGGATATATCACCTATAAGAATACATATATTCATATTTCGTGGAGGTCAAGCTCTCATCTTCTTAAATCCTGCATAACTGACCTATCCGACAATTATGAGCAAATGACCAGTCAATAAGTCATCGAATCTAGGAGAGGCGGCTTTTGTTTGATGTTCCAGTCAACAACTCTCCGACCCTCAACGTCAGACATAATTAAGGGGTCGATCCATTTCACTTCTGATATTGAGATCATATTAGTTGTTTGCTAGTCAAAAGGGCGGCATCTGATTCCACTTAAGCTGTCAGTCAACAAACACAGTCCTACATTCCGATGTCCATATTTGGTATGCTCTGTCCCAATTGTTGATAGATTCAAATCACAAACAATGCATATATTGAGACGGAAAAGTAAATAGATGGATGGATAGATAGATATGAATAGAATTAGATAGATATGAACAGAATGGGATACACACACACACACACACTATATATATATATATATATAATATATAAGTAAAGTAAAGTAAAGTCGACGGGGCGGCCTAAAGTCAGTATCAGCCAGTCAGCGAGGGAGTCTATCCCCTTTTCAATAGCGCTAGACCAATGAGATTATTTTAGAATCTGAGGTGGAGCGCCACACCTACCATCAGCTCCTCACTTTACCGCACAGATCCCTATGCTACTCATACGCTGAGTTGACGAGGACCGGTATCGAACTAGGAACTTTGTGGTTATATATATATATATATATATAGAGAGAGAGAGAGAGAGACATGACCACAATGAGAGAGAGAGAGAGAGAGAGAAAGAGATAGATAGACATGACCATATTGAGATAGAGATAGAGATAGAGAGATAGACATGACCATAATGAGAGATAGGTAGATAGATAGATAGACATGATCATAATGAGAGAGAGAAAGAGAGAGAGAGAGAGAGAGAGAGAGATACATGACCATAATAAGATAGAGAGACAGAGAGATAGACATGACCATAATGAGATAGATAGAGGGAGATAGATACATAGATAGACATGACCGTAATAAGATAGATAGATAGGACGAGAGATAGATAGACATGACCATAATGAGATAGAGAGATAAATAGATAGATAGATAGACATGACCATAATGGGGAGAGAGAGAGAGAGATAGGGAGACATGACCATAATGAGATAGATAGATAGGAACAAAAGGGGATAGATGGATATGAACACAATGAGATAGATAAATAGATGCCAATGAGATAAGATTGATTACCGTTTGGTTTATACACAATAAATATGAGGACAGCAGTCCGAAATATCAAAATTCTTTATATCAAACCTCATCTCATATATACATATAAGTATAAAGATACCAGTTATTTAGAGACTAAACTTCATCCTCTTTATCCACCGGGTTTAAGACATTCAAATGTTTATCTATTTAAGAAACCGTAGTAACGTCTTCTTTGCCAAAGGTTATTCAAGATACTTAGATAGGTGTTGTAGAAACATTCACGGCACGTATCTCTCTGACATCCTTAGCAATATCTTCATCAATCATTCAACCGAAGAGAGCTTGATTTTATCTTGCATGATTTATCACATCAATTCTTTACATCTCTGACTTCTGTGATATTACACAACTTTGGCAACGCAACAGTGTTTGTTTTATTTACTTTAAAATTCTATCTATTTTTGAAGGCGATTTTCTGCTTCTGGGATGAAATAATACATTCAATCTTTTTTATCTATACATTCTTTCCCATTAGCGAAAGAAACGATTATATGTACTGTTTGGATTTTTCAGACTGAAATATTCAGTCTGAGAAGGTGGAATTTAAAATTAGTAGGAATAATAGAAGCTAGCAGGATCTGGAGATATATCACAGTATGATAATTAAATTATTATAATATTTGATGTGTTTACTTATTATCGGAAATCCGATAGAGAATTATCTCCCACTGCCGCTAGGGGGCGAATCGCCAACACGAGGTTGGCGTGAGAATAAAACCCCATCACTTATCCTACTTATCGTACGAGAACTGATCAAGACGGACGCGTCTCTAGAGCACTCTACAACCACAGCGAGTATATTCCCTTTCTAGCACTAATTCACCTACGAACTGTAATTCACCTCTCAGATAAGTCTTGTAGCAAATGCCAACAAAACTTTTTGTACCCTTTGTCAATATATGTGTTTAATTTCCATTATGTTGTTTGTCTTCTTTCGTCCGAACAATTGCCGACACCGGGAGAATTAGAGCTCCCTACGACCCCGTAATTCCTTTTATTATTGAACTATTTGGCAATAGCTCTTATGTAAAATGTATAGCAATATTGATTTAACTCTCTTTGACTCTTTCTTAAAAGCGGGGTTGTAAATATATTCACATTGGTTTGCCGATAAAAATCCAGGGGGAAGGCGTTTAAAATATCTTCATTAATTTGCCGACAAAAGTGACAAAAACTCGACTCAGAAAATATCCAAGTTGAGCCCGAAATTCGCCTAAAACTGGTTCCTTAAATCATAGCATAAATTAGGACAAGAGGCCTCGACGACAAAAGATCAAAATTAGTTCATTTCAATTTTACGTTGGGCATTTAAGTGACGCAAGACCATTTGGAATGTTTCATTTTTTTAAATTGGATGAAATAAAATGAGAAAAATAAGAAATCTGCGATTAAGCGACACAACATAATCTGGATTTACATTTTGCATTGCATCTTGAACAATTTGGGCAGTGAAATATATCTCCTACATATACGTGTCTGAGTTTTCTTCCTTTGTCCATATTACTCCCTCTAAACTTTACTACTTATATATATATATATATATGAAATTTAACATTATGAAAAAACATATGATGTTTGTTATGTAATAGCTGACAGTACTGTTTCGACCAAATCGATAAGTTGGTCTTCATCAAAGAGCGACATCTATGTCGCTCTTTGATGAAGACCAACTTATCGATTTGGTCGAAACAGTACTGTCAGCTATTACATAACAAACATCATATGTTTTTTCATAATGTTAAATTTCATACTGTCGGATTAATTTCCATCTATTTTTCATATATATATATATATATATATATATATATATAAAGAGAGAGAGAGAGAGAGAGAGAGAGAGAGAGAGAGGAGAGAGAGGGGGGAGAGACAGAGAGATTGATGGGGAGTTTTGTATCTGGCATGTACGCATTCTTTGATAGGATATGAAACAGAAACAAATAAAATATTAGCTGCCATTTTTATATTTTTATGAAATAACGTAATCAGTAAATGACACCAAATGATTATTTCATTGGAAAAGTAAAATCAAATGATGTTGTCACTTTCAAAAGAATGTCACCTGTCAAATGGAAATGGCCCACTTAGAAATAATCACCTTTTTCAAAAATAACATATTCCTATCTGTTTCTTTACAGATTTTATTTATCGATCTATTCAAAAGCAATGACACTGATTGTTTAACTATTTGTTTCAGAAATGTTTATGTGCTTGAAATATGGGACCATATGACCTTTAGGCACCCCTTTTGCAATCTCATTTCATAAGGACATTTTTTCCATTTAAACCCTCAAAATCCGGTTGTTTGATAACAGACGATTTTTAGAGGTTTTTCTTTAAATTATAAAACTAACCCCTAGCCCTAACCCCTAACCTAAGCCCTAACCCTAACCCCAAACAAACAACCAGATTTTGACGGTGTAAATAATAAAAAGTCCTTATGAAACGAGATCGCCAAAGGGGTGCCTAATAGTCATATGGTCCAAGATATATATAGATCTGTGGGAATTAA
>CM042162.1:9505058-9507558 GCA_023376005.1 Doryteuthis pealeii
ATAGTTACATATATGCACAGTCACATATATGCATATAAACATCATGAGAAATATATATATATATAATATATATATATATATATATATATATATATATATATATATATATATATATAAAATTTTTGTTTATTTTGGCAGCAAATTATTCGTAAGACATGTGTTATTGAATAACACGGAGTATTCTTTTTCATTTTTTGTATGGATATTTTTCAGTCTTCTGGCTATCCTTTTTGAATCTGGATCGAGTTGATTCATGATATTTTGCATACTTATTTCCGAGCGCTTTCGACTGTTGCTCCAGTCATATTCAAAACTAATTTTTACTCACCAAATTCAAAACATCAAACCTCCTCATTAAAAATAACACAAACTCTCCTAAAAATCCCCTAAGCCAAACGAACGTAGTATATAGATACATTTTGCCCATTCCGAGAGTGCCTCTCAGAAAAAAAAAACTATACACTAATAGCTACATTGGCCATAAACAACAACACTATCCCGCGCTCACATACCATCTCTCCGACACAAACTCAAATAAAACAACTTTATTAAAAAAACACCCAGAAAAATCCACCTCCCCCCGAAATTGAAAAATCTTAAACGAAAATACTAAATTATCTACAAAAATAACAATAAGAACGCCTACAGATCTAGAAGCCATATGCATTAAAAATAAAAAACCTAACATTAATAAAATAGCCTTTAAAGTCGGAGACAACGTATTAAAATATCTTCAATAACTAACACTTACCTAACCCCTCTTAAAATAATAGACTCTCTGAATTTGATAAAAGCATAGATAACAAAACTAAAATTAACTAAAAACAAATTACATAACCCATGAATACGACTGGAGCAACAGTCGAAGCGCTCGGAAATTAGTATGCAAAATATCATGAATCAACTCGATCCAGATTCAAAAAGGATAGCCAGAAGACTGGAAAAAATATCCATACAAAAAATGATAAAAGAATACTCCGTGGTATTCAATAACACATGTCTTAAGAATATATATATATATATATATATATATAATATAATATATATATTATAAAGATTTTTTATTAGTGTGTTAGAAGCATTAATTAAAATGTAATAATATATTTTTGAAGGCAAAATAATGCAAATTTATGTTGAAAAACATATTTATTAATTTTTTCCCCTTTTTATTACTCTATATATTTCAGAGCTATACCCATCTTCAGAGAGTTGAAAGGTTTCCATCTGTGTTTGTTAAACTCAACTGTGGTATTAATCCTTGAATGTTCTAATATAAATTCAAAACGCTCGGCAAAGATCGTAAAGTTCCGCTGCTCAAAGATCGTAAAACATCCGTTTAGATCCCGTGTTGCGTCTTTGTTTTACGGGAAGTTTTGAAAAATCATTTCAGATATAATTTTTTTTTAAATCTTAGCTGAGCGTTTGAATTAATATTAGAACATTCAATGATAAATACAACAGCTGAGTTTAACAAACACAGATGGAAACTTTTCAACTCTCTGAGATGGCCTAGCCTGAAAATATTAAGAGGAAAAAAAATTAAAAAAAATTAAACAAATATGTTTTTCAACATAAATTTGCATTATTTGCCTTCAAATATATATATATAATATATATATATATATATAATATATATAATCATAAAGGTAAAAACACGGTAATAACCTACTCTTGTTTCACTATAAGGACTTAAATAAACAGGTTTTGCTTCGCGAAAAAAAACACACACGTGAAAATCGACTGCAATTAATCAATATCTTGATTAATCGCAGTGGATTTAACCCTGAGATCCTTATGGTGAAACTCAAGTAGGTTTATTGCCGTTTACTTTCTGTTTGATTCAAATCTCACAATGAATAGGTAGCGATATAAAATATAACGTGCTCAATACGTTAGTAGAACAAATTTGTCTATATATAGATCTAACTATCTAATATGGCCGATATTAAGCTTTTTCTTTGCCACANATGCTCAACTCGGCACTTTTATGACACACCTTGTATTCTGAAAAAATTAACGTTCCTTTCATTGTTCATTTCTCTTTTGGTAAATACAGCTTCAAACTCGGATACTTGTTATGAACACAGCTCTTTGCATTCTGAAAAAAAATAACGTTCCTTTTATTGTTCATTTCTATCTGTAAGCTGTAATTACAGCTTCAATCTCGATACTTTTATGCCACACCTTTTATATATATACTCATACACATTCATGCACATACACATAAACATACACACATGCATAATATATAGTTAAATCTTAGATATATATATTATATATATATATATATATATGTATATATTATATATATATATATATATATATATATATAATGAAGGCATCCCAAACTTGGTAGTAAGGGATGATTCTATATGTGATTTCTAAGATACATTGTATTATTATTGTCTGATCCAGTATGTATAAATACAGTGAATCTTTAAATCACTAAAGAGAGCTCAATGTATAATAAACTTTTTTAGATTATATACAGAGCAATATT
>CM042162.1:9512558-9522558 GCA_023376005.1 Doryteuthis pealeii
GGCTATTCTTTGCCGCTTACGTCAGTGGATCGGCTAGGCCCATTACAGGATCAAACTCACTTTATTATTGAATTGGCTGGTAGACTAGCTTGTTTACCATCACACTAATCTAGGAATTGCAATTAAGTTCTGATTTAGTGATATAAGTACATGTTTATGCTTCAGGAGAAAGGTTTTTAAAAATTGAGTCTATTCCTATTTTGTTTCTTGGTAAAAAAAAAAAAAAAAAAAAAATACAAAGAATGAAAAGAAAAAAAAGGCGTACAAAAAGATAAAATAGAAAAATGTGAACTGTTTATCAGGGAAAAAGAATGAAAAAGAAATGAATAAATAGAAGAGAAAAAAGAAAAAAGAAAGAATAATGAAACAGAAAGAAAAAAAAGAAAAAAGAAAAAAAGAAAGAAAGAAAAAAGAAAGAAAAAAAGAAAAAAAAGAAAAAAGAAAGAAGAAAAAAGAAAAAAAGAAAAAAAGAAAAAGGAAAGAAAGAAAGAAAGAAAAAATACAAATATGAACAAGAATGTGCATAGATTAAAATTGAAGGAAAGAAAAACGATAAGGTTGGCGAAAGAATGCATAAAAAATAATACAGAAAGAAAGAAAGAAAGAAAAAGTACAGAAATAATAAAGGAAAAACAGATTGCTATTGAATGAAATAGTGAAAAGTAATTTAAGTAGAATTCAATTAAAGGAGAAAGAAAGACAGAAGGAAAAAAAGAAAGAAAGAACAAAAGAAAGAAAGAAAGAAAAGAAAGAAAAAGAAAGAAAGAAAGAAAAAAAAGAAAGAGAAAGAAAGAGAGAAAAAAATGAAAGAAAGATACAAATAGTAAATAGGAAAATGAGTAAAGATAAAAATTGAATAAAAGAAAAAGGAAAAGACCGAGGAAAGAATCCATTGCAACTGAAATAGATAGAAAGAAAAAAAGAGAGAAAAAAAGAAAGAAAAGTACACATACAATTGAGAAATACAAACAGAATTCAATTGAATGAAATAAAATAGTGATAAGTAGTAAAAAGAAGAAAGTAATTTAAATAGATTTCAACTGAAAGAGAAAGAAAAACAGAAATGAAAAAGTAAAAAGAAAAAAGAAAGAATAAGAACAGAAAAGAATACTGAAATGTGAATCGATTGCCAACGAAAGCAACAAAAAAAAAAAAAGAAAAAAAAAGAGAGAGCGAGCGAAAAAGGAGAAAGAAGAGAATACAATTAAAAGTGAAAGAAAGAATTGAATCTACCCGAGAACCGGGAAATGGGAAGAAATTACAAGTTAATAAGAAAACATAAAAAAGAGAAGAATTTGAAGAGATTATATTTGAAAGGAAAGAGAGAAAGAAAGAACGTTAGAAAGAATCAAAGAAAGAACGCGGGAAATAAATGAATAAAGAAAGAACGCGAAAAAAGTGAGAAAGAAAGAAAAAAAACACAAAAAATCAAAACAAAAGAAAGTGTATATCAAAATCTGAAATGGAGGAATGTGAATAGATTATAATTACGAGAAAGAAAGAAAGAAAGAACAAAAAAAAAAGAAAAGAAAGAAAATGAGAAAAAAAAGTAAGCGAGAAAGAAAGAAAGCAAGAAAGAAAGAAAATCTGAATTATTACAAAATAAGTATGAATAGATTAAAATTGAAAGAAATAAAGAAAAGGGAAGAAAAATAAATAGATTGAAAGAAAAATAATTAAAATAGATTGAAAGAATAAGAAAGAGGGACATCTGAGAAATAAAAATAGAAAAAAAGAAACATAGAAAGAAAGAAAGAAAGAAAGAAAGAAAGAAAAGAATGATTACAAAATAAGTGTGAATAAATTACGAATAAAAGAAAGAAAAAAATTAAGAATGGAAATGAATGCACTGAAAGAAAAAGAACGAAAACAGTTAGAAAGAGTACGACTTTTTTTAAATAAAGAAAGACATTGTAGAAAAAAAACGAAAAATAACAAGAATGAAAATGAATACATTGAAAAAAAAAAGAATGAAAATAATTTGAAAGAATGTTTAAATAAAGAAAGATATTGTAGGAAAAAAACGAAAAATAACAAGAATGAAAATGAATACATTGAAAAAAAAAGAATGAAAATAATTTGAAAGAATTTTTAAATAAAGAAAGACATTGTAGGGAGAAAAAAAAAACGAAAAATAACAAGAATGAAAATGAATACATTGAAAAAAAAAGAATGAAAATAATTTGAAAGAATCTTTAAATAAAGAAAGAAATTGTAGGGAGAAAAAAACGAAAAATAACAAGAATGAAAATGAATACATTGAAAAAAAAAAGATTGAAAATAATTTGAAAGTATTTTTAAAATAAAGAAAGAAATTGTAGGAAGAAAAAAACGAAAAATAACAAGAATGAAAATGAATACATTGAAAAAAAGAATGAAAATAATTTGAAAGAATTTTTAAATAGAAAAAGAAATTGTAGGGAGAAAAAAACGAAAAATAACAAGAATGAAAATGAATACATTGAAAAAAAACGAATGAAAATAATTTGAAAGAATTTTTAAATAAAAAAAGAAATTGTAGGGAGAAAAAAACGAAAAATAACAAGAATGAAAATGAATACATTGAAAAAAAAGAATGAAAATAATTTGAAAGAATTTTTAAATAAAAAAAGAAATTGTAGGAGAAAAAACGAAAAATAACAAGAATGAAAATGAATACATTGAAAAAAAGAATGAAAATAATTTGAAAGAATTTTTAAATAGAAAAAGAAATTGTAGGGAGAAAAAAACGAAAAAAACAAGAATGAAATTTAATACACTGAAAAAAAAAGAAATGAAAATAATTTGAAAGAATTTTTAAATAGAAAAAGAAATTGTAGGGAGAAAAAAACGAAAAATAACAAGAATGAAAATTAATACACTGAAAAAAAAAGAATGAAAAATAATTTGAAAGAATTTTTAAATAGAAATTGTAGGGAGAAAAAAAAAAAATAACAAGAATGAAAATGAATACATTGAAAAAAAGAATGAAAATAATTTGAAAGAATTTTTAAATAAAAAGAAATTGTAGGGAGAAAAAAACGAAAAATAACAAGAATGAAAATGAATACATTGAAAAAAAAAGAATGAAAATAATTTGAAAGAATTTTTAAATAGAAAAAGAAATTGTAGGGAGAAAAAACGAAAAATAACAAGAATGAAAATTAATACATTGAAAAAAAAAGAATGAAAATAATTTGAAAGAATTTTTAAATAGAAAAAGAAATTGTAGGGAGAAAAAACGAAAAATAACAAGAATGAAAATGAATACATTGAAAAAAAGAATGAAAATAATTTGAAAGAATTTTTAAATAGAAAAGAAATTGTAGGGAGAAAAAAACGAAAAATAACAAGAATGAAAATGAATACATTGAAAAAAGAATGAAAATAATTTGAAAGAATTTTTAAATAGAAAAAGAAATTGTAGGGAGAAAAAAACGAAAATAACAAGAATGAAAATGAATACATTGAAAAAAGAATGAAAAATAATTTGAAAGAATTTTTAAATAAAAAGAAATTGTAGGGAGAAAAAAACGAAAATAACAAGAATGAAAATGAATACATTGAAAAAAAAACGAATGAAAATAATTTGAAAGAATGTTTAAATAAAGAAAGATATTGTAGGAAAAAAACGAAAATAACAAGAATGAAAATGAATACATTGAAAAAAAAGAATGAAAATAATTTGAAAGAATTTTTAAATAAAGAAAGACATTTGTAGGGAGAAAAAAAACGAAAAATAACAAGAATGAAAATGAATACATTGAAAAAAAAAAGAATGAAAATAATTTGAAAGAATCTTTAAATAAAGAAAGAAATTGTAGGGAGAAAAAAACGAAAAATAACAAGAATGAAAATGAATACATTGAAAAAAAAGATTGAAAATAATTTGAAAGTATTTTTAAAATAAAGAAAGAAATTGTAGGAAGAAAAAAACGAAAAATAACAATACATGAAAAGAATGAAAATAATTTGAAAAGAATTTTTAAATAGAAAAGAATTGTAGGGAGAAAAAACGAAAAATAACAAGAATGAAAATGAATACATTGAAAAAAAAAGAATGAAAATAATTTGAAAGAATTTTAAATAAAAAAAGAATTGTAGGAGAAAAAAACGAAAAATAACAAGAATGAAAATGAATACATTGAAAAAAAGAATGAAAATAATTTGAAAGAATTTTAATAAAAAAAGAAATTGTAGGAGAAAAAAACGAAAAATAACAAGAATGAAAATGAATACATTGAAAAAAAGAATGAAATAATTTGAAAGAATTTTTAAATAAAAAAGAATTGTAGGGAGAAAAAAACGAAAAATAACAAGAATGAAAATTAATACACTGAAAAAAAAAAGAATGAAAATAATTTGAAAGAATTTTTAAATAGAAAAAAGAAATTGTAGGGAGAAAAAACGAAAAATAACAAGAATGAAAATTAATACACTGAAAAAAAAAGAATGAAAATAATTTGAAAGAATTTTAAATAAAAAAGAAATTGTAGGGAGAAAAAACGAAAATAACAAGAATGAAAATGAATACATTGAAAAAAAGAATGAAAATAATTTGAAAGAATTTTTAAATAGAAAAAGAAATTGTAGGGAGAAAAAAACGAAAAATAACAAGAATGAAAATGAATACATTGAAAAAAAAAAGAATGAAAATAATTTGAAAGAATTTTTAAATAGAAAAAGAAATTGTAGGGAGAAAAAACGAAAAATAACAAGAATGAAAATTAATACATTGAAAAAAAGAATGAAAATAATTTGAAAGAATTTTTAAATAGAAAAAAGAATTGTAGGGAGAAAAAAAAACGAAAAATAACGAATGAAAATTAATACATGAAAAAAAAAGAATGAAAATTTTGAAAGAATTTTTAAATAAAAAAGAAATTGTAGGGAAAAAACGAAAATAACAAGAATGAAAATGAATACATTGAAAAAAAGAATGAAAATAATTTGAAAGAATTTTAAAATAGAAAAAGAAATTGTAGGGAGAAAAAAACGAAAAATAACAAGAATGAAAATGAATACATTGAAAAAAAATGAAAATAATTTGAAAGAATTTTTAAATAGAAAAAGAAATTGTAGGGAGAAAAAACGAAAAATAACAAGAATGAAAATGAATACATTGAAAAAAAAAGAATGAAAATAATTTGAAAGAATTTTTAAATAGAAAAAGAAATTGTAGGGAGAAAAAAACGAAAATAACAAGAATGAAAATTAATACACTGAAAAAAAAAGGAAAATAATTTGAAAGAATTTTTAATAAAAAAAGAAATTGTAGGGAGAAAAAACGAAAAATAACAAGAATGAAAATGAATACATTGAAAAAAAGAATGAAATTATTTGAAAGAATTTTAAATAGAAAAAGAAATTGTAGGGAGAAAAAAACGAAAAATAACAAGAATGAAAATGAATACATTGAAAAAAAAGAATGAAAATAATTGAAAGAATTTTTAAATAGAAAAAGAATTGTAGGGAGAAAAAAACGAAAAATAACAAGAATGAAAATTAATACACTGAAAAAAAAGAATGAAAATAATTTGAAAGAATTTTTAAATAAAGAAAGACATTGTCGGGAAAAAAACGAAAAATAACAAGAATGAAAATGAATACATTGAAAAAAAAGAATGAAATAATTTTGAAAGAATTTTAAATAAAAAGAAATTGGAGGGAAAAAAACGAAAAATAACAAGAATGAAAATAAATACATTGAAAAAAAGAATGAAAATAATTTGAAAGAATTTTAAATAAAAAAGAAATTGTAGGGAGAAAAAAACGAAAAATAACAAGAATGAAAATGAATACATTGAAAAAAAGAATGAAAAAATTTGAAAGAATTTTTAAATAAAAAAGAAATTGTAGGGAGAAAAAAAACGAAAAATAACAGAATGAAAATGAATACATTGAAAAAAAAAAATATGAAAATAATTTGAAAGAATTTTTAAATAAAAAAAGAAATTGTAGATAGAAAAAAACGAAAAATAACAAGAATGAAAATGAATACACTGAAAAAAAAAGAATGAAAATAATTTGAAAGAATTTTTAAATAAAGAAAGACATTGTAGGAAAAAAACGAAAATAACAAGAATGAAAATGAATACATTGAAAAAAATAAGAATGAAAATAATTTGAAATAATTTTAAATAAAAAAAGAAATTGTAGGGAGAAAAAAACGAAAAATAACAAGAATGAAAATGAATACATTGAAAAAAAAAAAGAATGAAAATAATTTGAAAGAATGTTTAAATAGGAAAAAAAACTAAAACTAAAACGCTAATCTAAAAGAAGCAAAAGTCAAAACGAGGCTTTAAGCCGTCGTTGAACGCAAGCAATAATACTTTCTCCATTTTGTAGCCAGAGGGTTACAAACACAAACATAAAACATAGAAGAATAAATCTAAAGAGATAACAATTTAAAAAGATTACTTCACCTCACTATTGTCGTATTTTTTTTCTTTCTATTGGTCTCATTCATTGAATGAACCTCTCTTCATCGTTATGCCCCAGAATACCCGTTGGCAAACTTAATTATATATATTTGTGTCTAGTCACGGTCAGAAACCTTGACATTTCCTGTTGAGTTTGCCCGCCTTACAGCTATTGATTTCGACAAGAATCGATTTTTGTCTATGTCCAAATTACTGTGCGAAGGAACGTCGACCGATTGAACCCGAAGCTTCAACCGATAAAAAAAATAACGACACTTCCGAGTCAACGAGTAACGTGGGTCAGTTGGTTTGAGGTTCGCTTCGGGTTGACATCCTGTGCGGTCAGGGGGGTAGATTATCGGCTAGTGGTAAAGGTGATTTTTAACTGGTGATACAAAGGGAGGACATTCGGGGTTTCTGAAGTGGAAAGAGATGGTTGTTGACATTTAAAACTATAACGCCCGGGTTGATACGGCCAGTTGTTTTCGTAGATTGAGTAACGAGAAGGACCCGTTCTTAGATAAAATCATAATTGAATGTGTGAGCGCATTCTGTGTGTTACTATATAGCCTAGCGGTTAAGGTGTCTGACTGACACTGAACTGATCGGATTTCAATCCCGGCAGTAGGTAGCTTACAAATGTCTAGCCACAGTGAAGAGACTTGAAAAGTCGAAACACTTGTCTGTGGATTAGTATATATATATATATATATATATATATATATATATGTGTGTGTGTGTGTGTGTGTGTGTAAGTTAGAAAACGGAAGTGAATCCGAAAATATATTGAAAAGATAAATAAATAAAGGAAAGAAAACTTTGAAGGGATAAAAATGGTTTAATAAAATGTCTACACGTGTTTCGATTGAGAATATCAAATATCTTGCCCCAATGAAGGCCGCTTTTCTGTATACTTAAAATTTTATATTATTATTATTATTATTATTTTATTTTATTTTATATTTAAAATATTAATTAATAGAATACAATGTGTACAAGGACAAACTCACGACCGAAACATGTGTAGGCGTTTCATTAAACCATTTTTATCCATTCAACATTTTCTTTCCTTTATTTATTTATCTTTTCAACATATATGTTCTAAAGATAAATAAATTGAGGAAAGAAAAAAAAATATATATATATGGAAAGAAAAAAAAAGATATATATATGTTGAAAATATAAATAAATAAAGGAAAGAAAAAATATATACAAATGCTCACACGGCAATGATTGTCTGTTGTTTACAGATTTGATTTATCTTGTGATCCTAAAATATATACACCAATGTATGTATTTATCAGTTCAAACACCGCTCCTTTATGACAGCTGTTGACGGCTGAAAGGTTAAGGAACCAGGCTGATGAAAAGTCAGTTGGGTTTCGTTCCTGGTCAGATGCAGTTGATGTGTCTAGCTACACTGATGAGACATGAAGCTCCAAAACACGGTGTCTCTGAATGACATTGTATATATATATATATATATATATATATTGCAATTTATATATATATATATATATATATATATATATATATATATTGCAATTTTTTCGATTTTCCTTGTATTTGTAACCTCTTCACCTGACGATTGCCTCGCATGAAACCAATATGGTCGTGAATGTTCCTTTGTCACCAAATTAATAGATATGTAAAACCTTATATATTTATTTATTATATATGATATTATATATATAATATATATATATATATATATATATATATATAATATATATATATATATATATACATAACTACGTCACTGCTTACGCCACAATGTCTTCAGCAATTGTTTATCAGTGAGTATTTAATTTATAGTCAAAATCATTCATACATAGAATAATAAATCTTATTTATTAATGGGAATTAGATTTGCCTTAAGTCAGCCCATGTTATTAGTGCATTTAAAATCCTGCAATGTATATCATATATCACTAAGAAATAAAGTTTACATAATATGTGCTGTTGTTAATTTGCCTACTGGTTTTAACAAAACCTGGTTTAATAAATAATTACTTGATGGTATTGACCTCTAATATTATTGTTTTCTTCACCAACGTATCAATCATATAAAAGATTTTTTTTATAGAAACCAATTAAAATATAATTGAAATATATGTAATCTTTCCTATGTGTTCTTATTTAATTTCCTTCGTCTTTCTAATCTATTTACATTAAAACTTAAATACTTATGCTCGGATAACGCATATTATTGCGAGTATATATTAAAGATTATAGGTCTTGTCCAATGAGAGAAAAATACTCTGTCATAAAAAATAAGGTTCGCTAAATAGTTTTAATTTTTCTTATTTAAATTTATTACATTAACTATTGTTATATACGCCATTGCATATCGTGTATATAAACGGGAGAGAAAGACAGAGAGTATAGAGGAGAGGAGACTGGATCTTACTTTTCTGCTTATTTTTATTTCGTTGCTGCCATCTCCTCTGGGCTGATTCCTTCTCTGGGCTGGGTATCTGCTCATTTCTTGTTTGTAATAAGTAAGCAAGACTTTCTTGTTTTTTTTAGACGTCTATTCTTTACTATAAAAGCCACAAGCCCAAAAAGGTTTTCTACCGCGGTGAGAAGCCGGCATCTTAGGAGCGAAGATTATAACGTCTGTTCCGGTTGACAGCCGAAATCTGCTAACTAGACCAGTTCCCTTTCACACACCTTTCCTTCAGCCAATCAGAAGTTGCCGTTATGGTCAGCGGAAGGTTAACTGTGGCCAATAACTATAACGGCAACTTTCCATTTACCCCTCCCCAATTTTGAACCTTCATCAAACTTCAATCAAAAATCTAGCTACACCTACATACATAAATTGGGTAATCTGAACATTAGTTACATAAATGAGAATTAAATAAATTTCCCTGTTTGTTTCACTTTGAGGAAGCCGTTTGTTTTGGTCAGCCATTTTCATTTCACCCTAAAACTACACTGAAAATAAGAATTTCTTCGAATCAATACAACTGCATGTTTTAACTCAAAAATATCATAAAATGTGTTCTTAATAACGATTAAGTTCATTTCAAATAATGCCCAAGCACAATTCAGAACACATTTTATTATATTATGATAATGGCTTACCAAAACATACAGCTTCATCAAAGTGCAACAAACAAGGGGAGGTTACTCTAGTTTAGGTAGCTAATGTCCAGATTACCCATAAAGTGTAGGCTACCCACAAATTATGTAACAGTTTGAGGTCTTAATTTTAGTCAGGAAAATACTCGTTTTTTTTTTGTTTTTGTTTTTGGTAATCCATTACGATATTTCAGAACCGATAGAGCAACAGGCCGACAGCTATTAACAAACAACTCTTGTCACCTGTCAAAGTTTTGATTTTAATTCTGCTCAAGAATTTCACTTAAGTGTTGGGAGGAATGATGTTTTCTGGATGGCATCACATTTATAGGATCTTGAGGTCGCTTGAGGTCTATGAAGCAGCCACCATCACTTTTATGTCAATGATCCCACGCGCATGCGTACATCTTCAATGTTTCCGGGACTGAAAAAAAAACTACAAAAGAAACAAAAACGACAGCGTTGTGAAAAAGTGACAGTTTGAAAGTGAAATATATTTATTCTATTTA
>CM042162.1:9527558-9540058 GCA_023376005.1 Doryteuthis pealeii
CGGCCTTGAAGGATGAGTGAAAACGCTTGACCTCACTCTCACCTTGCCTTCCGGGGATAAGTCATGAGAACCGGAAGGCACAGAAGACCCTGTCTTCCGGTTTAAGGATAGTAAGTAACTCTCAGTCAGTTAGCAAGTAGGAGCCGAGCTCGTAGGATGTAAGGATCTGGTTTGGGGATTAACAATAAAATAAGATCAAAAGTAAATCGAAGTCTTGTGTTTATTATCTAAAAACTAACAATGACACAGGGCTTCCGATAACGAGAAATCCCCATAGAAGACCAGACCCGAAGTCCCCAAGAATGTCCAGACCTTAGAAGAGACCAGACCCAGATGTTAGAAGATAGAACCAAAGCCGGCCAGAAGAAAAGACGACTAGAAGTAAGAAGTAAGAAAGAGTATACAACAAGTGAATCGTTCCATTACTACACTTTGCCTCAAAAATCCCCCCAAAAGGTCTAAATATTCATAGATTCGCTTTAAATTCAAAAGATAAAATAAAAATAGATAAAAAGATTCCTATATTTCAATATTTTACAAAATATATAAATCCCAGGCTCACTGCTCAGATAAGAATATTTTCTTTTTAAGATTACCTTCATTTGAATAAGATATTTATATTAAAAGAGAAACGTTTATATTTCAAAGTATAAAAAAACAATTGAAAAAAACAAAAACAATGAAGGGTTGGAATAGACACCTACTCCTTATTTATCTATTTATTTATTTATTGATTAATTTATCTTTACCTTTTTTACCACGATATTTCTATTATGAAAATAATGAACAACGAAGATCAGGTTATTAAGCAAACTTTTTTTCTTTTAGAAAAGTAATTTTATTTTATCAATTTTCAAGATAGGGTTTAAAGTTGCAATCATGCATAAACAAACCTGACACTGATTAATTTTGGTTTCAGACTATCTTTTAAATGCAAATGCCATCCCCCACCCGGCATTAATATAACCGAAGTGATGCACTATAAAAATGAAGTCTGCTGCCAGATTTAGTGTTGATTGATGTCTTTTTTTAATAAAATTGAATTAATACCGGCACATATGCCTGGAAACAATAACAACAATAAATAAAATACGACCATGTTAAAAAAAGAGAAAATAAAGTAAAAATTTTAACATAAAATAAAAACAACAATCTTGAATACAAAAGTGAAGTTTTGTTTTTTGTTTTCTAAAAAAAAGTTGAGACTTTAATAATATTTTACAATAATTAAAAGAACGAACGATGAAGAAGATAAAAAATGGAAGGTAAATTCCAAAAACAAGAAAAATGGTTGGTTGGTTGGTTTATTAATTTTAACGGCATATCAACCCGTCCAGGGTAATATCATGCCTAGCGGAACAAGAAAAAGAGAGAGTGATGTGTGCCAGTTTAGTTCAGTCGACTAGGAGATGAAGGTTCAAGGTTCGATACTTGACCTTGCCAACTCAGTTCGTGAATAGCACAGTTTGAATAATCTGAACTGTGCAGTAAAGTATCCACAAGCTGACGGTAGGTTTGGCCCTCCACCACAACAAACAACCGCTCTAGTTTAATGCTAGTAAAAAGAGGATACACTCTCTCACTGACCGGCTGATACTGACAATAAGCCCCTCTATTCGTTTTATTTTAATTACTAGTGTGAGTAAAAAGTGTGGCAATATTTTGGACGATTCAGCATTCTTTGATACATTAAAATTGACCAATACCAAAAGTATCTTCTAAACATCACAAAAGATCGTGAAATCATGACAAAAAGTGTGTGTGGGGAGGAATGAAGGAAAAAAGGAAAGGTAGAAAAAGAAGAAAAGAAAGCAGAAATAATATCTGATACTTTTCAGTCAGAACTAATTAAAACAATCGCTTATAAAAAGAGACAATTTTTGAAAAATGACAGGCTATAAAACAGGTTATAAAAATAAAATTGTAAATAAATTTAAATGAATCATAAAACATATTTATTCATATTCAATATAATTTTATTGATAGTTTCTTTTGTTTTGTTTTTGATAAGTGATTTTAAAAGTAAAAATATGAAAATTAACTAACTTGCATGTTACCTGCAGTCTAAACGGCCTTCGAATATTATTTGTGGCGGTTTTGTCGACTAATATATTGGAATATGCATCAAAAAATTAAATCAGTTAAGCAAAATTAAAAACACTAGCATATATATGCACCCTCCGGGTGCAAGTATTTTAGTTAAATTTTATAATAAAATATGATATTAAATTAGAAAGGCTAATGAAACTGAATAAGAATGTAGATAAAAAGATTTTGAACAGAGGGGGTATGATCAAAAAATAGAACAACTTTGAAACTAACTCTTCCATCATTTTCCGTTACTCCCGTCTTTCATTGGTAAATTTTCCTAATTAAACTATTTAGTTAAAATAGGAAGTAAAGAATAATATTACAGTTATTTCTTCTTGTTAATGGATTTCTTTTAAGATTTATTGAAGAGATTTTTGCTCATATTCAATAAGATAAAACCAAACAATTAGAAATCAATAATACTAAGCATATATTTATTAAAATCAATTTTTTAAAGATCAATATGCAAATTAGCCTTCCCATTCATACTGTAAACCTCTATTTTGTTGTATATATAAATACAATTGCATGTTATTAGCATGTGGATATGGTCAACAGTGTAAGTAATGTAAAACAATTTTATTAATAATTGAGGTTTAAATAAAAAAAATCATGGAGAATATGATGTAAATAACTAAAGGAATTGTGATTCGCATAGTAATATAGTTTCGGTTACAGACAGACAAACCCACAATCTCCATTATAATAAGATGTCCACACTCAATGGAAAGTCTATAATATCGTTGGACCTGTTAACGTACTTAGGTAGTAATATCTCATCAAAATAAGAAAATGTTACCTGCAGTATAAATAGCGTTCGAATATTGTTGGCGTAAATAAATCGCGCTTTTTTTTTTTGACAAATATATAGGACTTTGCAGCACAAAAATATAGCAAGTTTATATGCAGTGTTTTAAACATGATAGCTGCATGTTCACACTCGATGTAAAGCTTCTAGAATCGGCAAAACAATTAATGTACCTTGGTAATAGTATCTCATCCACAGAAAACGATGTTAATGCACACATAGGGAATGCATGGACTACAATAGACAGATTATCAAATATATTGAAGTCTAATCTCACTTATAACTTAAAGCAACAATTCTTCCAAGCCATAGTTGTGTCAGTGCTACTATACGGCTGCACCACATGGACCCTAACCATGCGTCTAAGGAATAAACGCGATGGGGGTTGCACAATGATGCTTCGTGTGGTCTTAAACAAATCGGGAAAACATCTTTCCACAAGAAAGAAGCTATACGACCACTTGCCCCCTGTCACACAAACCATCCCAGTAAGATGAACAAAACATGCAGGAAAATACTGGGAAAGCAAGGACGAATATATAAGTGACGTTCTCCTGTGGAAATTTGCACATGGGCATGATCGTGTAGGCCGTCCTGTGTCTTGATAACTGTTCTTTTTTAAAGCGGTTGGAACAAGACATAAGAAGGAAAAAAAGAAAATTATTCTATGCTAAAACGAACAATTCTCATAGCTACCATTCCCAAAAGTACTGGTGCTAGGTGAAATGTAAATAGCCTCGTTTAGAATTTGAACTCGGGTCAAGTCCATTACACTATGCTCCTTTCAATATATAGATCATTAATCTTTAGATTGTTAATAAGCGTTCATTTTAAGGCGGTTGGAAAAATATATTTAAAAATTGAGTTAAAAATTAAATACTCATCAAGAAAGAATACTTTCTGAAACTCTTTCATCGTCATTACTCCCAGGTCCACTATGACGCAGAATGGTAGGACCAGTTTATGTGTTAAATAGAAGGTGTATTTTAGAAAATGTGTTAAAAATTGAGTTTAACATTTTTATAACCCATTAAGAATGAATAGAAAATAAATAACACAACAAGGGTTGATATGCCGTAGAAATACAACCAATCAACCAACCTACGATATAGACCACTTATCTATAGAGTGTTAATATTTGTTCTTTTTAAAGCGGTTGAAAAAATATGTTTACAAAAATTGAGTTAGAAAATTGTATACCCATTAAAAATAAATGAAACAAAACGTCTTCAGGATAAAATAACCCAACATGGGTTAACATGCCGTAAAACCCTACAGATCAAACAACTTAATATATAGACCCCTTATCTTTAGAGTGTTAATAACTGTTTTTTAAGAGGTTGGAAAAACGTGTTAAAAAATTGAATACACATTAAGAATAAATGAAGCAAAACGTCTTCGGGATAAAATAACCCAACAAGGGTTAACCTGCCGTAAAACCCACCCACCCAACCAGTGTAATATATAGACCACTTATCTTTAGAGTGTTAATAACTGTTCTTTTTTAAGAGGTTGGAACGAGACTTAATGAACAAAAGAAGAAAAAAGACTAAAATTTGAAGCTATGCTAAAATGAACAATTCTCGACTATAAATAAACATGAGTTTTATTTTTCCAAGTTACGTGTTGATCACAATTGAATATCTAAAACAATTTTGCTTTCAATGCAACACTTCAGCCAAGGAATTTAGCCAAGCATTTATAATCTGGATTGTAATACAGATATTTTTAATTCAACTACTTTTCGTGCCCAGTCGTTAACAAAGGACGAGTTTCAGACGGATAAAAGAATAATGTTAGCAATTAAATAAGAAAATGTTTCTCAAGTGTCTTTTTTGTTTTGCATTTGAATAATATGAAAAACATTAAAAGTGATTTTGGGAGGAGATTGAAACATTTCAATCTAAGTGTACTGTTGCTGTGCTAATAGAATTCCGAATTTCTTCGTACAACCTGACTCGTTATTTGCAGCATAGTCAGTCTTTACTTACTGCTTCGGCCAAATTATTCCATGTAATTGTTAGCACATCTTGTGGTTAAAATCATCTCATTATAATGGGGATCTTGTGTCAGGTTGTCTGTAACTGAAACTATGGTAGCTTGGCAGACTTCCGTCTACGAGAGACGATGGAGTAGTGTCAAGATTTTTTTTGTTTTGTTTTTTTGGTTGTCTTTTTTTTTTTGTTTTGTTTTTTTTTGTGTGTCAGACTGTCTGTAACTGAAACTATGGTAGCTTGGCAGACTTCCGTCTACGAGAGACGATGGAGTAGTGTCAAGATATTTTTTGTCTTTTTTTGTTTTTTGTTTAGTAGTGTCATGTTTTTATTTCTCTGAATCTTTGAGATGATGCATCAAGCATCAGTAGGTTAGTATTATCTCCGTTATTCGGACTATTGTCCCCATCTTCATTGTTATTTGTACAACGTACACTAGGCCATGTTATTTGTACAATTGTACACTAGGCCACGTGTCCAATTGGACACGTGGCCTAGTGGACAAGTTAGTTAGGTTAAGACAGTTCTAAATGACAGTTATCTCTGGATCCCGAGTTCAATCCTGAGTAGAGGTAGTAACATAGAATAATAATTAACACAACTCCTACCCCCGCTATGGTTAGCGGAATGAGAACAGGATACCCCCATGGACTAAATAAAGGGTTAGATTCAAAGTTCCGTGATGGCTCCTGATTACGACAAGAAAGTCCCCGAGTTCGAAAAGAAGGTTCCCGAGTTCGGAAAAAAGGTTCCTGACTCCGACAAGAAATACCTGAAGAAGGCTGGAGGGCATATCGGCCGAAACGTTGTACAAATAACAATGAAGATGGGAACAATAGTCCGAATAACGAAGATAATACTTGTCATGTTTTTTTTTATTTGAACTACATATGGAGGATGAGCTGTTGCCCATGCAGCAAATCCCACCTCTCCACACTGCCGCTGTGATCCAAAGGAAAGGTAACGGACCAATGCAGTTTGGCAACGGTAGTGTTGCAGAAGTTGCTGGGTAGCACTGGATGTCAGCATCACACCACATTAGGGGTTCCGGCTCCTGATTTATTTTCGGAGTTTACTCCCCTAGCCTTTCCATGAAAGGCAGCAGAGGATTTGTGTTAGACTTCTCCTTGAGTTGATGGGTTGCCGACCAAGGCTAAGGAGCCTCTTCAAATCCATTTGAGGTTAGGGTTGGGGTTGGGGTTTAGGGTTAGTTTAATGGGAAAATAAATAAATAATTTGGGTTCTGTTTTATCTGGAATATGTTACTCAACTAGGATATAACCGGATGTTCTTTTTGTTTTGTTTTTTTTGCCTCGGATATATGTAATTTTATTTATACTGTAATTAGTTTCCAAAGTATATAACCCCACTGATATTTTGCGCCCCCCCACCAAAAAAAAGGAGGGGGATTCAAAGTTAAGTGACCTGAACAAAAAAAAAATCAGAAAGTTGTGAAATAAGTTCCTGACATTGGTACATTATTTTAAAAAAAGTGTCCTTATTTCTTTTTCCTCTCTTTCTCTAGAAATCCGAATACAGTTTTATTTTTAATCACAAATTCCCGGTATACCCTAATAATTACGCTACATATGCCTCTTTTACTTGCTTGCTTTCTTTCTTTCTCTCTTTCTTCCTTGCTTTCTCTCTTTCTCCCCCTCTCTCTCTGTCTCTCTGTCTCTTTCTTTCTTTCTTTCTTTCTTTTTCTTTTTCATTCTATATTTCCTTGTTTATACACTTTTCCCTTGCTTGTTTGCTTTCTTTCTTTCTTTCTTTCTTTCTGTCTTTCTTCCTTGCTTTCTCTCTTTCTCCCCTCTCTCTCCCTCTCTCTCTGTCTCTCTCTTTCTTTCTTTCTTTCTTCTTTTTTTTCATTCTTTATTTCCTTGTTTATACACTTTCCCTTGCTTGTTTGCTTCTCTCTTTCTTCTTTCTTTCTTTCTTTTCATTCTTTCTTTCTTCCTTACTTCTCTCTCTCTCCCCCTCTCCCTCTCTCTCTCTCTCTCTCTGTCTCTCTGTCTCTTTCTTCTTTCTTTCTTTTTCTTTTTCATTCTATATTTCCTTGTTTATACACTTTTCCCTTGCTTGTTTGCTTTCTCTCTTTCTTTCTTTCTTTCTTTCTTTCTGTCTTTCTCCCTTGCTTTCTCTCTCTCTCTCTCTCACTTTTCTTTCTTTCATTTTCTATTCCTTTATATATTTCCCTTCTTTATGTCTTTTTCCTTTTCTTTCTTTTTCTTTCTTTTCTTTCTTTCTTTCTGTCTTTCTTTCTTGCTTTCTCTCTCTCCCTCTTTCTCTCTTTCTTTCCGTCTTTCTTCCTTGCTTTCTTTCTCTCTCTCTCTCTTTCTTTCTATCTTTCTTCCTTGCTTTCTCTCTTTCTCCCTCTCTCTCTCTCTTTTTCTTTCTTTCTTTTTCTATTCCTTTCTATATTTCCTTCTTTATGCCTTTTTTCCTTGCTTGCTTTCTTTCTTTCTTTCTTTCATTTTTCTTTGCTTTCTCTCTTTCTCCCTTCTGTCTTTTTCTATTTCATTCTATATTTCCTTCTTTAAGCCTTTTTGCTTTTCTTTCTTTCTTTCTTCTTTCTTTCTTTGCTTCTCTCTCTCTCTCTCTCTCTCTTCTCTCTCCTCTCTCTCTCTCTCTCTTTCTTCTTTCCTCTTTTTTCTATTTCATTCTATATTTCCTTCTTTAAGCCTTTTCTTTCTTTCTTTCTTTCTTTCTTTCTTTCTTTCTTTGCTTTCTCTCTCTCTCTCTCTCCTCTCTCTCTCTCTCTTTCTTTCTTTCTTTCTTTTTTCTATTTTCATTCTATATTTCCTTCTTTAAGCCTTTTTTCCCTTGCTTGCTTGCTCTCTCTCTCCTCTCTCCCTCCCTCTCTCTCTCTCTCTCTCTCTCCTCTCTTTCTTTCTTTCTTTCTTTTCTATTTCATTCTATATTTCCCCTTCTTTAGCTCTTTTTTCCTTTTCTTTCTTTCTTTCTTTCTTTCTTCTGTGCTTTCTCTCTCTCTCTCTCCTCTATCTCTCTCTCTCTCTCTCTCTCTCTCTCTCTCTTCTTTCTTTCTTTCTTTTTCTATTTCATTCTATATTTCCTTCTTTTAAGCCTTTTTTCCTTTCTTTCTTTCTTTCTTTCTTTCTTTCTTCTTTGCTTTCTCTCTCTCTCTCTTCTCTCTCTCTCTCCTCTCTCTCTCTCTCTCCTTCCTCTCTCTTTCTTTCTTTTTCTTTCTTTCTTTTTCTATTTCATTCTATATTTCCTTCTTTAAGCTTTTTTCCCTTGCTTGCTCTCTCTCTCTCTCTCTCTCTCTCTCTCTCTCTCTCTCTCTCTCTCTTTCTTTCTTTCTTTCTTTCTTTTTCTATTTCATTCTATATTTCCTTCTTTATGCCTTTTTTCCTTTCTTTCTTTCTTTCTTTCTTTCTTTCTTTCTTCTGTGCTTCTCTCTCTTTCTCTCTCTCTCTCTCTCTCTCCCTCTCTACTCTCTCCTCTCTCTCTCTCTCCTCTCTCTCTCTATCTCTTTCTTCTTTCTTTCTTTTTCTATTTCCATTCTATATTTCCTTCTTTAAGCCCTTTTTTCCCTTGCTTGCTTGCTCTCTCTCTCTCTCCTCTCTCTCTCCTCTCTCTCTCTCTCTCTCTCTCTCTCTCTCTCTCTCTCTCTCCTCTCTCTCTTTCTTCTCTATTTTGCGTAACCTATTAGTCTCTTTTAAATACAGTCTTATAATCCTGGATGTTTGCTAGCACAGTATACTCAGAAAATATCATTTTTGGTAATTTTAAATAAACTATTCCTCTTCTCTTTTTGTTGTTGTTGAATTAAAAGATAAATGTTGAGAAGAGAGAAATTGAAAAGGAAAAATCTAATGAATCCAAAAGCTGAGTGGAATATCTTGATAAATGCAAATCGAGAATGCACTAAATTTAATCTACATAAATATTTTAGGGAAGTGCTTGATCGATAAATAAGGTCACCTATTAGATAATGAATGGTGTTTATGTAAATTTATCATACTGTCGTAAGACTGTCTTTCTCTATGTCTCTGTAATTCTCTTTCTCTCAAAGGCTAACGCATTGCTTAACTCTCATGATGCACACATACAATCACACACACTCACACAAACATACACATGCATTTATATATATATATATATATATATATATATATATATATATATATTTACTAGCAAATATATGCACCCTCCAGGTGCAAGTATTTAAGTTTTAATATAATAAAATATCATTTTAAATTAGAAAGGCTAATGAAACTGAATAAGAATTCAGATAAAAATATTTGGAACAGAGGGGGTATGATTGAAAAATGGAACAACTTTGAAATTAACTCTTCCATCATTTTCCCTTACTCCCGTCTTTCATTAGTAAATTTTCCTAATTTAACTATTTAGTTAAAATAGGAAGTAAAGAATGATATTACAGTTATTTCTTCTTCCTAATGGACTTCCTTTAAAATTTATCCCTGAGATTTTTGCTCATATTCATTAATATAAAACCAAACAATTAGAAATCAGTAATACTAAGCATATATTTATTAAAATCAAATTTTTAAGATTAATATGCAAATTAGCCTTCCCATTCACACTGTAAACCGCTATTTTGTTGTATATATATAAATACAGTTGTATGTTATTAGTATGTAGATATGGTCAACAGTATTAATAATGTAAAACAATTTTACTAATAATTGAGATATAAATAAAAAATAAAATCATGGAGAATGTGATGTAAATAACAAAGGGAATTGTGACTTGTATAGTAATATAGTTTCGGTTACAGACAGACAAACCCACAATCTCCATTATAATAAGATATTATTATGGATGTTTGTTTATTTTAGAAGCATTGTTGGATAAAGTGTATTAGCGTCCCCTTGCCTCATATGGTAGAGACGTCTCAGTATCATTGACAGGTTAATTTCGCAGGAATTTCTCCATACTGTATCGTGGCCGAAGCAGTATAGTTTCTGACTATCCTGCTGAAGTCTCGGTTTCGATTTCTGTCGGAGGGAAATCGTTAGTATACATAGCTGATGAGACTTAATAAAGTTAAAACAGTATGTACGATGTTCTACACACCGAGTAATTCTTTGCAAAATTCACTTGTCATTATTATCTTCTATAATTATCGAATTGTATGCGATATGCGCATTGTAATTGCCTTCAAGCAAATATATATATATATATAAAAGTAATTGGTAATTTGCTTGAAGCATTGTTAAGTATGTTATAAAATAATAAAATTCGAAGGCAATACAATGCGTAAAAAATAAAGACAAAAAGATGTTTATATGTCTATAGACATATAAACATCTTTTTGTCTTTATTTTTTACGCATTGTATTGCCTTCGAATTTTATTATTTTATAATATATATATATATATATATATATATATATATATATGATTTAAAAATCTCATAGGTGAAAAATGTCAGTAAGCAAGGGTTGTTGATTTCAAGTCCACGTTACCCTAACTTATATATATAGATACATATATATATATGTATGTGTGTATACATTTATATATATATATGTATGTGTGTATGTATGTATATATGTATGTATATATATATGTATGTGTGTATATATATAATATATATTGTGTATGTTTATGTATATATTTATATGTGTGTGTATGTATATTGTGTGTGTGTATGTATATATATATATATGTGTGTGTGTATGTATATTATATATATATATGTGTGTGTGTGTGCGTATATATATATATATATATATATATATATATATATATATATATATATATATATATAAATGGAATGACTTACCAGTAAAAAATATTGGGTTAATCAAATACTTGGTTGTTACAAGTTTTAATCGGATAAGTCAGTGTTATAACAAATATAAAGTTCTTAATATGTTAGTAGAGCGGATTTAGTATTACAGTATCTAGAGAAATAACCTACTCAAGTTTCCCTATAAGGATCTTCATAGTTAAATCCACTGAATTAATCAAGATATTGATTATTTACAGTTAACTGCAGAAGTCAATAATCAATATCTTGATTAATTCATTGGATTTAACCCTGAAGATCCTTATGGTGAAACTTGAGTAGGTTATTTATATACACACTGTAATACTATATCTATCCATCTCTCTCTCTCTCTATATATATATATATATATATATATATAGAGAGAGAGAGAGAGAGAGAGAGAGAAGAGAGAGTGAGAGAGAGAGAGAGAGAGAATTCGATTTTATAAAAATTTGAGTTTGAAAAAAATGTTGAATAGACATTAAGAATGAATAAAACAAAACATTTTTAGTATGAAATATCTTAACAAGGGTTGACATGTCGTAAAATCCAACCGGCCTGCTGCTGGAACCGCAAAATCCACAAGAGAAAAAAAGTAAATTAAAACGATGTCTGGTCGACTGGCCAGGATTTGGTGATCCGTTTCAAAGTCACATCATATGCACGCGTGCGTGTGCTTGTGAGAATGTATGTGTGTCCGTGTGTCTCATTGCTAAGGACTCAAATCTGAACTTTTGAGAGTTCATTTCAGAAATGAGTTATCCAATTCTAATTATGTCTCGCAAATTGATGGAATTTATTCACTGACCCCCAAAATCGCGACCTGTCACTCACCCACTTAAAGAGCCCTACAAAACCACTGACCTGGTTATTAATAAAGCACACTCGGGGGGCTTTACAATCTTGACTCTCATTTACAGACTTCTTGAAATATTAACGAGTCCTCTCGCAACTGATAAACAACTAGACACAAGTCAACTTAATATCACAGTCGATCAACACCAATTTCCTAGTTCGTTTACACAATTTTAAATATACATTGGGACGTTATTATATACAAGGTAGTTGATAGTTTGAACTCCTGATACGAGTCAAGGTTCAATGGGGATATGGTAAAGATCAGAAAAACATGATTAAAGTGTGGGAAATATACAGAACGAATAGACTTTCAATATAGATCTACAATGATTAGTATTATTTGGATTATTCGGACTATTGTCCTCGTATTCATTGTTATCTGTAAAACCGGCAATATCTCACGATACCACCAGACTTTGTTGGATTGTTGTCACAACCAACAAAGCCTTCATCAGATGATGTATATATTTTTTTAATAGTCGAACATTCTGGCTTCAAAAATATACCCTTTTACAAAATGGAGTAAATCATTTTTTAACGTCATACAGAGGATATTATATTATTTATATATATTATATTAATAATATTTATACAATACTACTATTACAACCAGTAACATTGCAACCAACAAAGCCTTCATCAGATGATGTATATATTTTTTTAATAGTCGAACATTCTGGCTTCATAAAATATACCTTATACAAAATGGATTAAATCATTTTTTAACATCATACAGAGGACTATTATATTATATAATATTTATACAATTACTACAATTACAACCAGTAACATTGTAACCAGCAAAGCCTTCATCAGATTATGACCCTGCGTTCAGGCATGGTTTCGGGGCCGAAGCATCGTTACCACTAACCCAGAGTGCCCCAGTAGTATCTCACGATACCACCAGACTTTGTTGGATTGTTGTCACAATGTGGGATTGCCATATCTACGCTGATGTGGTTAGAGCTTTATCCTGGATCTTTTTT
>CM042162.1:9542558-9563518 GCA_023376005.1 Doryteuthis pealeii
AAAATACAATTTTGTTTATCAACTCATGTTTTTCTATTTAACCCATATACGGGACCCTAACATGTACTATCACTCCGGGTCAGGGAGCAATGGTGATGAAGGGGTGCTCCACATTCCTCAAACCTCCAAAACTGAAACCTCACCATCAGATAGAGTTTAACGTCATTCCCAGGACATGTAAACCCTCAGTCATCGCCTTCTAGCACCCATAGGATTAAAAGGTTTGGGGCTTGCCATAAGGGCAATAGGGTTGGGGTATGAACTGCTCATCCACCTGGGTTCTATCCTTAAGCATCACGGGTCGCTACCCACTGCCAACAGGTGGCTCCCAATTGGGGGAGTCTTACCCCTCTACAGAGGTGCAGTCGGTGCATTCTAACGCCCCAGCCGAAAGGGCGGAAAAATGTTTAAATATCAAAAGTAGAGATTATTCCTCGAATTAATCACCGTTCCCATTTTGTAGTGTTATATTTTTTCGCATATAATCGTGGCTGAATATGAGACATTTGTTGCTCTGTGTTTATAATCTGCAACATAAATAAGGTGCAGAGTCAACGACGCATTACACCACATAAACTTAACGTGATAGGTGCAATTGGTGCAGTCAGGTGCAAGTAACAGATTGCAAAGTTTAAAGGAAGATATTGAGTTCAAAAACAAATTCGTTCTCAAAGGCTGCACCCCTCCCCCCCGCGCACCAACCTTGGGAATTGATGAATCGAGAAAACATCTTTGCAAGTAAGGTGCAGCCGAAATCAATACGTAAACTTGCAGAAGAAGAAAAAAATGAGAAATAAACCAGTCAACACTCATGGGTATTTACCCAGCCCGTTCGCAACCCAACACAAGTATGGGACTTCCGGCGAGGATCGAACTCGCTATTCAGCAGAAATAGATCTGCTAGACACGTCTCCTTGTTGTGGCTAGACTTTGCAGGCTACCTCCGGCCGGGATAGAGACCCGGCTGATTTTTAATCAGTCGGGCAAGTGGTAGATTCTGACAGATAAATACAAATAGGTATTCATGTTACAACCGCTAGAGAGCCGACATCCGTTTAATAGGAAAGCCTTGCAATTTAGGGTTAATTTGCGGCCGACAATAAAATCTTACCCAGAAAGTTCAGCAAAGAGTTGGAAACATACACAACACGCACACACACACACACACACACACAGATATATATATATATATATATATATTATATAATATATATATATATATAAGTTTTTAGCAAATATTTTAATTTCTATTTTATATATCTTTTAACAATTTTTCGGACTTTTTCCAAAACCAAAGATTTCTGGTATTGTTACATCATCAACTATTTGAATGGGAACGCTAACACCGCGTGATATTTGTACATTTTTCTTGGATTTTCAATTGCCGAGTTGAGCCTTCTAACATTGAAAACTCGGGCTCAAAAGCTTTTGCTTGTTTTATACCAGTTTCTTTTCGTATGATTCACAATTACTATGTCAAGCCTCGTTGATGGTTTTATTAAAACCGAAACGCTTTAGCATCGGTTGTCTGTAAGTCAATCTTTGACTTGATTTTGTTGTTTTTTCAGAACTTGATACTTTATTACACTGTCGAATTTTATATCCATTATTTCTTCTTATATATATATATATATATATATATATATATATATATATATATATATATATTATATATATATATATATATATATATATAATATATAATAATATATAATATATAATATATAAATATAAATATATAATATATAATAATAAAAATATATATATAATATATAATAATAAAAAAAAAAATACAGGTCAACACACACCACCATTGTTACCGTATTATTATTTTTTATTTATTCCAAACTGCATTGTGATGGCCTTCTAAATCAACCTCCTAACCAATACATACACAATGCTTCAAGCAAATTATGAAACTCTCTTATATATATATATATATATATATATATATATATATATATATGTGTAGGAGATTATGTGCTTAATTAAAGTCATAGCTAATTTTGTACAAAATTAGGTATGACTTTAATTAAGCACATAATCTCCCACAAATTGTCGGCCTTCACCATTTTCAAAACATACTGTTTGACTACTTCATACTGTCGTGCCATAAGTCACCCAAAAAGTGCGATATACATACCAGTTTAAAATGAACAAGAAATTCTGGGAAAGCCAGCTAGTGTAGTGGTTAGAATGTCCGCTTGACAAGTAGGGTTCGAATCACGCACAAAGCACTGCCCTGCCTATAGCTCTGCTGATGAGGCCTGGTGGGCTGAAATGTACATACAGAGACGACTTTTTCTCGATTCGTTTACGCTTTACATTTAAACTGATATACACGCCTAATTCATTTAGTTATAATTAATTAACAAAATTAGGTATGACTTTAATTAAGCACATAATTTCCCACAAATTGTCGTCCTTCGCCATTTTCAAAACATACTGTTTCACTACTTCATATATATATGCCAATTAGTTTTTATATGTTTTGCTGAAAGTGATTGTGGTATTTGAAATGGTTTGTAAAGGGATTGTTTCATTGGTGTACTATCATTTAGAAGTTCAAGCATTTTCTCTGAATGTTTGAGATGAGGCTTGAAGATTAGTATTATCTGCGTTATTCGGACTATTGTCCCCATCTTCAATGTTATTTGTACAACGTTTCGGCCGATATGCGTTCCGGCTTTCTTCAGGTATTTCTTCTCGGACTCGGGAACCTTCTCGGATTCGGGAACCTTCGTTTCGGCCGAAACGTAGTACAAATAACAATGAAGATGGGGACAATAGTCCGAATAACGTAGATAATAATAATCTTCAAGCATTTTGTCTTTGTTTTATATGGAACTCATGATGAACACTCCTCCACCTTTGTCAGAAGAGTTGATGTGTATGTCGTTATTTAGTGATAAATCTATCATTAAAATCACTATTTAATCGTGACACCTTGAAATAATCCCTCTACAAACTATCACAAACTGCATATATATATGTAAGGTAATCCAAATGCCTGGTTGTAAGGGATGATTCTATTTGGGATCATCAAAATCTCACTGTATAACCATACTGTATGATCTTGTAGGTGCAAACATATATACTTATACAAGGATGTTTTTAAATCCCTATAGAGCTCAATGTATAATAATCAATAAATTAGATTACATACAGAGCAATATTTAACTTCCAAGAAAGAAAAGCTTAACAAACCGTCATTCCGTATATAATTTATTTCGACCAGTAACTCAAAAGTCTTTTAAAAATTCAAAAAAATTCTTTAAATCCTTAAGAGGCCAGCCTCATCAGACGGATTTTACAAAATAAAGGGATTCACCTAAAAGAAGGATTCATGAACTGAAAATTCACAAGATTTATGTCAGACAGCAAGTATAAAGGTAAAATTATAAGTCTAAGAAAAAGATGCAATGTATAAGACAGGTATATATATATATATTATATATATATATATATATATATATATATATAATATTATTGGTTTGGAGTTTATTCTAAAGGCTATCACAATGCAGGTGTAAGAAAAGAAAAAAATAATACTGTAAACAATGGTGTTGTGTGTTAACCTGTATTTTATTCTTGAATTTTCGAGATTAAATCTCTTTTTCAAAAGATCACTAGAACAGAAGTAGTCTAGTTATTTTTCAAAAAAAAAAAATTAATTTAAATAGAAATGCCATAACTAGTCTACTTCAGTTCCAGTGATCTTTTGAAAAAGAGACTTTATCTCGAAAAATCAAGAATAAAATACAGGTTAACACACAACACCATTGTTACCGTATAATTATTATTTTTCTTTACACCTGCATTGTGATAGCCTTCAAAATAAAACTCCAAACCAATATATACACAATGCTTCAAGCAAATTATAAAATCTCTCTATATATATATATATATATATATTATATATATATATATATATATATATCTTCACAACAAATGAACATGCTACTATCAAACACACTCGCCTACCCGGATTTTAACAGCATGTTAAACCCACTATAACACTTGAACATTTATAACTCTTCTATAATGCCCCTTTCTAATAATGTATCAACAATTTCTTCAAATAATAAATCTTCTCCTGAAGATGACCGAGGTCGAAACTAGTTGATATTAAAACAACAAACAAGAAATATTCCTGATTGTCTTAATAATAATTTTTGTTCACACTATATATATATATATATTATATATATATATATATATATATATATATATATATCCGTCTATTGACAACTCCAACATATATATATATACATATATATAAATATATATATATTGACAACTACACATATATATATATATATATATATATATATATATATATATATATATAATATATTGAAACTACAAGATATATATATATATATATATATATATATATATATATATATATATATATATATATCTGTCTGTTGATATGTATAGTTTCATTTTTATCTATAATTATGATTTCGGTTGTCGGTACATCAATTCCCGGTGAGCGTTGAAAACGTCTTATGTTACTTTTATAGCCGACATGTCATTTTGACGAGAAGAAAAAAAAAGATGAGGAAGCAACACAATTTGTCATTTTATAACCATCGATATGATGAAGGCTAAAAATAGTCTATGATCGTTTCTTAGTGGTCAGTTAATGCAATGTGATATCAAGATGTCGGTATTCGAAATAAGATAGGAATGATTTCTAATTGTAACAATGAGAGAAGTTCTTGTCAATATGACATAGAGACAAAATACATGGGGATTTTTTTTCATTTATTTTTTTTTTTTTTTTTGTAAATTTAATTTTTTTATTTTTTATTTTTGTGTTTGTTTTTGTCCGCAAACAATTCGGACAGGCTTAATTTCTTACGCAGTGGACAGATTGGTATCGCCCTGGGTTTAATTCGGACAAACTTTAAGAATAGTAATTTTTTTATTTTCTTTTCAGAATACAACGTGTGTCAATAAGTACAAAAATCTCGATACTTTTTTTGATACACCTTATATATATATATATATATTATATATATATATATATATCGACCTGATGATTGCCCCTTGGCATGAAACCTGGGTAGCTGTTTATAATGAACATTGATCTATAAAAACACAGCAAATTAAATAAATAAATAAATATATATATATATATATATATATATATATATATAATATAAGGTGTATCAAAAAGTTATCGTGATTTTGTACTTATTGACACACGTTGTATTCTGAAAAAAAAAAAATTCCATTCACTCTTCATTTCTATTCTGGTAAATACACTCACACGCATATATATATATATATATATATATATATATATATATATATATATAAGATTTTTGATGTTTGTTTATTTTAGAAACATTGTTGAACAAAGTATATATTAATATTTATATTTTGGCTTGAAGGCAATTACAACGCGCACATCGCATAAAATTCGATAATTATAGAAGATAATAATGACAAGTGAATTTCGCAAAGAATTACTCGGTGTGTAGAACATTGTACAGACTGTTTCAACTTTATTAAGTCTCATCAGCGATGTATACTAACGATTTCCCTCCCGGTTTCGACTTCTGCCGTAGGGAAATCATTAGTAATATATATATATGCACACACTGACACATGTACACAGCCATATATATATATATATATATATATACATACATATATACATATATATATACATATATACATATATATATATACATATATATACATATATACATATATATATATACCTACACATATATATATATATACATACATATACATATATACATACATATATATATATATATATATATATATATATACATATATATATATATATACATACATATAATATATATATCATACATAATATATACATATATATACATATATACATACATATATATATACATACATACATATACACATACATATATACATACACACACACACAGACAATATATAAATATATATATATATATATATATATATATATATATATATATCACTTTCTCGTAGTTATCGACTTAATGAAATAAAACTCTCTTTTCTGTCAGATATTCGACTTTATGTTCAACCCCCCTCCCACAATGCCTTTTATTTCCGGTCTACACTCTAATAAAAAAAAAGAGTCATTTTCGGGTACCATTTTTTCTTCGGCCACGAGGTAAGTGAAGTTCCATCCTTTTTAATGCTTAACCATAAGAAATAACGCAAAACTGTAAAACAAAGCAACAGGGAAAAAAATATAACAAAAACTCACAAATGCTGTGGGAAATTAACGGTAATGCAAATGTACCGATAAGAAAGGAATAAAGACAAACACAAAGTTGATAATTCAAAGGTTTTATTGTACGTAAGTTGCTAAAAACATATTCTTTTAGCGGTTGTAAGTCATGTCATATAATATCTACCAACCCCTCCGCACGAGCAGGATGTGACACAAGGTCAATTTCTTAAGCGGAGTTTAACAGGTTTGAATTCAGAGTTTTCCTTCTCCTAGACTGGTTACCTCGCCATGGTTAAAGAGCCCAGTCTGCCCTGCTATTTTCCCATAGCTGGGGGGGGGGGAGAATTGGATTCATGCCTTTCCCAACGGTATTAGTGCCATGTGAAATACAAACAGCTTCGTCCAGGAATTGAACTCGAGTCGACGAGTCCATTTCCTACGATTCTAACCATTAGACCACGCACCTCCAGCTAAGTCATGTCATATAGGGTAAGTTACAAATTAAATAAAAACACTTATCTATTTGGGTAAAGAGTTTCGTGGCAGCGTCGTCACAGTTGTCATGGTTGTAATTTTTGCTCTTCATTATATGAATATTTTCAAACACAACTGAAATGCTGAAAAAATATATTGTTCTACTATTCATCCTATATGAATATGTAATGATGTTATATGTATACATTGTGACATTATGAGTTTTAAAGAGACATTTTGTAACTGAAATTTCTTAAACTGAAAATATTTGAATTTTTAATATTATGAAATCTGTTTATTTAACCTGTTCTATTAATCATCAGCTGTGTGTATGTAATAAGTTTAAGAATCTTTAAAGGATATTTTGAAAACCTTCCAGTTGTCTTTGAAAAACACACACACTCTCTCTCTCTCTCTCTCTCACACACACACACACATGCACACAAATACCCAATCACACACTCTCTTTCTCTCTCTCTCTCTCTCTCTCTCACACACACAGACACACACACTCTCTCTCTCTCTCTCACACACACACACACACACACATATTAAATACTGCCGCTATGTTGTTTCAGCCGATTAAGGGGCTGTATGTTCTGTTCAGTTAGAATTTTTTTTTGTTCTGTCAAAATTTCTAAGGGCTCTGGCTCCTGACAGATTTTTACTTCCGGGTTTCAGTGTTAGAGGAGGGTAACCCATATTTTTCATAATACAGAACTGGACACAATGAAGAGAAGTCCAAATTGCAAAACGACATAATTATAGTAGCCGTCTGACTTTCTACTGAGGCAGACTGCTTTTATGGTATTACCTCATTTGTATATCCAACCAACCAACTAACCACCCTGTCGGCTGAGGTGTTTGAATGCACCGACTGCACCTCTGCATAGGGGTAAGACTCTCCCAATGGGACCACCTGTTGTCCGTGAGTGGCGACCCGTGATGCTTAAGGATAGAACCCAGGTGGATGAGCAGTCCATGACTTACAATACTCCACTTTGGCCGTTTCTTGGGCTAGACGGGTGATCGGAGAGGCCCCTTCCGATCAATCGTCTAGTCACGTCAGTTTTGGAGGTTTGTGGAATATGAAGCACCCCTTAATCAGAATTGCTCCCTGGTCCACTCTGGCTCGGAGTGGTAGTATCTGTTAGGGTCCCATCTATGGGTTAAATAGAAAAATGTATTCATAAACAAAATTGTATTATCCATTAAGAATTAATTTATTTCAAAACTTTATCGGCATTAAATGACCCGCTGAGGTTGATATGCCGTAAAAAAATAAAAATAAAAAAACGACCAAATAATCAAAGGAACGACTATTTTGGGACAGAGGTTCAGAGGTTATATAATTTTTTTTTTTTTACTTCCATTTAACTCAAACTACTTTTTTCCTGTTACTAAACCAAATTGGTTGGATTACACATAATGGGGTACTTACTATTCACATAACTCCCCAAATGGTTTCGAAGGGGCTCATTTTCCTTGGTTGGCAACTAATCTAAGTCAAAGAAAAGTCCGACACAAAATCTCCGTAGCCTAGCGGATTTACCTCATCCCAAGGAAAGGCTAGGTGAGTAAATCTCGAAAACAAATCAGGAGCCGGAGTCCCTAAGGTGGTGTGATGCTGAAATTCAGTGCTATCCATCAACTCCTGCGACACTACCGCAGCCAAACTGCATTGGTTCCTTACATTTCCTTTGGATCACAGTGGTAGGGTGGAGGGGGAGATTCGCTGCTTGGGCAACAGCTCAACCTCCATATGAACCCACTTAGGCTACGTAGTTACAGAAATGGACACTGCTCCATCGTCTCTCATAGACGGAAGGATGCGAACAATAAATATTTGCTACATAAGGAATTAATTAATTTAAGTGTAAATTATTTTGTAAATATATTTTATTTGTAATTCACCGGAGATGAAGGTTTGAAAAAAAAAACAGAACTTAATTTCAGGTATTGCAGTGTTATGAGACCAAAAGTAAAAATTCTAAAGTTAAAAGTTGTTCTGAACATGAGATCATCTCTCTTTACAAAAAATGGCTGCAAATGTTTTAGCCTCGTTTTCGTTTCTTATCTTTTGTTGGCAAAAAATACAATAAATATTTAGGAAAAAATAACCAAATATCTCCATTTTGTTTTTTTGCGCGCCAAAAACCATAGATTTATCTAGTTCGTTGTCTGACCTATTTTAGTGATTCGTGTGAATCATAAATTCATTTCATTTCAGTAGCAAAGGTTATGTTTTATGTTTTTCTTCCACAAGTTTTTTACCTTCGTAAAAAAAAAACCAAAAATGAAATCACAATCGAGTATTTAATGAGTTTGAAAGCGTTATTTGAGTGTTGGAGTGAGTGTTCGCCTTTGTGTATGCACCTGCGTGTATTTCTATGTTTCAATTAGCAACAGGTTGTTCAAGTATCTGTATATGTGTAAGGAGTCTCCATGTTGGATAGTTTCATTTGTTTGGGGGGTTTTTTCATTGTTTTTTTTTCATTGTTTTTTTTTCATTGTTTTTTTTTTTTTGAGAGAGAGAAAATAAATGAGATTTTTAATCACTTTCCGATAAAATTGTTTGTATTTCCACGAAAGAAAAAATAAAAACCCAAAAATTAAAATTTAAAAAAAACATACAAATAATATATCTCCTATGAGGAAACTAGCGAATCTGAAAGCGAGGCTAAAATAAATTTGGAACGAAATATTGTATGTATTTACCCAGAATACACATTGTGTGTGTGTGTGTGTGTGTGTGTGTGTGTGTGTGAGTGTGTTTGTTTGTTTGTTTGTTTGTTGTTTATTTTCCTTTTTTTGCTGATGCATAGAAATTCTAAAGAACCATAAGAACAGACTCAGATTTTTTAGAATCGTTATGTATACTAGCAAAAGAATGTACCCCCTGGACGCAAGGATCTAAGTTTTAATGTTAATATAGTGAAAAAAAATGTGTATCCATTAAAAATTAATATATTTCAAAACTTTATCAGCATTAAATGACCCACTGAGGTTGATATGCCGTAAAACAAAACAAAACAAACAACACTGATGTTTAGTATTGACTTTCAGTCTAAAATTTCTCATCTTGAAAATAATTCAAATATCATCTTCATCTTAATTCTTCTGAGATGTATTGGTTGATGAGACAATTCATCACTATGAGGAGAACATTTGCTGATAAATAAGGTTGATTTCTAAAATGGGTAATGCATAAAATTCAAAAATATCTAAAATTTAAAAAATCAAAAATAAAACTGGAGTTTTATACATTTGATATTGAAATGTTAAAATTTAAGAATCTGTAAATAAACTTGACTTACGTCACTTGTAGAAAATGTGCAACAATGCTTTGTTGTGATTTTGATAAGCAGTTACGATATGAAATAAACTCTTAGGTTTTGTAAAGTTAGTGACAGGTAATCAAACGATAAATAAAGGAAACTTTTCTTTGCCGGCCGGCCTGACCTACTAAGAACAAACTAACAGGTAATGTAGTATTCATAACGCATTCAACCAATCAAAAATGAGAATAAAATGTTAATATCAACAACAACCATTATAAAATATTAATAAGGCACTCTTTCTAACTTTTCCTTCCTCCGAAGATTGCAGCAAAGTAAATGTTGTTTGACAATTTTTCTTGACATAATAGAATATATTAAATTAGAAAGACTAACGAAATTAAATAAGAATGATTATTAAAATATTACAGTTATTTCAATGTCATTTTAATTGATTTCTATATAAGATTATATAAGTTAAGAGTAAGGAAAAGAATCCGACGGTATATGTATAGATAAAAGGGTATGAAAACACACATTTCTTTTGTTCAAATGAATATAAATATGATATTCAAATATTATACATATTCATATTCAAATATATATATATATATATAATATATATATATATATATATATATATATATATATGAGAAGTAAACACACAAACGATGTGTTATGTTATGGCTTCTTTTTTTTTAGCCGACAATTTTTGGGAGAATATGTGCTTAATTGAAGTCGTACCTAATTTTTGAAAGTTAATTAATTAATAATTAACTAATAAGGCGGGCATCCCTATTTAAATGTAAGGCTAAACAAATCGAGAAAAATCAATCTGTATGTATATTTCGGCCTATTAGGTCTCATCAGTAGAGGTATAGATAGGAAGACCGCTTTGTGTGTGATTCGAAACCTGACTGTCAAGTTGACAGGCGAAGACCGTAACCCCTACACCAACCGAACTTACTTAAATTTTTCGTAGGTACGACTTCACTTAAGCACATTCTCCCCAATATATATATATATATATATATATTGGGAATATATATATATATATATTTAATATATATATATATATTATATATATATATATATGTGTGTGTGTGTGTGTGTGTGTGTGTGTATTTGAATAACCCAACAAAAATTGACGTGCTGTATAACCAAGCAGAATATCTTCATTTATGACATGTGCATTGAGTAGTTTTTAATGTTTTGACACCACAAAATTATCATCAAGATGCAAATTGGTTTTTAAATTGCTTTATTCTCTAAGGTAAAATTTTAAGTGGAAGGTTCTAATAATATCACTATCATGTGTCGATTTGGCATTACGATTATAAAAATCCAATATCAACCATTAATAAACACAGCTAAATTATCTATCTATCTAAATATTTCTGTCTCTCTGTCACTGTCACTGTAAGTCTGTCTGTCTGTCTGTCTGTCTTTCTCTCGTCCTATATATATAATATCCATATTATATGAATATAATATAATATATATAATATAATATATATATGTATAATATTATATGTTTGAAATACGCTAGACTTAGCGCAGGATGGCGTCGTCAGTTATGTTATATATATGATATATATATGATATGTATATAATATGATATATATATAAATATAATATAATATATATATAAATATATATGATATATATATGATGTATATAATGTATATATATGATATAATATATATATATAATATATATAATATATATATATATATAATATATATATGATATATATATATAATATATATATATATAATAATATATATATATATATATAATATATATATATATGATATAATATGATATATATATAATATATATATGATATAATATAATAAATATATATGATATTTATTATATATTTAATATATGTAATATAGTATATATATTTAATAAAATATATATAATATCCTATATATATAATATAATATAGCATATATATATATATATATATATAGAGTATATAATATAATATATATATAATATAAATAATATAATATATATATAATATATATAATATAAATATATATATGATATACTATAATATATAATATAATTTAATACATGATATAATATATACATATATATATATATAGAATATAAATATATATATAATATAATATATACATAACATAATATATAACTATATCTATCTAACTATATATATATGTATATATGTATATATATATATATATATATGTGGGAGAATATGTGCTTTTTAATTTAGTCAGACCTAATTTTTGAAAGTTAATTCATTCATGTTTAATTAGGCGGGATTTAAACTACTTAAATGTGGGGCTAAACAAATCGAGAAAAATCAATCTCTGAATATATATTTCGACCTATTAGGTCTCATCAGCAGAGTTATAGATACGAGACCGCCTAGCGTGTGACTCGAACCCTTTGTGCCGAAACGGCACGCCGGTATCTTACCATCACGCCAAACAGAAATCGCAATATTGTCTCGCTTTGTTTAGGTATTAGTAGCATTCTATGTTCCACTTTGGAGACTTTATCGCACGACGCAAATGTAAACAACTTTTAGCTATTTTCAGCCGACGGTATATTTGGGAGAATATGTGCTTTTTAATTTTAGTCAGACCTAATTTTTGAAAGTTAATTCATTTTATGTTTAATTAGGCGGGATTTTAACTACTTAAATGTGGGGCTTATTTGACAACGTAAATATTTCATTTATATATATATATATATATATATATATATATATATATATATATATATATATATAAATGAAATATTTACGTTGTCAAATAAAAATTTACGTTGATATTTACGTTGATATAAATTTACATTTTCATTTATATGATTTTGAGTGAGATACAGGAATATTTTTATGTTATTAATTTTTGGATTGTTCGTCTTTAGCTTCGTCTTTAGGTCATCATAAGAAGAAAATATATATATATATATATATATATATATATATATATATATATATATATATATATATAATGTGCATTTAGGCAGAAGATTCTCTTGTAGGCATATTTTATGCCCCTACAGAGATGTAATCGGTGTATTCCTCTGCCCCAGCCGACAGTGCAGTAGAAATACAGGGTGAATAGGGAAGAAAATATAGCAATGACATGTATTACGTGTTTTTAAGCAGACAGTTTTATGCATATATTTTTGCGCAGTTCTATAAGAACGTTTTAGATTAAGTTATTTGATAGTTGAGTTGGCAGCCGATGTCGGGAGTGATAGTTTTTAACGACCAACTAATGAAATCGTGTAGAAGTTTTTTTTTCTTTTTCAAAACATAATGTAATTTACATACAATCATATCTCGCATAAATTTGGGCACGGTAAAAATATTTCCTCACGTGTCTTCCATACAAAAATTTGAAGATCGTTGGCCCCGGGTCATATGATACACCATCGTCTCTGTAAATGTAAAAATATTTTTCCTATAAATTTAAAGAACTTTTTTCATATTGAATAATGTTTATCTATACGATGATTTTTAATACCTATCTACATTGCCATTATGGCAACCCCCAGCCTTTTTTTATCATATGAGTGCTAGAAGGCGGTGGCTGAGCGGCTTCATTCCTGGGCATGGCGTTAAACTCTAACTGATTGTGAAGTTCCAGTTCTTGAGGTCTGGGGAATATGGAGCACTCCTTCATCACCATTGCTCCCAGGTCCACACTGACCCGGAGCGGTAGTACCTGTTAGGGTCCTATCTATGGGTTTTAATAGAATATTTATTTACAAAAAAATAAAATTAAGCTTAAAGATTTTCTTCTAAACTATCGCTACGAATTTTTCAAATTTTCGCCAGCATTAAATAACCCAACGTGGTTGATATGCCGTCAAACAAAAAATAAAACAAACAAATCTATCTACATGTGTTGCACTTTAACACACGCACCTCCTTATCCGGGGTAGCTTTGTAGTTGAGTGTTGCATAGGGCTCGACTCACTACTCAGGCCACAAAATCCACCTGTCATATACTGTTGCTGGGTCGTAGGTGTTAGTAATGGAGTATAAGGATTCACACGTAGACATATGTAGTAGTAAGACTTTTAACGTTTATTTAATTCCACCGTGGCGAGTTGGGTGACGGCATGGATCATGGGCACTACCACTGCTGGTGTGGTGGAAGGTGGTGGGCGAGCCTCACTGCTCACAGCAGCGCCCGACCGTATCGACGGTCAGACACCTTGTGCTTTCTTCGCCGTCTCTCTCGGGTCTCTCCGGGTCTGCTTAAGTACCGACGACCGCCCACACATTCTTTTGTTCCTTGACCGGAAGTCCTTTCTCTTTGTTCAAATTAGCGTTTGTCCAGATGAAGTCTTTTGTTGCTCTCAAACGCCTACACGTTTTCTTTGTTCGCTACCACCAGGACAAAGTCCTTTGTTATCTTCGTCATCCCGCGCAAAACAAACAGTCAATCTGCAACATGAGGAGTTGATAGGGGGAAGAGTTGGGGAAGGATTTGGATTTCGTCACCAATGCTAAATAATGGGCAATTCCGTTTTTTATTGTGAAGAAAGAAAGGGAAGAAAAAGGACATACTACAGACCAGAAAAATATTATAATAAAAAGAAAGTCTTCTGTATATGGTTTTTGCGCAGTTCTAAAAGAACATTTTAAATTACGTTAGTTGATAGTTAAGGGAAAAAAATCAACTTTTCCAAAGACTGTTTTTCACCGATTGGCAACCGATAAGGAAAGTGATTTGGTTTTTTTTTAACCAGCTAATTTAATTGTGTAAGTGAGGTCAGCTCACCGGCAGAATTGGTAAAAACGCCTGTAGGGTTTCTCATATGCACAAAACAGAACAAGTGGAGATAGTTTTTCCTTTTAAAACTTGCAGTCAGGCTAAGAGGGGTTTTTTTTTCTCAGTCTGGCGTCTGTCGTGTTGTAGCCATTTGTGTAAGGTGATGAGAAACATTGAAAATTTTGAACAATTGAAGCAAAATGTATATAGACTGGTAAATAAAAGAATAGAAAGAGAAAGAAAGTAAAAAAAAAGAAGATAGATAGAATAGAGAGTTAGACTCTCTATGGTTAGAATTTCTCGGGAGAGATGGAGAAGACAATCGGCAAATAAGTAATTTGAACCAAAATATTAAAGACTGCTAAAGAAAAGAATAGAAAAAGTATAGAAAAGGTGAGAAAATTGACAGATGGACGAAATAAGAGAGAGAAGAGAATCGGGAAGAAAGAAGAAGAAGAAAGAAAAAGAAAGAAAAAAGAAGAAGAAGAAGAAGAAGAAGAAGAAGAAGAGAAGAAGAAAGAAGAAAAGAAGAAGAAGAAGAAGAAGAAGAAGAAATGCGTTTGAAAAAAGTTAACAGGGAGAAGAAGATAATAATAAGAAAAAAAGAAGAACATACGAGAAGAAGAAGAAGAAGAAGAAGAAGAAGAAGAAGAAGAAGAAGAAGAAGAGAAGAAGGAGGAGGAGGAAGGAGCAAAGAGAGGAGAAGAAGAAGGAGACAAAGAGAGAAGAAGAAGAAGAAGAAGAAGAAGAAGAAGAAGAAGAAGAAGGAGAAGGAGAGAAGAAGAAAAGAAGAAAAGAAGAAGAAGAAGAGAAGAGAAGAAGAAGAAGAAGAAGAAGAAGAAGAAAAGAAGAAGAAAGAAGAAAAGAAGAAGAAGAAGAAGAAGAAGAAGAAGAAGAAAGAAGAGAAGAAGGAAGAAGAAGAAGAAGAAGAAGAAGAAGAAGAAGAAGAAGAAGAAGAAGAGAAAAGAAGAGAAGAAGAAGAAGAAGAAGAAGAAGAAGAAGAAAAGAAGAAGAGAAACAAGAAAGCATTCGGGAAAGAAGATAATACCCGGAAGAAGAAAAATGACTTAATGCAAATAGTTATTTATTAAATCTATCAAATTACCAGAATATAAAAATGAAAATTGAACTCACTTGTTATAATATGAAAAGAAAAAAAAAAGCAATTATATAAAAACAAATTAAACAACGTGAAGAAGAGAAGATGAAAAAGAGTAAAACTATAAATGTAGTTAATAGAAATAGTTATCTACTAAATTTATCAAAGTTCAAAACTAGGTGAATGGCACTCAAACTCACCACATATCTCTTCAGTGATGTTGGTTCTAACTCTTTCCAAATTCTTCCCTCTATCACCATCTCACTGATCCACTGACTGGCCATTTATGTAACGAAGGATTAAGGGCTGAGTTTATGGTTTGGCACTTGAGGTGCCCGTGAAGGAGAATGCCCATAAGCAATTTTTTGCCATTTCTCCATGGAATCTTCCTTTCCTGCAGATTACCTTCACACTAAACTGACCTATTGTCACATTTTGGCCTTGAAGATAAATACCATTCTATCCAATGTAGTTATTTTTGCCATGTCACTGATATAACATGATGATCACTAATCTTATTATAATGGAGATTGTGTTATTTTCTGACTGTAACCGAAACTATATGACCACTCAAGTCACAATTCCCTTAGATATTTATGTCACATTCTCTATGATTTTATTTTTTATTTAAACCTCAATTATTAATAAAATTGTTTTACATTATTAATACTGTTCACCATATCTACATAACTAATAACATGTAATTGTATTTATATATACAACAAAATGCCTGTTTACAGTCTGAAGGGGGAGGTTAATTTGCATACATTAAAAATTTTACTTTAAAAAATATGTGCTAAATATTATTGGTTTCTAATTGTTTGGTTATATCTTAACGAATATGAGCAACAATCTCTGGGATAAATCTTAAAAGAAATCGATTAACAAGAAGAAATAATTATAATTTTATTTGCTTACTTCCTACTTTAACTAAATAGTCATATTAGAAAAATTTAGCAATGAAAGACGGGAATGATGGAAGAGTAAGTATCAGTTGTTATATTTTTCGATTATATCCGAATCTGATTCAAATCGTTTTAACTGCATTCTTATTTATTTTGATTAGCCTTTCTAATTTAATATGATACTTTTTTTACATTACTTAATGTAACTTAAATATTACATTACTTAAATTTTACATTACTTAATCTAACTTAGATACTTGCACCCATAGGGTGCATATATTTGCTAGTCATAATAATAAAGAAACAAACGAAAGAAACAAACTAAAAAAAATGAAAATGAGCAAAAAATTGTAAATAGTTAATAAAAATAGTTATTAAAAAACAAAAAACAAACAAAACACAAAAGCACAATTAGTATTATTTGTATTATTCGGACTATTATCCTCATCTTCATTGTTATCTGTACAACATTTCGGCCGATGTGCCCTCCGGCCTTCCTCACCTATTAAGGAACCTTCTTGAAGTCGGGAACCTTCTTGTCTTAATCGGGAACCATCACGTAACTCTGAACCTAACCCTTTATTCAATCCATGAAGGTATGCTGTTCTCATTCCGCTAACCATTGGGTACATCGCGTAGTGGATAAAGGATTTAGTTTAAGACAGTTCTTAGTGACAGTTACCTCTATACTGCAGGTTCAATCCTGGTCAGGGACAGCAGTGACATAGATTAATAATTAACACAGCTTAACACCTGTACCCCAGCTATGGTTAGCGGAATGAGAACAGAGTACCCCCGTGTATTGACTAAAGCGTTGTGTTCAAAGTTCCGTGATGACTACCGATTACAAAAAGAAAGTTCCCGATTATGACAAGAAGGTTCCCGAGCCCAAAAAGAATGTTCCCGAATCCGAGAAAGTTCCCCAGTCCGACAAGAAATACCTGAAGAAGGCCGGAGGGCGCATCGACCGAAACGTTGTACAGATAACAACGAAGATGGGACAATAGTCCAAATAATACATATATTACTATTAATCAAGCCTCATCTAAAAAGTTCAGAAAAATAAATGAAAAAGCACAAGTCTAGAAGAATAAAAATGAAAGTTATGAGTTATCTATTAATAAAGATTCGCTTCCGGTTTTTGTCTGTAACAAAAACTACGTCATTGCATATGTCACATTACCCAAAATCGTCATAACATAGAATCAAAATGTGAACATGCAACATTAGACAGTCCTCATTGTTTTTTAAAACAAGTTTTAATAAATACATGACTGGTTTTATATATCTATATATAGTTTGTTTTATTTTAATACATATTTAAAGTTTATATTTCAAATTGTTTTATTTTTTAACCCTTTAATGAATTTGATGATTTTACTTACTTAGGGTACAAACTCGCTGACATCGCGCGGAGGGTGTTTTTTATTTTGCTAGTAATTTCAAAAGAAATAAATTAAAAATTAAAAAAAAACATGAAGAGGTGAGGAAAGAAAGTTTAATGAGATAATGCAAGTAGTTATTTAGTAAGTTTACCTGGAAAACGAAGTGAGAAGAATGAAAATCGAACTCACCTGTTATAAATCTGAAAAGAAGGCAAAATAAGAATGAAAACATTTTTTTTTAAATTATCAAAGTATAAGTTTAGATTAACTCACATCATGTAATCTGAAAATAAAGCAAAAAACAAAAAAGCAAAAAGCAAACAAAACAGATAGACAAACACACAAAAACAAACACACAAACAGACAAACGAAAAAACATGAAAATGAAGAGAGAAATAAACTGTAAGTAGTTAATTCAAATAGGTATATTCTAAATTTACCTGAGCACAAGTCTAGAATAATAAAAATCGAAGCACACCTGTAATAATCCAAAAAGAAAAAAAAACGAATAAAAACAAAGAAACAAAAATTAAACAAAAAAGTGATGGTGAAATGAAAAAAGAAGGAATTTTAATGCGTTAATACAAATACTTATTTACTAAGTTTACCTAAGCATAAGTGTAGACAAATGGAAATTGTAAAAAAACAACAAACAGATGAAAAAAAAAGCCCTGAAGATGAAAAGAAAAAGAATAAAAAAAAACGGTTAATGGTTCAATAGTTATTTACTAAATTTATCAAAGGAAAAATCTCGAAGAATGAAAATCGAACTCACCTGTTATAATCTGAAAAGACAGAAGCAACAACAAAAAAAACTGAAGGGGGGGGAGAGAAAAGAAAAGAATTCTGTTCAAATCAGTACAAATATTTATTTACTAAACTTACCTAGACACAAAGCCATATAGGTAGGTAGATAGATAGATAAATAGATAGATATAGATAGATAGATAGATAGACTGGCAGATATATATATATATTATATATATATATATTATATATATATATATATTATATATAGAGAAGCAGATAGATAGATAGATAGATAGATAGATAGAGAAGTAGGTAGACATAGATAGATAGATAGATAGATAGATAGATAGATAGATAGAAAAGCAGATAGATAGATAGATAGATAGATAGATAGACTGGCAGATAGATAGATAGATAGATAGATAGATAGATAGATAGATAGATAGATAGAGAAGCAGGTAGATAGATAGACTAGCAGATAGATAGATAGATAGATAGATAGATAGATAGATAGAGAAGCAGCTAGATAGACAGATAGACTGGCAGCTAGCTAGCTAGCTAGCCTGTTAGATAGATAGATAGATAGATAGATAGATAGATAGATAGATAAGCAGGTAGATAGATAGATAGACTGACAGATAGATAGACTGGCAGATAACACAGATTATCAAAGATGCGTGGTTCAAAATTAACTGACCTGAAAAAATGTGAAAGTGTTTGAATAAAATAACTTGTGCATTATATATTTTATTTACTAATATATCAACACTGAAAATTTCATTAAATTTGGTTAATTCCCTGATTTTTTTTTTCCTTCGGCGAGGTGACATACGATGGTGGATTTTAGGTCCGTTAAGTTCGCTTTAACCCAGACAGGCATACAGGAGGAAAGGCAAATAGATATAGACATATACTTTATGAAAGTGTTCATCTCTTTAAGAGAGTTCTATCAACGCGTGTGGAAAAAGAATAAATGAGACGACTATAGTAATAATGGTCGAAAGTGAAAATGTAATTAAAGAATAACTATGGAAACGTGGAACTGATGGTAGATCTATTTTTATATCGGGATTATGGGGGAGGGGGGCGAAAGGAAAATGTAAGTAATGAACGGAATGATGTCAAATTATATTAGATCAAAGGGAAGATATATGTAAAAGAAAATAAGGAAATGATGTTAATCCTTCAAGATGCGGTCGATGACACGTAGAAGCGATGCAATAGAAAGAAATATGATCTCAGCAAATTCAGGAAAATGGTTAAAATTGGGAATATATATAATATATATAATATATATATATATATATAATATATATATATATATATATATCAATAAAGGAAGAACTCAATACAGTAATCCCATAATAAATTTATTTCGACAAAATTGGGCCCATATAAATCTAAGTTGATTTTTTTAATTATTTTTTTGTTTTGTTTTGAATTTACATATATTCAGCTCTTTGGGGTTTTTTGTGATATGCTTGTTCATAAGTGAATTGAGACCCATCTGATGAGGCAAAAATTTGGGAGCCGGTTTAAATCAACTTAGATTTATATGGGCCCCAATTTTTGTCGAAATAAATTTATTATGGGATTACTGTATTGAGTTCTTCCTTTATTGATAAATATTGCTCTGTATATAATCTAAAAGGTTATTTTACATTGAGCTCTCTTTAGTGATTTAATGATTCACTGTATTTATACATACTGGATCATCAATATTAGTACAGTGGATCTTGAAATCACATATAGAATCATCCCTTACTACCAAGTTTTGGATAAATCTCTTATATATATATATATATATATATATATATATATATATATATATATATATATATATACGTAAAATAATCCAACTGACTGAAATGTAGGGGTTGATTCTATTGGGATCATTAAAATCTCACAATAAATGGTCATGTTCATCCAAACTTATATATATTATATTATTTATACAAGGATTTTTTCAAATCCCTAAGAGAGCTCAATGTATAAAATCCATTAAATCAATTAAATACAGAGCAATATTTAACTTTCAAAGAAAGAAAAAAACTTAACGACCGTTAATTGGCCTATTGAT
>CM042162.1:9563618-9581118 GCA_023376005.1 Doryteuthis pealeii
AGAGTAGTTTTTTATACATTACGTTACTCATTATCACTTCTAGTTACCTATAGTGTAACATACATCGATTTTACATATAATTATCTATCAACTAATTCTTATATAAAAAAGCCCTGAAGATGAAAAGAAAAAGAATAAAAAAAAACGGTTAATGGTCAATAGTTATTTACTAAATTATCAAAGGAAAAATCTCGAAGAATGAAAATCGAACTCACCTGTTATAATCTGAAAAGACAGAAGCAACACAAAAAAAACTGAAGGGGGGAGAGAAAAGAAAAGAATTCTGTTCAAATCAGTACAAATATTTATTTACTAAACTTACCTAACACAAAGCCATATGGTAGGGTAGATAGATAGATAGATAGATAGATAAATAGAATAGATAGAAGACTGGCAATATATATATATATATATATATATATATATTATATATATATATATATAGAGAAGCAGATAGATAGATAGTAGATAGATAGATAGAGAAGTAGGTAGACATGATAGACAAGATAGATAGATAGATAGATAGATAGATAGATAGAAAGAAAAGCAGATAGATAGATAGATAGATAGATAGATAGATAGATAGATAGATAGATAGATAATAGATAGATAGATATAGATAGATAGATAGAGAAGCAGGTAGATAGATAGATAGAGATAGATAGATAGATAGATAGATAGATAGATAGATAGATAGATAGACAGTAGACTAGCTAGCTAGCTAGCTAGCCAGATAGATAGATAGATAGATAGATAGATAGATAGATAGATAAGCTAGATAGCTGACAGATAGATAGACTGGCAGATAACACAGATTATCAAGAGGCGTGGTTCAAAATTAACTGACCTGAAAAAATGTGAAAGTTTTGAATAAAATAACTTGTGCATTATATATTTTATTTACTAATATATCAACACTGAAAATTTCATTAAATTTGGTTAATTCCCTGATTTTTTTTTTCCTTCGGCGAGGTGACATACGATGGTGGATTTTAGGTCCGTTAAGTTTGATTTAACCCAGACAGGCATACAGGAGGAAAGGCAAATAGATATAGACAGACACTTTATGAAAGTGTTCATCTCTTTAAGAGAGTTCTATCAACGCGTGTGGAAAAAGAATAAATGAGACGGCTATAGTAATAATGCTCGAAAGTGAAAATGTAATTAAAGAATAACTATGGAAACGTGGAACTGATGGTAGATCTATTTTTATATCGGGATTATGGGTGAGGGCAAAAGGAAATAATGTAAGTAATGAACGGAATGATGTCAAATTATATTAGATCAAAGGGAAGATATTGTAAAAGAAAATAAGGAAATGATGTTAATCCTTCAAGATGCGGTCGATGACACGTAGGAAGCGATGCAATAGAAAGAAATATGATCTCAGCAAATTCAGGAAAATGGTTAAAATTGGGAAATATATATAATATATATATATATATATATATATATATATATATATATATATATATAATAGGAAGAACTCAATACAGTAATCCATAATAAATTTATTTCGACAAAAATTGGGGCCCATATAAATCTAAGTTGATTTTTTTAATTATTTTTTTGTTTTTGTTTGAATTTACATATATTCAGCTCTTTGGGGTTTTTTGTGATATGCTTGTTCATAAGTGAATTGAGACCCATCTGATGAGGCAAAAATTTGGGGAGCCGGTTTAAATCAACTTAGATTTATATGGGCCCCAATTTTTGTCGAAATAAATTTATTATGGGATTACTGTATTGAGTTCTTCCTTTATTGATAAATATTGCTCTGTATATAATCTAAAAGGTTATTTTACATTGAGCTCTCTTCAGTGATTTAAAGATTCGCTGTATTTATACATACTGGATCATCAATATTAGTACAGTGGATCTTGAAATCACATATAGAATCATCCCTTACTACCAAGTTTTGGATAAATCTCTTATATATATATATATATATATATATATATATATATATAATATTATATAATATATATACGTAAAATAATAACTGATGAAATGTAGGGGTTGATTCTATTGGGGATCATTAAAATCTCACAATAAATGGTCATGTTCATCTAAACTTATATTATTTATATTATTTATACAAGGATTTTTTCAAATCCTAAGAGAGCTCTATGTATAAAATCCATTAAATCAATTAAATACAGAGCAATATTTAACTTTCAAAGAAAGAAAAAAACTTAACGGACCGTAATTTGGCTATAATAATAATAATAATAATAATAATAATAATAATAATAATAAATAATTTTCATCATTCTTCATGAAAAAAATGGACAAAATTGGACCTTTGCCAAGAACTAAAAAGCAAATATAAAGTCAAAGTTTATACTAATTGTAGTTGGTGCACTTGGAACGGTCCCAAAAGGATGGGAAAAGGTTTTTGGAAATCAGAGGAAGGATTGAAACCATCAGAACACTGCACTGCTGCAATCTGCCAGAATACTCAGAAGAGCCTGGAGACCTGAGGAGACTTGCTGTCACTCAGACTCCAGTGAAAGACCATCAGCTAATGCTGATGTGAAAACTCAAAAGGACGTTAATAATAATAATAATAATAATAATAATAATAATAATATATATATATATATATATATATATAATATATATATATATATATATATATATATATATATATATATATATGTCAGCCGCATGCTATTTGATATCAAGGTTAAAAATAATAAACGTAACGCGTTTTTAAGCATGAGAAAAGAAAATATATTCTTATTTCATTTATTCATTTATCATCATATTTTCCCGTGTACCATGTCCTTTTTCTTCCCTTTCTTTCTTTATAATTCATAATGATCCATTATTTAGCTGAGCTAATGTCACTTTAAAAAATAAGAATTCGGCGAATAAGCAACACCAAATAATCAGGATTTACATTTTGCAATTTATCTTGGACGATTTGGACTGTCTGACCTTTAACGATAGGGTGTTGTAATATGAGGGTCGGTAGAATACCAGGATGCATACCTTTCCCAAGGTATTGACGTTAATTGAAATTCAACCAAATTCTTCCAGGTTTTGAACTCTGGTTATCAACTCCATTTCTTACGACAATAACCATAGCACCAAGCAGCTCCAAAAAATAAAATTGAATAGAAAAAGAAAAGGATTAAGATTCAAGTCTAGTAACATTAATGTTGTTTGTTGCTATTTATTGATTTTAACAGCATATCAACCCGTCTTGGTTTATGTCATGCCTAACGGTTAGGAATTAATACATATCGTGTATTTATATTTATACTTTTTAGTAATTGGTTTTAACAATGTGTTAGCATTATTGGAGATTATGTTGTATGGTATTGATTTGTTCATGTCTATATTCTATGGTATAATTTATTTCCCTAAAAAAAAAAAAAACAAATTAAAAGTTCGAAATCAAGAGTAGAAATTTCTTTCTATTCCTCGCCCTCATCGTTACAAAGAATCAGCATGGGAAAAGGGAGGAGATAAATTGATATTTTATTTGAACTATTTTTGAAAAAGAAATTGTGTGCTTCGGTGTGATGTTTTCTGGTTCGTGTTGATGAGGATCAAGGAATCTGAGAGGCGGGGGAAGATGGGTGTGTTTATGTATTTGTAGAAAGAAAGAAAAAAGAAAGAAAGAAAAAAAGAAAGAATGAAAAATAAGAGTGGGATTTTAAAGTAAGAATGATATAGAAAGGGAAAATGAAAAATAATAATTAAAATATGTAAATAAAAAGAAAGAAAGAAAGTTACGAAGAAATCTTAAAGAGTGACATAGAGTAAAATACAAATATGCAAAAAATAATGAAAGAAAAGTATGGAAAAATAAGTAAATGAGCGTAGAAAGAAAGAAAGAAAAAAAAGACATGAAGAGTGTATTTTTAAAGAAAGTATGAAATAGAAAGAAAGAAAATAGAAACTTTTGAATAATAATTAAAATATGGAAAATGAAAGAAAGTTAATAAGAAAGAATCTTAAATATTCTTAAGACTGATGTAAAAGAAAGAATGAATGAAACAAACAAACAAACAAATTTAGGACTGGAATTTAAAGGCAAAATGAGATAGAAGGGAAGAGAAGAAAAAAGAAAAAGAAGCTTATCAAATAGGAAAGAAACTCGGAAGTCCTCATGTCGTAATCGGGAGCCTGAATGGAACTTCGAACGAACTTTTATTCCGTCCAGCAGGATAGACTGATCTCATTCACTTAACCAAGACAGTCTACCTCCGTGGATGGAATAAAGGGTTCAATTCGAAGTTCCAAGAATGCACCTGATTACGACATTTTCTTGATTTCGATAAGAAACACCCGAAGAAGGCCGGGGAACATCGACCGAAATGTTGGGTATATAACAATAAAGATGAGGACAATAATACAAATCATCCAGCCTCCTGAAAAATCCAGATAAATGGTAGTAACACAAATGAAATTCAAATAGCTTTTGCTGGATTTGAACTCGTGTCACCGACTCCATTTCCTTTGAATCCTCATTTGATGATAACCATTGCATCAAGCGCCTCCAAAACTGTCGGATAAAAACGGAAAGTGATTAGAATATTTTTAAAAAGCTAAGATTCAAGTTTGATAACATTAAAGTATCGAGAAACAGAAAACAAAAAACAAAGGAAGAATCCTAAATGAAAAGGAAAAAAGAAAAGAAAAAAAGAATGTAAAGAAAAAATGAAACAAAATAAAATCTTTTGACTATCCAAACATGTAAACTAAGAAAGGGAATCCATCTTGTTAACTGATTTACCATTAGCAATGTACCGGAAGTCAATATGACATAGCTCCAAAGACCACTTCCGGTTATCTGCTACTTCGTTATTGACATGATCATCTTTTCAGGCCTTCCTCGTTTCTTCATCTTCTCCGATTCCATCGCCACCATCGTTGGCTAATGAATATCTTTAGCATCTTTCACTGATGCGTTGTCGGAAGTCGTCACGTTAGAGTTAGCTGAACGAAAAATCCGAAATAAACAAATAAATGGACGAACGAAAAGGTTAGCGCTATTCAAGCCGGCCATTTTGTTGCCGCCAGTTCGTCTCGCATACTGATTGCAAAAACAGAAAGAGTTGGGTTTTTTTATCCTGATCACTGGTGGTCGTACTTAATGTCCACATTAATGATTACCAAGGAAGTATCGGTCGTACTTAATGTCCACAATAATGATTTACCAAGGACGTATCGGTCGTACTTAATGTCCACATTAATGATTTACCAAGGACGTATCGGTCGTACTTAATGTCCATATTAATGATTTACCAAGGACGTATCGGTCGTACTTAATGTCCACATTAATGATTTACCAAGGACGTATCGGTCGTACTTAATGTCCACATTAATGATTACCAAGGACGTATCGGTCCTTTTGATTGAGTGAAAATAAGTTTTATTTAAAGGCATATTGTTAGGTAGACCTAACAAAAATAGAGTTGCTCCCCTTTGATCAGTAAGGGACTGACGGGAACCCGGATATAGGAATTGCGCTATGTTACTTTCGACTGGGGTTTTGGACTCTAGAGACCTGCGTCAGCACGGTTGAACTAGTGACCACGTGTGTTAGCACGGTTGGGCTAGTTAAGTCATTTTTTAGGGTAGAAGCATTTTTACCCTATGTTAAATAAAGACTGACAAGGAGACAAAGGACCGGCCCATGGGTGCACACACACATGACAGAACACAGTTGAATTCTATCGAAAACCATCGACTGTATTCCCTGTCAGTGAGAATAATAAAACAAATATTGTTATATGTTAAACATATTTCATTGTTTTTATTATCAATTGGTTATTCCTACATCTCCGGATATAACACATATCAACCCTTTTCAGGTCATTTGATGCCGAATCAAGTCCTTTTAATATCAGGTGGCTTACAGTATTTGCGTTGCTTAAATTATCACCCATCTAAGTATTCAACAGGCTAATCGCTGCTTAACTTTGGTGATATAGTGGGTTGGTTGGTAGTTTTGTTTTACGGCATATCAACCCTTTTCAGATCATTTAATGCCGAATCTAATCATTTTGATATAAGGTTGCTTACAGTGCATGTTGTAGCCAAAATGGTCACCCATCTAAGTATTGAATAGGCTCATCGCTGCTGAACTTGAGTGATCTAGTGGGAACCTGTGTTTTCAGTGTGACTAGACTCTAAGCAGCACTGATTTGAGAATGCTTGTTCAATCAACCGCCCTAACGTCTGGGGCGTGTAGAATACACCCATTGCACCATCTACAGAGGATTAAGATTGTTCTAATGGGTCCATCTGTGATTGGTGACCCTTGATGCTATAAGATAGAACCCTGGTGGCTCAGCAGTCCATGACATGCAACTTTATTGCCCTTATATAAAAATTCCAACCCTTTTTATCATACATGTGATAGAAGGCAGTGACTGAGGATCTTAATTTCCCAGTTATAATGTTAAACTCTATCTGATTATGAAATTCAAGTTTTAGAGCTCTGGGGAATGTGGAGTACACGTTCATCTCCAATACTCCCAGGTCCACTCGGACCCGGACTGATAATACCTGTTAGGGTCCATCTATTGATAAATAGAAAAATAAATTGAAAAAATATTGAATACCCATCAAGAATGAAAGAACAAAACGTCTTCGGCATAAAATAACCCAACAAGGGTTGACATGCAGTAAAATCTAATTAACCAATCAACTAACTGTTGAATTAGTGCGAAATGCGACCTTCGATGAAGTGATAGAATGTTATTGAAAATGGAGTAAAAATCTAGATCGTTCAGCAAGGCAACAAAAAAATTGTACACACACACACACACACACACACACACACACACACACAAACTCATACACAGACACACACACACACACACTCACAGACATATATATATATATATTATATATATATATATATATATATAAATGTGGGGGGCAGCATTCTCTCCCCAGACAAGTCGGCTTAATGAGAATAATGTAGTATACAGATTTAAATGTCCCCTAGGAGATTGCAGTCTCCCAGAAAATGAAAATACATACATTGGATTCACCTCAACCACATTGTCACGTCACCTATCCCTCCATTTAACAGATTATAGCTCCATTTCACAACACCTAAAATTACATTCATGCCCTCACTCTAATTACCGAAATATTCTAACGGAAAATACACCCATTCTACACAAAGAAAAAAATAAACAAAAAACTCCAAATTCTAGAAGCTCTATACATAAAACAATACAAACCATCCACAAACAAAATTAATTTCCAATGTAGTACACACATTCTAAAATGCCTATAACATCTTTCTCATCAATTTTTCTCCTTCCAGCCTCCACATTAATATAATTTTTTTAAAAAATGTAACACATCACCCCTGATGATGGCAATTCAAAGTGCCGAAAGTACTCGGGATTTGAACTTTGGTGGACCTATCCACGAATTCCAGCCAAATATTAAAAAGTTGTCAAAAAAACCTGAAAAGATCGAATATATATATATATATATATATATATATATATATATATATAATTTGGCGTCAACTTTTTCATCGCCATACTGGGAATATGGAGACAGTGACACGAGTTCAGATCCCGGTCAAGGCTAGTAGCATTTCACATGAAGCTAATACCCTTTGGGAAGAGTATGCATCCAACTATTCTCCCTCTATGTGTAAATATTAGAGAGGAATAGGCTCTTTAACCTTGTTTTGGCAACTAGTCTGGGAGAAAGAAAATTGTGATCGAAAACTATGACACGCAACACTCTACTTTTACCCCTACTTCAGCAATACAGGCGGCCGGAAAGAGAGCCCCCCTATCAATCTTGCTGATCACATCAAGAATTGTAAATATTTTTCCATATATAATTGATTAATTAATTATCATATATTGACCTTTCGTATGAACTTGAAATTATCCTTGTGTAAATCTATAGGCGTGTATCTGCATGGACATACATTGTGAATATACTGAAAATAAGGACGATCTCAAATAGAATCAGCCCCAACTTACCTGTCCATTGGATATATATATATATATATATATATATATATATATATATGTGGTGTGTGTGTGTGTGTGGTGTGTGTGTATGTGTGTGTGTGTGTGTGTATATTAAGGAAAATGAAAAAAAAACACAGGTTTAAATGGGTTAAGTGGTGAGTTTATTGGCCGACGCTGCAGTGTTTCGATCTATTAATTAGATCATATTCTGGGCATTTGTTGGTATATGCAAGGTAATAAGAAATTTTTCATCACAGAATAATGAGAAAAGCGAGTGGTAGTCCTTGTTATTCAGTCTGTTTAAAAGATTTTGAGGTTTGAAAAAAGGAGACGGTTTTTAAACAGACTGAAGGACTACCACTCGCTTTTCTCGTTATTCTGCGATAAAAATTTCTTATTACCTTCCATATACCAACAAATGCCCTGAAGATGATCTAATTAATAGATCGAAACACTATATATATATATATATATATATATATATATATATATATATATATATATATATTGTCTTCCAGGATTATGGTTACTATTAATTGGTTTTCTTTGGCAACAGATCAGAATATTATTTGCCAAATTCATATCTGTGGTCATTCGACCCTGGAGACAATTGGTTTGAAGGGTTCACACATGAGTAGAGGTTAGTTATAAGGTTTATAACTAAAAGAAAATCTTTTAAGAAGGAGTTGAACAATACCTAATAAACAATATTGGATACTTAATACCAAAATTGTAGTCATTTACTAAGATTACCATTACTGGGTATCCCATTGCAAATCCATAGCTACTGAACAGCGAGTCCAATTCTCACTGGAAGGATGTGACACAAGGTCGTAAGCTTGTCAGTCTTCGCAAATCACTCACTACTGATTATTTAGCGTATAGAAGGGACTTTATGGAAGCGCGTGGTGTAATGGTTAAAGTCAGGGGAAATGGACTCACCGCCTCGAGTTCAATCCTGGATGTACTAATTGTATTTCACTTAGCGCTAATATCCTGAGGAAATTTATGAATCCTACTCTCCCTCCAGCTATGGACAAATAGTAGGGCTGACTGGGCTCTTTAACCTTGGTTATGCATCCGGTCTAGAAGGAAAACTCTGAATTCAAACCTCTTAAACTCCGATTAAGAAATTGATCTTGTGTCACATCCTACTCGTGTGGAGGAGTTGGTAAATATATAGAGAGGGGAATTTAACATGTTCTATTCCGGAACAGAGTGGACTTGGGAGTAATGGCAATAAAAGTGTACTCCACACTTCTCAGAACGCCAGAATTAGAACCTCACTACTAGATGCCGTTTAACGTCATAACAGGACACTAAGACCGCCAATCCCCGACCTCTAGTTCATATATAATAAGAAAGGTTGGATATTTACCATAACAGAAATATGGTATATACAATCTAGGAGCTAGGGCTTGACGTGACCTGCGGATTGGTCGGAGGAGCCTTTCCGAGAGCAGGTCTAAGGGCCAAAGTGGAGTGTTTCAAGTAATGAACTACTTAGCTATCAAGATTCCGTCCTTGGATGGGTCTTACCCATCTGCAGATGTGCTTGACAAGGTTGTCTTGTGTATGACACTAAACAGCATCAGATGGTCAGGGTCGAGTTCTGGAGATCTGGAAAGTGATGTGTACCGTTTGATTACCATTTTTCTCAGATCAGCTGTGACTCAGGGTGGTAGTACCTGTTAAGGTCCCATCTATAGATCAAAAGGTTAAGTTCAACAATTATTCATATTCGATGGGACTTTGTTCAGAAGAAAAACACGCTTTTAAGTAACTACTAAACAATATATATATATATATATATATGAACACGATTCCCTAACCTCTTGGCATAAAACTACATTAGACCGGTTAATAGGCTGTTAAAATCTATCAATTAATCAATTAACTTAACCACTCAACCACTGACAGGATATAACAGACAATCAGTTTTTAAATGGAATACACCTGAATTAAAAGTATTCCTTCTCCTAGACTGGTTGCCTAACCAAGCCTAATGAACCCAGCCTGATTTTCTATTTACTTATTTGGGAGAACAACAGCTGGATTCATGCTTTTCCTAAGGGCATTATTGCGAACTGAAAGGCAAAATGCTTCATCCAGGATTTGAACTCGAATCACTGATTCCATTATTATAATTAATAGTGAAATAATTATGATTGAGCCTATTCTAATAGTGACCACCCCAAATGGATTTGACAGGTTTGAATTCAGAGTTTTCCTTCTCGTAGACTAGTTGCCTATCCAAGGCTAAAGAACCTAGTATATTCTATTACTTACCCATAAATGGAATGAGAACAGATGGTTTTATGTCTTTCAGCTCGAGGTGAAATGCAAACAGCCTTGTCAATGATTTGATCTCGTGTCCCCAATTCCTTTTCGGTATCCATAATCCTAAAAGCACATTCTTTATATCATTAGATTGATGTATTACACGGTTATTTCCTATAAGTCTAACATGATCAAAGGGGAACCACTCTTGACTGATAAATTATTTATTTATTTTCCCATTAAACTAACCCTAAGCCTAAACCTAAACCCTAACCCTAACCCTATACCCTAGCCTTAACCCTAATCCCGTCTTCTTTTTTCCTAGTAGATCAATAAATAAATAAATAATTTTGATTCAAGAGCGCTCCCACTTTGTTTATGTTAGACTTATAGGAAATAACCTATTACACAACCAGTAATCTTCATACAATGACTGCTATTTACACAGTAGCATTGCAACCAACATAGTCTTCATCAGATGATGACTCTGGGTTCAGGCATGGTTTCGGGGCCGAATCATCATTACCACTAACCCAGAGCGCCCCAGCAGTATCTCACGATACCACCAAACTTTGTCAGTTTGATGTCACAATGTAGGATTGCCATAACCACTAGTACTGTCATTGAATATATTAGTGAAATTAACATGATCTATGTATCTGCTATTAATTTAATCTGAGAAATGTGGTCACTTTCGTCTTCCTTGAAACAGTCATGTGGTGCACGTCTAATAAAATAGACATTAATGTGACAGACGACTGGCCAGATATAGCAGTTTATAACAAGGAGACAAAGTCAATTTATTGTTGTGTTATCACATTATCGATTTCGTCAAATCGGAAATTTATCGTATTCTTTGTCATCGAAAAATGTATCATATTCCGACAGGTGGAACTTTTTGGTCGAATATATACATATTCAACTAGTTCACATACTAAAAGAGCAACCGGTGGAATGAAGAACCCGATCTTAAAAAGTTTCGAGTTGTCTAGCAAACCATCGATAGTAAATCGGTGAAATTCATATATATATATAGGAAAAAACTTAAAAACAGTGGTTTTGAAAAAAACAAGAAAAGTTTTTATTTTCCGTTATAAATGAATTCCACCGGTGTCCTGGCGATGGTTTGTTAAAAAACCAAACGTTATAAGGTCGGCTCATTAAGTAAAATATTATCTTATATATATATATATATATATATATATATATATATATATATATGAATTTAACATTTTAAGAAAGAACAAATGATGTTTATAGTTTGCTGACAGAATCTGTTTCGACCTTTTTAATAGAGCGGTCTTCATCAAGAGCAACATATGAAGGAAAGACGGAAAAATAACCGTTTTGTAGCTGGAATGCATCATGAACATTTTTGATACTTATTATACATTTTTATATATTTTTACATAAAAATCTTTTGAGTTTTTATTATGGATTATAATGCTTCTGTTTTTTTTTAATAAAATTTATTTTATTTTTAACACAGAATACGCATTTTTAAAAAAAATTCCAGCATCGAAAACCAGGGTTCGTTTATACCCCTCCTTCTAACGGTTATTTTTCCGTCTTTCCTTCATATTTTGCTCTTGATGAAGACCGCTCCATTAAAAAGGTCGAAACAGATTCTGTCAGCAAACTATTAACATCATTTGTTTTTTCTAAAAATTTTAAATTCATACTGTCGGATTAACTTCCATTTACTTCATATATATATATATATATAATATATATATATATATATATATATATATATATTCCCGCCTAATTCATTATTAATTAATTAATTTTCAAAATTGGGTACGACTCCAATTAAGCACTTATTCTCCCAAACATTATCGGCAAAAAGCCATTCAAAAACAAACCGTGTTTACACACACACACATATATATATATATATATATATATATATATATATATATATTTGAGATTGTTTTGTTATATGTACCCGTTAGTGGGAGGTACATATATCAGCTTTGGGTATTTTATGAAGCATTCAAGAAATAAATATCAGAAACTAGGTTATTGTTTTTTAGTAGCGTTTCGTTTATTTAATATATATATATAATAGTAGCAAAGGGTTATGGGTCTACTCTCTTTCTTTCTTTCTTATATTTTTTCTGTGTAGCATATACTTTTTATTTTCTTTCTTTCTTTCTTAATAATATGATATCATGGAATGACCCATCTACCCTGTACCTCAGCAGTCGTGGTGGGCTAGCCACTATTTAAGTACACACAGATCACTCTGTGTGGGACTCATGTGAAGGACTCGTGTGAAGGACTCTCATCATAATTCGACCATTTGTTATAACTGGTCATTTACGATGAAACAGAATAAAAACGGAATGGTTCATTATTTAGCCGAGGGGACGACACTCATTTAGGATAGTCTCATTTAAATCAGAGGTTGTTGCAAGATTATAAAGTTCGTACTATTTAGGAACACGCATATTTCGTGTGTATATAGATAATTCTGAACTAATATTAAAAATCTGGTATAAACAAAAGCCTCACACGTCGACTGTGAACGCTTGGATTTCAGGAAAGAAAAAAAAAACAGTAAAATAATTGCCACATTGCGCAACTTTGGAAGTTAATTTGTCGACAGGACAAACAAAGTATTTAGTTTAATAGTTGTTTTCATTTCCGAACCGAAAGAAAAAAAAATCGCTTACGGTTGGCGTTGCGTCTTTGAATGGGGAATTAGAAATCCGCGGAATCTTCCCCTGCGGGAATGTCAGTGTTGCTTCGTGTCGTGCGGTACGGAACGAGTATTTAGAACAAATAATGTTTTGGTAAAGGAAAAATAATCTTTTAAAAATAAGGCGGCCACCCATTGAGAAAATAAAAAACGGAAAACAGAGGCAGAATAATAGAAAAGCTAACAAGAAAGAAAGAGACAGTGGAGGAGGGGGGAGTATTAAAAAAAGATAATATGAGAAATCGGGAATAATAATAATAATAATAATAATAATAATAATAATAATAATAATAATAATGGAATTACGCATAATCGTGAGATGTTGAAGCAACGAGAAAAATAAAATAAACAAAAACATCAAGATAATATGAGAAATCGGGAATAATAATAATAATAATAATAATAATAATAATAATAATAATAATACAATTTAGACACGACTGGGTTGGGAAGGTGATCCTCTGGGAATTATGCCACAACTTAAATTTTGACCATACAACAAAATGGTATATGCATAAAACAGAATCTGTTCTTGAGAACGAAACGCATAAAATTCTCTGGGACTTTGAAATAAAAACGGATCACCTTATCCCAGCAAAAAGATCAGACCTAGTGTTGATTAACAAAAAAGAAAGAACTTGTCAACTGGTGGATTTTGCAGTTCCAGCAGATCACTGGGTGAAGCTGAAGGAAAACGAAAAAATGGACAAATATCTGGACCTTGCCAGAGAACTGAAAAAAATATGGAATATGAAAGTGAAATTAATACCAATTGTAGTTGGTGCACTTGGAACAGTCCCAAAAGGATTGAAAAAGGGTCTAGAAAGTTTGGGAATCAGTGGAAGGATTGAAACCATTCAGAACACTGCACTGCTGCAATCTACCAGAATACTCAGAAGACTCCTGGAGACCTGAAGAGACTTGTTGTCACTCAGACTCCAGTGAAAGACCATCAGTTAACACTGATGTGAAAACTCAAAAGGAGTAAATAATAATGGAATTAGACATAATCATGAAATGTTGAATAAAAAGTAATGAGAAAAATGAAATAAACAAAAACATGAAGATAATATGAGAAATTGGGAACATAAATAACAAAATAAAGAGAGATAAACGTTAGAAGTAAAATCGAGAAATCTTGTTATAATGGAGATTCGGAGTCTGTCTCTCTCTGAAACCAAAACTACATCACTGCTTGAGTCACAATACGCTAATGCGTAAGGTTACCAATGAGTATTTAATTTATCGTCAAAATCCTTAATATACAAAATAAATTTTATCTATTAACGGTGTCTCAATGAAAGTCTGAGTTAAATTTGCCTAAAAAAACGTCGATGTTACTTGTACATTTAAGATTCTGCAATGTGTCTTTATATATATATATATATATATATATATATATATATATATATATATATATATATATATATATATATATATATATGTATATATATATATATATATATGTATATATATATATATATATATATATATATATATATATATATACATATATATATATATATATATATATATACATATATATATATATATATATATACATATATATATATATATATATATATATATATATATATATATTATATATATATATAATATATATATATAAGACACTTTGCAGAATCTTAAACGTACAATGTCTGAGAACCGTGCTACATCTTATTAGGGTTTCTCTGTGTTTGGCACAAGGCCACAAATATGGTGTTCCCGGGTAAGGCGCGCTATTATGCTACATCTGTTTTCTCATGATCAGTAGTTAAGTAAACGCTACAAAAGAAATAGAGTGAAAGAAAAAGGTACAGAATGAAACAATGAATCCATATGTTCACCCTTTAACTATGGGTAAATAGTTGGGTAGCCTTAGTTTGGCAACAAGTCTACGAGGACAACTGTGAATTCAATCTTTTACGCTTAGAATTTGACCTTTTGGGTAGATACGTACCAACTAGGGGTTGAAAATTGAATTTACTGCCCATGGAATCAATGGAAATTATTCAACTCTCTCAACCAACAAGCAGATCAAACCAGACGTTTGTATTTAGCCAACCCCTCTGGTACAGACAAAATTTGACACAAAGCAGTTTTTATATGGATAACAGCTGTTTTGAATTCAGAGTTTTCCTTTTTCCTAGGCTGGTTCACGTGCCAAATTTACAAAGCTACATTTGTGACTAAATGTGACTTTTTATGGTGTAATATATTTGATCAAGAGCCAATTTTAGTTTCGAGAAATTAATAATATTAATTCATAAAAAAAGTAAAAAAATTAGAATATAGGAAGAAAAGAAGAAAAGTAAAAGTTGATAATTGAATGAAGGAAAAAAGAAAAGAAAAGGAGATAAGAAAAGAAAGAAAATGAAAAAAGAAAAAAGAAAGAGAGAAGTGATGAATTAAAAAAAAATAAAGAGAAGAAAGAAAGTTAGTTGATAATTGAATGAAAAAAGAAAGAAAGAAAGAACGAAAGAAGGAAAGAAAAGAAGAATAAAAGGGTGAGAAAATAGAAAGAATGAGAAAGAACAAACGAAGGAAAATGATGATGAAAAGAGTGAAATGAAAAAAGAAAACGAAGCAAAAACGAAAAAAATGAAGAAGAAAGATAGAATAAAAAGAAAGAAAGAAAGAAAGGATGAAATAGAAAAAAGGAAGAAATAGATAAAGAAGGAACAACAGAAAATATAAAAGAAGGAAAAAGAGAGAATGAAAGAATTAAATAATCGAATGAAAGTAAATAAAAAATCAACAAAGAAAAAAAAAACCGGGAAAACCCAAGAAAATACAGAAAGAATGAAAAAAGAAAAGACAGAATGAATGAATGAAAAAGAAAGAAATAATGGATGAATGAAAAAGAAAGAAAGAAAGGATGAATGAAAAGAAAGAAAGAAAGGAAAGATGAAAAAGAAAAAAAGGAAGAAATAAATAAAGAAGGAACAACAGAAAATATAAAAGAAGGAAAAAGAGAGAATGAAAGAATTAAATAATCGAATGAAAGTAAATAAAAAATCAACAAAGAAAAAAAACCCGGGAAAACCCAAGAAAATACAGAAAGAATGAAAAAAGAAAAGACAGAATGAATGAATGAAAAAGAAAGAAATAATGGATGAATGAAAAGGAAAGAAAGAAAGGATGAAAAATAAGGAAAGACAGAAAAGGTATACGGAAAGATATGAAGAAGAAGAAATAAAAAGGAAAGAAAGAAGCGTATTATAAAGATGCTGTTTATATGAAAAAAAAAAAGACAGAGAGAAATGATGAAGAAGAAATAAAAGGGAAAGAAGGAGTTAACGAATTATAAAGAGGCTGTTTATATTTAATTTATGTCAGTTTCGATTTAGGTCATTTTTTTACCTGCGGTTGGTTGGTTTTGCTTTTTGTTCGTTTGTTGTTTGTTCTGCCCGTCCCATCTTCCCGCATCCAAGAATTCTGGAGTTTTCATGTTGGAAATGAAAACTACTTTTTTCTGGGCGGATTTCTGACTGCCTTGTTAATCCCCCCCTCTTTCTCGAACAGGCAAATGATTAGTTCCAGATTTTTCGCTCTAATCTTTCCCCCATCGTCATTATAATTATCAGAAAAGGGGTGAAATGAAATAGGGATTCTGTTGAAAACTTACTTCATTGTTGTTAGATGGCATTAGGAGCGTTTACCTTATATATATATATATATATATATATATATATATATATATATATATATATATATATATATACAAACACCAACACACACGCACACCCACCCATACACCCACACGTGTTCGTATGTACTCTTTATAATAAAAAAAGATAATTTTCAATGTTCTCAAGGGGGATTTGAGGGGTTTTTTTTAATATGAAAATTACTCAGATTTAAGAAATATTAAATGCCGTTGTCTGTTTTCGTGACAGAAGAAGATTTAAGTCAAAATTGCTTATATATTCATATATCGAGATTTCGTGTATTTTTAACACACCTTGTATTCTGAAAAAATATTTAACATTTCATTTATTGTTTATTTCTCTCCTGCTGAATAGCGCTTTAATCTCGATACTTTTAGGAATACCTGATATATATATATATATATATATATATATATATATATATATATATATATATATATATATATATATATATATAAGGTATTCAAAAGACTTGGTCACATATAGATATGAAAATTTCAAACGAATTTAATTAAAATATATTTTTCACTGAACAGATGGACTCGCCACTTTTATTACATTTCTCAAGTCCGAATTATAGTGACTTGTCAAACAGAAAGAAAACATTTTGAAACTATCTCAAAACAAATTTTCACAAGAATGTTTCTGCTGACGATGATACAAGGTCGAAACTAGTTTAGAATAATAAAATAGATATTATAAAAAAATATTCCCGTTTGTCTTATCAATTTTTGTTCATTCATATATATATATATATATATATATATATATATATATATATATTATATATATATATATATATATATATATATATAGTTGTGTAAAAGTTTTTCTCTCAATCACGGTTTTGGTGCTTCTTCACTAAAACC
>CM042162.1:9586118-9613618 GCA_023376005.1 Doryteuthis pealeii
TAATTTTTAAAACATAATGAAACAAAATGGCATTATATGTACTTTTCGAAATTAAAAACACTTTTTTGTTTCTTTACTTCATTTGCATTTTATTAAACCTACAAATGTTTCAGATCATTTTGCCTAACCCTGTATATCAAGGATCATTAATAATTCTGGTCTCATGTAAACGAACTAAACTTTTGGGAAGCTAACAGCGAGAGTTTAGGACAACAACAAGCTCCCTGTCAGTACAAAGATGCAAATGTTTAGGGCATGTGGGCTAGACTTGCAAATTGGTCGGAAAATTAAAACGGACACGTTTTTGGTGGTCCCCCATGACAGTTTATCTACAGTGTATGAATGAACGTTTTGCGAATTGGGTTACGGTTTAGCGGTTTGGGGATTAAGGTTGTTTTTAATTACTTATTGCTTTAAAAAAAATCCAAAAAGAACAGCAAAAAACCCCAAATTACTATACATTTAATATTGAAAAATATTAATATATTTCAATATTAATTTTCGCAAAATCGGTTACACTTGCAAATCGTTGTCAAAATTAAAACGGAAACTTATTTGGTGGTGATCCATGACAGTTTAACTACAGTGTATGAATAAACATTTTTGCGAATTCGGTTAAGTTTAGGGGTTTGGGGATGAAGGTTGTTTTTAATTACGTAATGCTTTCAAAAAGCACATTACTATACATTTGATATTGAAAAATATATATTTTAAGAACATGTTTAATTAAAATTATACATTGGGATACTAATACAAACAACTGAGACTAATGTGTCTGCCGTTGGATTTAATAATTAATTTCAATGGTTGATTAAATGTATTAATATTTGTTGTTGTTTTTTAAGCAATCCGTAATTAAAAACAACCTTAATCTCCAAACCCTAAACCGTAACCCAATTCGCAAAAAGTTCATTCATACACTGTAGTTAAATTGTCATGGGGCACCACCAAAAAAGTTTCCGTTTTAATTTTCCGACCAATTTGCAAGTTTAGCCGGCATGTGTTATCAGCATTGTCTTGTATGTCTGTGAAACTTGTACCTTGTGCTTTCAATAAGAGTGGCGGCTAAATAGCTTCTATCTTCACTGCCTTAGACGTCTACTGGGCATCACCTGGAGGGACAGGATCACTAACACAGCAGTCCTAAGAAGAGTTCAGATTCCCAGCATGTGCGCTCAACTAGAAAGCATCGTCTCCAACAGCTGGGCTATATCCGGCGAATGGGTAATGGATAAATCCCAAACGACATCCTTTATTCGAAACTTTCACCTGGTAAGAGAGATTGGTAGCGCCTAGCTGCGATTTGAGGATATCTGCAAGTCTAATTCCAAGTCCTTTAACATCAACCTGCCAGCAAGGAAAATTTAAATAATGGAACATTCCGTTTTTATAATAAAGGAAAAAAGGTAAGAAAAAGGACATGTTACACAGAAAATATAATAAGAAAGAAAGAACGAAAGAAAGAAAGAAAGAAAGAGGATAAGAGGAATAGGGGGCAATAGAGACGGGCTGAGCGCGCGGAAGCGATAACGCGTCTGCTTCAATCGAAGATAATGAAAAGATAAAAAGAAAAAAATGAAAAAGGGAGTTAAATCAAAATTATTATATCTTTTAGATATCAAACTATTTGGAAATAGCTTTTAAGTAAACATATAAAACGTTGTAATAATTAGATTATCATACTGTGGTATATCCACAGGCCCCACTAGTAAAATTAAGTGTGAATGGGGGAGTGCTTTTTCTACTGTCAAATACAATATGTTAATCTTTTAAAAGATTAAAAAAACGTTCATTTGCCGCTAGTATTTATACTGTTGGCATCCTTCCGTCTGTTGAAGACGATGGCGTAGTGTCCAGTTATCTGAAAAATTATCTGCAACTGCGTGAGTGACTGAAGAGACTATTTTTTGAATGGCAATCTCTGGTGCGGTGATTGCAAACAAACGGTGATGCTTGCTGGAGATGCTGTTGCCTCTCCTTCATTTTGGCTCTCTTTTCTACGGCGGCTTCATTCCTCTCTTTTTCACTCTTTTCGTTTCTTGTTTGACAAAAAGGCGTCAGGTCGCACGGTCTTCTGCATAAGACTCCCGTGTGTTGATGTCGATGTAGCATGTCTTCATATCTCTCTTGCAGACATCTTAAAAGCGCAGGCGTGTCTCCCTACCGGCCGGGTACCCTCTACTAACTAACCATACAGTAGGTCTTTGGTGATGCGGCCTTTGTTCATCCTCCAGACGTGACCAAGCCAACGCAGGCGTCTCTCGCAGATGATGGGCGGGCATGCTGTTTATGTTTGCTCGTTCCAGCAGATCAGTGTTGGGCACTTAGTCCTGCCAACGAATTTAGTGTTTATATAATAGTCAAGATTTAGAATCGTTTAGTAGGTTTATCTGACTCATTAGATTTATCTTTATTATTTGCTCTACTTAGGTATTGAGCACTTTTTTTCTTATTATCTTTAGTTTCCTGGCGGTTTTTTATGAATATATATATTATATATATATATATATATATATATATATTATATATATATATATATATATATATATATATATAAGTTAAAGAAAGGAAATGAATCCGACAATATGAGTAAGAAAAGGTGGAATGAAAACATCACACAATGCTGTTAAAGAAGAAAACAATTTATAATATAATCATAGCTGATAATGATCAATATTTCGATTTTACAAAAATCATCATCAGAGCGCATTCACTCCCGTAGTTGTTTGGGTCTAAGTATTAATGTTTGGGTCAGTATTAAGGTTTTTTGTTTTGTAAACTCATTTGACTTTCCTCTCCGACCCAAACAACTACGGGAGTGAATGAGCTCTGATGGTGATTTTTGTAAAATCGAAATATTGATCAGTATCAGCTATGATTATATTATAAATTGTTTTCTTCTTTAACAGCATAGTGTGATGTTTTCATTCCACCTTTTCTTACTCATATATATATATATATATATATATATATATATATATATATATATCATTTCTGTTTTAACAGTAGTAGTAGTAGTAGTAGTAGTTAGCTGTCCATTGTATCCGATGGTGACACCACGCGAATCTTTTTTCTCCATTTGATTTGATCTCTAGTTGTGTCTTACCAACTGCCTATGGGGATGTTTGTGCTTAGGATCCTCGGACATATTTGGCAGAAGACCATTTATATCTAAGTGTTTGTATTTTCTGAAAAACAAATTAACACCACAAATAGGGAAGAATAGGCCTAGCAGAATAATTATATATATATATATATATATAGATCAATCTAATGAGTCAGATAAACCTACTAAAAGGTTCGCTTAATGCTCTTCAGGGCTAAGATCCGACTCGTGTCACAGAAAAGAGAGCCAATCTTAGCAGTAAGCGAAACGTTTAGTAGGTTCATCTGACTCATTAGATTTATCTTTATTATTTGCTCTACTTAGGTATTGAGCACTTTTTCTTATTATCTTTAGTTTCCTGGCGGTTTTTTATGAATATATATATATATATATATATATATATATATATAAATTGTTTTCATTTCTGTTTTAACAGTAGTAGTAGTAGTAGTAGTAGTAGTAGTAGTAGTAGTTAGCTGTCCATTGTATCCGATGGTGACACCACGCGAATCTTTTTTCTCCATTTGATTTGATCTCTAGTTGTGTCTTACCAACTGCCTATGGGGATGTTTGTGCTTAGGATCCTCGGACATATTTGGCAGAAGACCATTTATAGTGTTTATATAATAGTCAAGATTTAGAGTCTAAAAGCCACAGAGTACAATGCTTTGTATAAATTCGATTTTATTATTGAGATTTTTCTCTCCTTGTCTTTCTCATGCCAGACAAATTTCTCGATCTTTGTTGAAGAATTCAGATCAAACAGCTGTGATTATAGAGCTGGTTGATATTTGATCGAATCACTTGCCAATTGCAGATGGTCAACCGAGCAACAAATCACCGGCTCAAGATGGATGTGACAGATTGATCAGAAATAGAGACTCAATCATTAGGAAAACATCAATAAAAAGCTCAATCGAAAAAAAAAACAACAATCTTTCTTATATAATTTTACTCTACACCAGCGATAAATAAACACCTCTTCGAAACACGAGTCTGTATCTAAGTGTTTGCATTTTCTGAAAGACAAATTAACACCACAAATAGGGAAGAATAGGCCCAGCAGAATAATCATATATAATATATATATTATATATATATATATATATATAATATATATAATCCAAAAGTCCAGAGAAGAAATCTTCCTTATGACACAAGAGTTTTTGTTTTTTTTAAACCTGTCGCAGTTTGAAAGCACAATGTGTGCTCTTGATGTTAGAGTCACAGAGCAAATATATAAGTAAAGAAATAACAAAAGACTTATAGATTTAGCTTAATAGTCTATTTCAGGGAGCTTAGACAAATTGTCTAACTCTCCCGACTCATCAGATGCGAATGATGAAATCTTTATTACTTTAAAGGCATTTGAAAACAGATTTTTATTTTCTATTTTTTAAAATTTTATAGTCTTGTGATATGAATTCCAAATGAAATCCTTGATGTTGTAAAAAAATGTTATGTTGTAGTTTCACATCCGCCACAAAAAAAGAAGCTCAGCAAAAAATGTATCTCTTAAATCTTAAATGTATCAAATATTTTGACAGATTAGGAGAAAGAAAGACGTATTTCAAAATTCGTCACCAGACGAATTCAACTAAACAACAAAGGAAATTAGGAAGGATTTTTTATTATAGTAATAAAATTATTTAAAATCTATATATATTTTTTGTTATATATAAAGTAAGATAGTTTAGAAAGAATGTAAAGTTTTTAGATTTTTAGGATAAATTGAAATTGAAATTTAAAGTGAAATATAAATTAATCTATTTTATTATATTTTTAAGTTCTAAGAGATATACATATATATATATATACACATACATATACATACACACATATACACACACAAACGTACATAAATATATACAAATACATACATACAAATACATACAAACATATAGACTATAATGCTAAAGTCTTTTGTTATTTTACTTATATATATATATAATATATTATATATATATATATATATATATATATATATATATATATATAAGGTGTGTTATAAAAGTGACGAGTTTGAAGCTGTATTTACTAAGAAAGAAATGACTAATAAATGGAACGTTAATTTTTTTTTCAGAATATAAGGTGCGTCATAAAAGTGTCGAGTTTGAAGCTGTATTTACCAAAACAGAAATGAAAAATGAATGGAACGCTAATTTTTTTCAGATTGTGGTGTGTCATAAAAGTACCAAGTTTGAAGCTGTATATGCTAAGAAAGAAATGAACAATGAATGGAACGTTAATTTTTTTCAGAATGCGACGTGTGTCATAAAAGTATCGAGATTGAAGCTGTATTTACCAAGATTGAAATGAACAATGAATGGAACGTTAATTTTTTCAGAATACAAGGTATCAAAAAGTTTTTTAAAATCTCGATACTTTTTCTGACGTATAGCCCGAGAATGAAGGTCTTCCTACCTTTCCCAATGGTATTACTCCGAATAGCACGACTGGTGTTCGAACTCGCTTACTACAACATCGCAGTCCAGCTCGCTAGCCACTAAGCCACGGGGGTGGGGCATTCCCCTCCTCTGTGCGTTTATGTGTGTACGTAGTTGATAAATATACTAACTTTCAAAAGAAAATTCTGAAAGTATAAAAATCAACGAATCTGTCGAAAAGATTCAAAACAAGCAGTAAATAAACAAACAAGCAGACAAACAAACAAACAACAAACAAAATAAATAAACAAATCTAACGAACAAAGGAATGTCTATGTTTGCAATAACGGTATTCGCAAATTCGTGTTTTCACTGTCGATCACGTGATTCACGATCGACGGAAAAATTGGCAGAATCACTAGTGACGTTAATACTCGCATCTTGAATTTTACGCAACCTGGTAGCCATTTTATAAAGTTTGATGTATTCCATGTATTAATTATAAGGGAGAAAGATGAAGGTGCGTTTTCTAATATTTAGTCGTAGGAAATGGACTCGTCGACCAGAGACCAATTTCTGGATGATGCTGTTTCCATTTCGCATAGCACTAATACCCTTGGGAAAGGTATGAATCCAAATTCTCTCTCTCTCTCTCTCTCTCTCTCTCTCTCTCTCTCTCTCTCTCTCTCTCTCTCTCTCTATGAATAACAGTAGGGCAGACTGGGCTCTGTAACCTTGGTTAGGCAACTAGCCTAGAAGAAAAATTCTGAATTGAAACCTGTAAAACTCGGCTTAAAAAATTGACCCTGTGTCACATCCTACTCCATTTCACATAGCGGTAATACCCTTGGAAGGTATGAATCCAAATACTCTCTCTCTCTCTCTCTCTCTCTCTCTCTCTCTCTCTCTCTCTCTCTCTCTCTCTCTCTCGCTATGGTAACAGTAGCGCAGACTGGGCTCTTTAACCTTGTAGGCAACTAGCTAGAAGAAAAATCCTACTCCATTTCACATAGCGGTAATACCCTTGGGAAAGGTATGAATCCAAATACTCTCTCTCTCTCTCTCTCTCTCTCTCTCTCTCTCTCTCTCTGAGTAACAGTAGCGCAGACTGGGCTCTTTAACCTTGGTTAGGCAACTAGCCTAGAAGAAAAATTCTGAATTGAAACCTGTTAAACTCCGCTTAAAAAATTGACCTTGTGTCATATCCTGCTTGTGCAGAGGGATTGGTAAATATATAAGAGAGAAAGATTGCAGTGTCTGTAGATACTCCTTGTCTGTTAATATGTAGTATTCCTTGGTAGAAAGATTGCAGTGTCCGTAGATATTCCTTGTCAATTAATATGTAGTATTCCTTGGTAGAAAGATTGCAGTGTCCGTAGATATTCCTCGTCAATTAATATGTAGTATTCCTTGGTAGAAAGGTTGCAGTGTCGTAGATATTCTCGTCAATAAGTATTCTGGTAGAAAGGTTGCAGTGTCCGTAGATATTCCTCGTCAATTAATATGTAGTATTCCTTGGTAGAAAGGTTGCAGTGTCCGTAGATATTCCTCGTCAATTAATATGTAGTATTCCTTGTAGAAAGGTTGCAGTGTCCGTAGATATTCCTTGTCAATTAATATGTAGTATTCCTTGGTAGAAAGGTTGCAGTGTCCGTAGATATTCCTTGTCAATTAATATGTAGTATTCCTTGGTAGAAAGATTGCAGTGTCCGTAGATATTCCTTGTCAATTAAATATGTAGTATTCCTTGGTAGAAAGATTGCAGTGTCCGTAGATATTCCTTGTCAATTAATATGTAGTATTCCTGGTAGAAAGATTGCAGTGTCCGTAGATATTCCTTGTCAATTAATATGTAGTATTCCTTGGTAGAAAGATTGCAGTGTCCATAGATATTCCTTGTCAATTAATATGTAGTATTCCTTGGTAGAAAGATTGCAGTGTCCGTAGATATTGTCAATTAATATGTAGTATTCCTTGGTAGAAAGATTGCAGTGTCCGTAGATATTCCTTGTCAATTAATATGTAGTATTCCTTGGTAGAAAGATTGCAGTGTCCGAATTAATATGTAGTATTCCTTGTAGATTGCAGTGTCCGTAGATATTCCTTGTCAATTAATATGTAGTATTCCTTGGTAGAAAGATTGCAGTGTCCGTAGATATTCCTTGTCAATTAATATGTAGTATTCCTTGTAGAAAGATTGCAGTGTCCGTAGATATTCCTTGTCAATTAATATGTAGTATTCCTTGGTAGAAAGATTGCAGTGTCCGTAGATATTCCTTGTCAATTAATATGTAGTATTCCTTGGTAGAAAGATTGCAGTGTCCGTAATATTCCTTGTCAATTAATATGTAGTATCCTTGGTAGAAAGATTGCAGTGTCCGTAGATATTCCTTGTCAATTAATATGTAGTATTCCTTGGTAGAAAGATTGCAGTGTCCGTAGATATTCCTTGTCAATTAATGTAGTATTCCTTGGTAGAAAGATTGTGTAGATATTCCTCGTCAATTAATATGTAGTATTCCTTGTAGAAAGATTGCGTGTCCGTAGATAGTCAATTAATATGTAGTATCAGAAAGATTGCAGTGTCCGTAGATATTCCTTGTCAATTAATATGTAGTATTCCTTGGTAGAAAGATTGCAGTGTCAGTGGATACTCCTTGTCAGTCAACTTTTAGTATTCCTTAGTAGAAAGATTGTAGAATCAGTTACTCATTGTCTCCTGTAGCGTTTCTTCTGGGATGGAACCCACTCGGCAACTCATTTTAGGACAATTTATCAAAGAACTTAAATACATTAGCGCAGACTGGGCACTTTAACCTTGGTTAGGCAACTAGCCTAGAAGAAAAATTCTGAATTGAAACCTGTTAAACTCCGCTTAAAAAATTGACCTTGTGTCATATCCTACTTGTGCAGAGGGATTGGTAAATATATAAGAGAGAAAGATTGCAGTGTCTGTAGATACTCCTTGTCTGTTAATATGTAGTATTCCTTGGTAGAAAGATTGCAGTGTCCGTAGATATTCCTTGTCAATTAATATGTAGTATTCCTTGGTAGAAGATTGCAGTGTCCGTAGATATTCCTCATCAATTAATATGTAGTATCCTTGGTAGAAAGGTTGCATGTCCGTCCAGTAGATTCATTATATGTATATTCTTGGTAGAAAGTTGCAGTGTCCGTAGATATTCCTCGTCAATTAATATGTAGTATTCCAGTGTCCGTAGATAGTCATTAATATGTAGTTATTCCTTGGTAGAAAGGTTGCAGTGTCCGTAGATATTCCTTGTCAATTAATATGTAGTATTCCTTGGTAGAAAGATTGCAGTGTCCGTAGATATTCCTTGTCAATTAATATGTAGTATTCCTTGGTAGAAAAGATGCAGTGTCCGTAGATATTCCTGTCAATTAATATGTAGTATTCTTGGTAGAAAGAATTGCAGTGTCCGTAGATATTCCTTGTCAATTAATATGTAGTATTCCTTGGTAGAAAGATTGCAGTGTCCGTAGATATTCCTTGTCAATTAATATGTAGTATTCCTTGGTAGAAAGATTGCAGTGTCCGTAGATATTCCTTGTCAATTAATATGTAGTATTCCTTGTAGAAGATTGCAGTGTCCGTAGATATTCCTTGTCAATTAATATGTAGTATTCCTTGGTAGAAAGTTGCAGTGTCCGTAGATTTCCTTGTCAATTAATATGTAGTATTCCTTGGTAGAAAGATTGCAGTGTCCGTAGATATTCCTTGTCAATTAAATGTAGTATTCCTTGGTAGAAAGATTGCAGTGTCCGTAGATATTCCTTGTCAATTAATATGTAGTATTCCTTGGTAGAAAGATTGCAGTGTCGTAGATATTCCTTGTCAATTAATATGTAGTATTCCTTGTAGAAAGATTGCAGTGTCCGTAGATATTCCTTGTCAATTAATATGTAGTATTCCTTGGTAGAAAGATTGCAGTGTCCGTAGATATTCCTTGTCAAATTCAATTTGTCCGTAGATTCCTTGGTAGAAAGATTGCAGTGTCAGTGGATACTCTTGTCAGTCAACTTTTAGTATTCCTTAGTAGAAAGATTGTAGAATCAGTTACTCATTGTCTCCTGTAGCGTTTCTTCTGGGATGGAACCCACTCGGCAACTCATTTTAGGACAATTTATCAAAGTACTTAAATACATTTTGTCGTTTTTCATTGACCAATAAAGTTCCTGATACTTGAGACAGTCTAAAAATATAAGTGGTGACCTTTTACAAACAAAAATGTGATTCTCTTGAAAAAGAATTAAGGGGAAGAAAAGGTCGACCGAAGAAATTTTGAAGATAAGTTTTTGTTTTCTTTTCAACATCCTGCGAATTTTTCTTTGGGGATTGGATAAAGAAGCAAGTCTACTCTACGAAGCCAACGACTTTCAAAGAACTCTGAAGGACGAATATAGCATAATTATTATGGTCTTCGAGGAATTTGGGGATTGAAGAGAAAATGGTAATCGGATTTCTGGAGAAAGGGAAGAAAAAGAACTAAGAACAAAAAGAGGTTAAAGTATGGAAGTGTATACACTCAACGGGTGCCAGCCATTGACCGACCAAGATATCAAAATAAAAATGGAAGTTCCGGGTTTTGAGTGGAAGCGGATGTGACTTTCACTCAACCCCGGTACCGCAACAGAAGTAAAGAAAAATCGCTCTCTTTTTCGACGAATGATGGTGCCTGTAATACGAGAATTTATTTCTGCCATTCCACAAGTGTTCCCAGGAAGATCAGTCTTAAAGTAATCATTTGATAACCTTAGCTAACGTGGTCACAAGAACTAGATGCATGGACCGCTCAGTGAGAGTCAAACTCACAAACCAGTATTTACTATCCTAGTTTGCTCCGCCCTGTCGGCTGGGGCGTTAGAATGCACCAACTGCACCTCTGCAGAGGGATAAGACTCCCCCAATGGGGCAACCTGATGGGGCCCTATCTTGGGCTAGACGGGCGGTCAGAGAGGCCTCCTCCGATCAATCGGCTTGTCACGTCAAGCCCTAACATCTATATGATTTTCCCAACCCTATTGCCTTTATGCCAAGCCCCGACCCCTTTTTTATCATATGGGTGCTAGAAGGCGGTGACTGGGGTTCTACATGTCCTGGGAATGACGTTAAACTCTATCTGATGGTGAGATTCCAGTTTTGGAGGTTTGGGGAATGTAGAGCACCCCTTCATCACCATTGCTCCCTGGTCCACTCTGATCCGGAGTGGTAGTACCAGTTAGGGTCCCATCTATGGGTTAAATAGAAAAACATGAGTTGATAAACAAAACTGTATTATGCATTAAGAATGAATTAATTTCACAACTTTGTCGGCATTAAATGACCCACCGAGGTTGATATGCCGTAAAACAAAACAAACCAAACCAAACCAAATTTGATGAACATTACAAGACTGCGAATAGAATTTTAAAGTAGATGAAAGAAGCCTTATTAAGAATTAGACACAGATTCATGAACACATTGTGTAAGTGGAAGCTGAAGTTTTGTATCGCACTTATTAGAAAAGAGGGTTGTAGGCAGGTGCGCAGACAGAGAGAGTGAAAGAGAGAAAGAAAGAGAGAGATAGAGGGAGGGAGAGAGGGGGGTAGAAAGAGAAAGAGAGAGAAGGGTTTAAGTCAAATCCTAGAGTTTGTATCTCCCTCATAGGGAAAGAAGGTCATAGATATTTGCGCAGATTCATAGAAATAGAGAGAGGAAGTAGAAAGAGTGAGACAGATAGAGAGTGAGAGAGAGAGGAGAGGAAGAAATACAGAAATGGGTAGAATGAAAGAAAGTGAAAGGGGGCGGTAGAAAGAAACTCAAAGAGAGATTTGAAAAGATAAGAAGAATTAGAGAGAATGGGGTAGAAAAAGAAAGATAGAAAAGGAAGTAGAAAGAGAGAGAGAGAGAGAGAGAGAGAGAGAGAGAGAGAGAGAGAGAGAGAGAAAATGAGGTAGAAAGAAAGAAGGATAGAAAGAAAAGTTTAAGGTTTACATCCCTCTCATTGGGAACGAAGATACTATACGTATGCGCACGTAGAGAGAGAGAGAGAGAGAAAGAGACAGACAGACAGACAGAGACAGAAATACAGTGAGAGAGACAGAGACAGAGACAGAGAGACAGATACAGAGACATAGAGATGGACAGTGAGAAATAGAGAGAGATAAAAAGAGATTGAGAAAGGAGAAATAACAAGAAAGAGAGAAAGAAAATGAAGTTGAAACAAAGAAGAGTTGAAAGAAAAGCTTAAGGTTTACATCCCTATTATTGGGAACGAAGATGCTATACGTATGCGCACGTATAGAGAGAGAGAGAAAGAGAGAAAGAGAGAAGAGAGAGAGAGGGAGAGAGAGAGAGAAAGAGAGAGAGAATGAGGTAGAAAGAAAATCTTAAGGTTTACATCCTATTATTGGGAACGAAGATGCTATACGTATGCGCACGTATAGAGAGAGAGAGAAAGAGAGAAGAGAGAGAGAGAGAGAGAGAGAGAGAGGGAGAGAGAGAGAAAGAGAGAGAATGAGGTAGAAAGAAAATCTTAAGGTTTACATCCTTCTCATTGGAATGAAAATAATATACGTATGAGCACGTAGAGAGAGGAAGAAAGAGACAGATAGACAGAGACAGTGAGGCAGAGAGAGAGACAGAGACAGAGTTAGAATGAGAGAGGTATAAAAAGAGATTGAGAAAGGAGAAATAACAAGAAAGAGAGAAAGAAAATTAGGTAGAAAGAAAGAAGAGTAGAAAGAAAAGCTTAAGGTTTCTATCCCTCTCATTGTGAATGAGATAATATACGTTTGCGCACGAAGAGAAGAAAGAGAGAGAGAGAGAGAGAGAGAGAGAGAGATACAGACAGAGATAGAAAGAGTTAGAAAGAGAGATGTATAAAAAGAGATAGAGAAAGAATGAGGAATCAAGATAAATAGAGAAAGAGATAAAATGAATGCAGATGTCACGCAAGTCTCGTATAACGTGGTATTTCAGACGTGACCTTATGAATGTTGTATGATAATCATGTCGTTAACTCTCGTTGTCATCTCATCAGAAATCATTATCCAACAGATTGATTTTTATCTGGTATGAATGGGGGAGAGATCGCACCGGCAAAAGCTGCGTCCGTAGCAGGGAGGGGAGGGGGAGAGAGAGTCAGGATCGAAGATATCCATATCATCGATTGAACCCTTGTGCCAGATTATTGATTTTACAGGTGACCTTTAACAAACATCTGACCTGACCTCACCACTAAACAATGGTTGCGATTGTGTCCACGGTTTCTAAGATGATGGGTCTCTTTTTCTTTCTCTTTTTAACTCTTTGCTTACATTAATCTCCTCACAGTGGCTATCCCACCACTACGATCCTACCGTGAGCCGCGACAGACAGTCTTACACGTGACACACACACACACACACACACATATATATATATATATATATATATATATATATATATTTATAACCAACCACTCCGCACGAACAGGATGCGACACAAAGTCAATTTCTTAAGCGGAGTTTAACAGGTTTAAATTCAGAGTTTTCCTTCTCCTAGAATGGTTACATATCCAAGGTCTTGACAGCCCAACTATTTACCTATATTTGGAGGGAGAATATATGGATTCATACCATCCCAATGGTATTAGCGCTATGGGAAATGCAAACAGCCACGTCCAGAACGCGGGTCGACGAGTCCATTTCCTATTACTCTAACCATTACACCACCAGAAAGATCGACAGCCGACTGGGAAAGACAAATTCATATAATGAAGAAGTACTCAGAGTTATTCAATAACACATGCCTGAATATATATATATATATATATATATATGTGTGTGTGTGTGTGTGTGTGTGTGTGTGTGTGTGTGTGAGACCTGTGGTAATGTTTAGAGTTGTAGGAAATGGACTCGTCGAGGCAATTGTAATTTCAGATAGCGCTAATGCCTATTGAAAATGCATGACTATTCTCCCTCAAGCTATAAGTAAATAGTAGGCCGACTGGGCACTTTAAGATTGGCTAGGCAACCAATTTAGGAGAAGAAAAACTTTGAATTCAATCCGCTTAAGAAATTGATATTGTATCCCATCCTGCTTGTGCGGAGATGTTGGTATATATATATATATATATATGAAGTGGTCAAACGATGTGTTTGAAATGGCAAAGGCCGACAATTTTTAGGGAGATTATGTGCTTAATTAAACCGATATGCACGCCTAATTCATTTACTTATAATTAATTATAATTAATTAATTAACAAATTAGGTATGACTTTAATTAAGCACATAATCTCCCTAAATATATATATATATATATATATATATATATATATATATATATATATATATATATACAGTACAATATTTATAAGAGAATAGTGTTTAATATCAGGAGATAGAGCATGTATATCTAACTTAGGGTAGCGTGGACATAAAGTCAATGGCACATGGTTACTGATAGTTTCAAGACTGTGATTCGTTTGAGAAACATATAGGTGAGAAAATATCAGTAACAAAGCACCGTGACATAGATTACAATACTAATAGGACTTTATTAGAATAGAATTGAGTTCTAAGTCGATTTTGAAATATCCCATCATACAGGTAAAAAAAATACCTAACAAATTTCGTACAGACGTCGAGGGAATTTGGTAGGCAAAGAGTTCAATTAAATATTCGTTCAATTCCATTCATCTTGCTCCTGTCGAGAAGAAACATAAATTGGCACAGATAGCATTATATCTCAACCAGGGTTTATTCGCGGTAGTTGACTAATTTTGGTTCGTTTGTTGGTTGCTTGCGTGGGGATTTTTAAAAATACGAAAATAAAAAATAAAATAAAAAAACAACAAACTCCCATGGGACCTTGACCAGAAGAACCCCTATGCGCATGCCCGACAAAAGGGAGTGACTCCCTACCCCCAAAAAAATACCTCAGCCATTCGAACTTGGCCGCAACTGAGTGTAGGTCGTTTCCTGGCCAGGGGTTATCCCCTCACCACGGCCGACTATTCCCCGTTCTATAAAGCCAAAGTCGTAAAACTACATCTTGTCTTTGTCTCTTTCCTCTTTTGTGCCTTTTCGTTCCTTAAATTCCATTTCAGCTGACCAGACCACAAGAATTAAGAACCAGTTTTATTGGGGACAAGATACCGGCATAAACGAATTTAACTTATTCCCATAATTTTACAGCATGTCAAAACAGAGTTATTCAATGCCGAAGACGTTTTTGTTTTGTTTATTCTTGATGGCTAAACCCCAAATTGGAGTGTCATATTCCACCAAGATTCTGTCCTTAAGCATCACCATTCACCAGCTGTATTAATACATAGATTCGAATAAGATTTATTAATTTGCTATTAATATTCATCTGCGTTGTCTGGCTATTAGGAAGTTATGAACGATCAAATATTTCCTTTTCTACCAAACACTGAAAGAATAGTCTATTTTAGCTGCATGGCTTTGATTCATGTCTAGACTTTTCATTTCTATTCATCCATTTAGCAGAGTTTTGTTTTGTCGAGGTTTTAGTTTTATCGAAAATGTGCAATAAAGGGTTAAATTTCTATGTATACTAAACGTTATATGCCTGATCTTTCTATAAATTAAGATATTCATTTTATGAGCTCTTTGAGTTCAACTCATGTTGATAAGATCTGAAATTGTTCCAAGAGACAAGGTAGACATTTTCTGTGGCTTTTCTGAATGATGTTGCCATATCATTTTCCTTTACATCTCTCAAATATTCATCGTTGCTATTTGCCTGACGCGTGCTGGGCCCATAACCTGTTAAGTATCTAGCCGTCATCCTTACTTTTAAAGAACTTAAATTAAATAAGTTAGTCCTGAGTTATAGAATCCTTTGGTAAGTGAATAAGTCCTAAGTTTTGGAATCATATGTAGTGTCAAAGGTCCAGTGATATGATCCGTCGTCTACGAAGATCCAAGTTGTTATGTTTAGCTAAGATTAAAACAGCCAGTATAAATAATAATATCAGCAGCAGAATACTGCCAGTGGTTGGTCAATAGGTTGGTCACATGTTCATCAGCGAGTCTATAAGTAGAAGTGATCATTTGACACACGCCTTATATATGAAAAAACGCAAACACTTTCGTTTCTCATTCAATACTTTAAGATATTCCTTTACTGAGTTCAAATGTTTATATACCCCTCACTCACGTTGCGGGTATATAAAGAGTTCTTAACAGAGAGGGGGAGATATATAGACAGGTAGACAGAAAGATGCATATCTTGTATTACTTATTTGTTTGGCCATTGGTGTCTATTCTTTCTCTACATGTTGACTTCTATTTCTATGTTCCTGTTGGTTGTTCATCTTTGATTCATTTTCTTCTTCTTGGTCAGTCTTTTTGCCAAGACATGCATCAACCAACAACACCATATTATTTCTTTAAGACTTTTATTCTTAACTAAACTTCTTTCGCTAACTAAACACTGCGCGCGTGTGCAAGTGAGCCCCAGCTAAGGCAAGACATGCCTCCTGCCTGACGTTCAAGCTGATACTAAGAGTTAACCAGCTCTCACGTGACTTTACGTGATTCGTGGGTTTTCCCTCTGTGGTGTCAAAAGGTCACCAACGGTTTGTAAATTTCCATCTACACAGTGTTGTCAATAATCTATGCCGCCACATAGATTATGCAACAAACTCATTTTGATAAGATCTTCCAAGTTAGACATTTTCTCTGGCTTTTATGAATCAATTTCCGTTAAATCTTTCAAATATTCATCGCTGCTGGTCTTTTTTAAAATCTAAGATAAGAAAGAACAACAGGAAGAAAGAACGAAGAGAAAAATGAAATATGGTAATTCAAGAAAGAAAAAAAGAAACAAAGAAACAAAGAAAGAGAAGTGAAATGCAACTGAATTCGTCTATTAATTGAACATCACATTATGCGAAAGTGTTATATACAACATAAGGTAGAAAGCGCGTGGTGTAATAGTTAAAGTCATAGGAAATGAACTCGTCGCCCCGAGTTCAAATCATTGACGTGGTAGTTGCATTTCACTTAGCGCTAATACCCTTGGGAAAGGTATGAATTCTACTCTGCCTCCAGCTATGGGTAAATAGTAGGGCAGACTAGGCTCTTTAACCTTGATTAAGCAACCGGGCTAGGAGAAGGAAAACTCTGAATTCAAACCTGTAAAACTCCGCTTAAGAAATTGACCCTGCTCGTGTTGAGGGGTAGGTAAATATATATATACATATATATATATATATTTATACAACATTAGATATCCTGTTGCAGAGAGGTAGGGCCTTCCTTTGTTACGATTTTATGGGCCATCCTTTAGGCTTCAAGCAAGAGCGCTTGCCCAGCGGAAATCCTCGGTAAAGAATCCTTTGTTTTTTTTTTGTTCCTCAGTATTGCAAGTCCTTCGTCAATAAATGCAAATGGATGTCACTCAGTATCACTGATTAAGAAGTCAACCAGCCACGCAGTCAGATTGGCTGTGGTTTAAACCACGTGACCTCACTTAGTCTATAGCTTTAAGTGGTGTATTGTAGCACGGCTTATATACTCAAAATAGCCCAACACCCTTATATATATATATATATTATATATATATATATATAAATATATATCAGTCATCCACAGACACGTGTTTCGAAGTTTACTTCTCATCAGTGCGGCTCGACATTTTAACAGCTACCTCTAGCCGGGATCGAAACCCGACAGAATTTTTTCGTCTACCGAGTTCCTTACCCTTGCGGCTATCAGCGGGCCGTTAGTCAAGGGTGACTAAATTATGTAATTGCTACATACTTTACGGCGGTGTGTTTTTACAATCACCAGAGAACTCAAATCTGTAAACAGACGGATAACGGCTAATGCCAAACGGTGAAGTTACAATTAATGTCCTCTACCCCACAGTGCTCAACCATGGGAGTGGGAAGCATATATATCAGTCATTTACTTCTCATCAGTGCGGCTATATATATATATATATATATATATATATATATTATATATATATATAAAGGACACGTAAAAGCATATGCATATTGATAAAAGAATGTTTTTTTCTTAAAAAGAAAAGTGAGGGTACCCTTATTAGATTTAAAATCTAAAATAAATTGATCTTTTTTTCGTCAATGCTCATCAGAGAAAAAGGACATTGATAAATGGTGTTATTGTGGTTTTGTTTAGTTTTTGTTTTTGTTTGTTTTGTTATTTTTTTTGTTTTGTTTTTTTGTAGACGATGGAATAGTCAGTGAGAAAACGAGAAAAGGATTTTTTTTCTCAATAAGACAAAGAATTCGTAAAACTAAGAAAATTACGAACCATGAGGGGGGTTCGAAAATTGCGAGTCTTGGATAAGTTTAGGCTTGAGGTGCCGAATAGGAGTAACTGATGAGACTGCTTCTGAACACACAGGAAAGGTTGGGTGCGAGAAATAAATAAAGACTCAAGGATCTGTAGTTGTAGCTCGCTGTTTGAACTGCAGAGGACCGAAAACATGGCTGGGTGGTAGGACCGAGCGCAAGTGGAGTTTCTTAATAAATGTTGTCCAATGGTGGACAGTGAATTTATGTCTGTTGCTGTGGGACAGTCCACATTGACAGAGCGGATGTTGGAGGGTATGTGCTGTTTGATTCGAGATTCCAGTCTTATATATATATATATATAAGTTTTGTATTGTTTACTATTGGTGTGAACAAAGGAAAAGTTTGAGTTGAAGCCGACCAATCGTAAAAACTAGGTAAACCGAAAATAGAAAAGAGACATCACAGAGAAAAGCCGATTCGATTGATCAATTGATATCGATATCGGGACTTCGGCTCTTTGAACTCTCAAACAAATGGAGATAACTAAAAATCGATTACGCTAATATTGATTCCAACATGGCCGGTCGGGTCAATATTCGCTGAATAATCAGGTATTAATTAAGAAATGAAACAAAAATCAGAAATCGAAGGGAAAATCCAAGAATACCTGATTGAATTAGATGACGCAGATTTTGTGGTCAACATAACTTTTTTTTACATGTGTAGATAGACCTATGGATTAATTTATTTATCACTTAGTCATGTTTTTTTAAATTTGTAATTTCACCTATGTTCTTTACTTTTACTATTCCAGAGTTCACACATACGCACACACAAACACACACACACACACAACACATATATATATATATATATATATATGAACACTCTATACATTTACCTATATAATATATATATATTATATTATATATATATAATATATATATATATATATAGAATCGTTGATTCGAGTTCAATTCCTAGACGAAGCTGTTGGCATTTCACATAGCGCTAATACCCTTGGGAAAGGTATGAATCCATATATTCTCCTTCCAGCTATGGGTTAAATAGTAGGGCAGACTGGGTCCTTCAGCCTTGGGTAGGTAACCAGTCTAGGAGATGGATGACTCTGAATTCAAAATTCCCTCCAGCTATGGCTTAAATAGTAGGGCAGACTGGGTCATTCAGCCTTGGGTAGGTAACCAATCTAGGAGAGGGATAACTCTGAATTCAAAATTACTGAGGTCGGTGGTTGATTGGGTTTGTGGCAACCCTTGATGCACCAATTCTTTCCTATCGACTGTGCCAAAAAGTGTGGATGGTCCAACACAAGCCTTCACCACTATAAACAAATCACTGTTTGGGTGTTCATTGTACGAACCCTCATGCGTCGAAAATCGACGAGAGAGCCCATAATATATATATATATATATATATATATATATATATATATAATAAATAAGTAATCCACAGACACGTGTTTCGAAGTATCACCTCTCATCACTGTGGTTATACATTAACAGCTACCCCTGGCCGGGTTTGAGACCCGAATGAACTTTCGTTCGCCAATCCTCTTACCCGTACGGTCAGAGGCGGCTGTCAAATATAGGAGAATATTTAATCGACAATTTTCTAAGCGGAAATAAATTCACTAGAGGCCTCAAACATTTGTAAACAAAGCAAGGGTTAGCTACACGCCAGAACGGTGAATCTGCAATTAAAACCCTATTTTAAAGTACTCGACCAAAGTGGGAGTATATATAATAAAAAGTAATCCACAGACACGTGTTTCGAAGTATCACTTCTCATCAGTGTGGTTATACATTAACAGCTACCCCTCAGACACGTGTTTCGACTTATCAAGTCTCTTCAGTGTGGCTAGACATTTTTCAGCTACCTGCAGCCGGAATTGAAATCCGATCGGTTCAGTATCAATTAGACTCCTTAACCATTAGGCTATACTCACTCACAGAATTCGAAGAGGATTTTAACTGTTTTAATACACACATCTCTATGTATGTAAAGGCTGTCATTGAGGGCTCCATCCATTTTATAGGAGAGCGTTGCGTTTAGGCTTTAGTTGGCGGTCGTCAGCGAAATCCCCCCAAAGTGCTGAGTATAATTTGGAATCATTTTTTTCTTTTAAACATGTTTTGTTGAACTCAACGGACAATTCTTGTCAGACGAGTTTTTGTCCGAATTTTTCTAAATGTCTGGCCATCTTGTTAATATCCTGGTGGATTTAGTGCATGAATCCACGAAAGTTTTTACCACGAGCGCTTTCTACACAACTTAGTGCCATCATCAGGTGTGGAACTGGGGAGATGTTTCCATTGTTTCTTTTTAAACAAACAGTATTAAAATAGATATTAAAAAGATGGCCAGATGGTCAGAAAGGATCGAACAAAACTCGTCAGACAAGAATGCCCGTTGAGTTCAACAAAACACACACACATACACATACACACACACACACACACACACACACACACATATATATATATATATATATATATATATATTCGAAGCTCACCGGTATATTCAGCAAACCCTCCACACATCAGATGTGAAAGAAATGCAAAGTTTGAATTCATTTTCCCTGTTTGTTGCATAATGAAGATTGAAGAGCCCAGTCGGCCCAATAATTTACCCATCAGTGGGAGAGGGACACATGAATATGCCAAATTATATATATATATATATATATATATGTGTGTGTGTGTGTGTGTGTGTGTGTGTGTGTGTGTTTACTCGATATCGGTGATAAATCATAAATATCTATGTTGGGATAACGTAGACGCAGTCAAAGATACTTGCTAATCTCTAAATGTTGGTCTGAGAATTGGTTATGTAGTAACTGCTACATACCAAGCACCCGTTGACCCATGCCTACAATATATATATATATATATATATATATATATATATATATATATATATAAGAGAGTTTTATAATTTTGCTTGCGCTAGGATACAGTCGTAACCTTACAGCCTACACGCATTTTCATGGACACGCGCATGACAACATACTCACACATACAAAAAAAAAAAACGCATTCACATAAACATGCAACACGAGAATACAGTTATTTAAAAAAATACCATCATTTTCAACAACAAAAAAAATTATTTAAAAAGAAATGTCATAACTAGACTACTTCAGTTCCAGTGATCTTTTGAAAAAGAGATTTTATCTCGAAAATTCAAGAATTAAATACAGGTTAACACACAACACCATTGTTACCGTATTTTTTTTTTCCTTTACACCTACATTGTGATAGCCTTCTAAATCAACCTCCTAACACATATATATATATATGCATATATATATATATATATGTATATGTATATATATACATATATATACATACATATATGTATATATATGTGTGTGTGTGTGTGTGTGTGTGTGTGTGTGTGTGTGTTGCTTATTTATTTATATAGGGGTGAATTGTCAACTAGTCTAAAGTTTTATTTACAATATCATTTTATATTAAACTCAGTTAATTTCTGTTTCTATCTATCTATCTATCTATCTATCTATCTATCCATTAAACTATCTATCTCAATCTGTTCATATTAATCTATCTCAGTATACTTACATCTATCTATCTAGCGAGCTATCTGTTTAAATAATTTTGTAAATATCTATATCTATCTATCTATCTATCTATATATATATCAATCTATCTATCAATATAGCGATCTACCTTTTAAAATATCTATATATCTATCTATATCTATATATCTATCCATCTAACTTTTTAAATATCTATCTATCAATATCAATCTATCTACCCATCTAAGTTTTTAAATATCTATCCGTCCATATCTATCTATCTATCTAAGTTTTTAAATATTTATCTCTCCATGTCTATCTAAGTTTTCAAATATCTATTTGTCCATATCTATCTATCTATTATCTATCTATCTAAGTTTTTAAACATCTGTCTGTCCATATCTATCTATCTATCTATCTAATTATTTGAATATCTATCTATCCATATATATCTATCGATCTAATTTCTTAAATATTTTTCTTTATCTATATCTATCTATCTATTTAACTATTTTCTAAAATATCTATTAATCTATATCTTTCTATTCTTCTATCTATCCATATAATTTTGTAAATATCTATCTATCAATATCAATCTATCTACCCATCTAAGTTTTTAAATATCTATCCGGCCATATCTATCTATCTATCTATCTATCTATCTATCTAGGTTTTTAAATATCTATTTGTCTATATCTATCTATCTATCTATCTATCTATCTATCTATCTATTTAATTATTTGAATATCTATCTATCCATATATATCTATCGATCTAATTTCTTAAATATTTTTCTTTATCTATATCTATCTATCTATTTAACTATTTTCTAAAAAAATCTATCAATCTATACATTTCTATCTATCAATCTATCCATCTAATTTTATAAATATCTATCTAATAAATATATATAATATATAATATTATAATACAATAAATATCTATCCATCTAATTTTATAAATATCTATCTATATCTATCTATTGACCTATCTCTCTATCTGACTCTGTTTATAAATATCTAGCAAGACTTTTTTTCTTTTTCGTGTGTGCATTTGAATTATTTTGTAAATAATGAGGTAGGAAGTATTATATACCAAATCAGTATTTACTAAAAAGAGAGAATTTTTTAAAATTATTCCAAATAAAGCACAACTCTCTCAGAACATACAGAGACAAAATGTTTTTAAAATCTACAGCTACCACCCCCATCACACATACGCATACACAAACACACATCTATGTGTGTGAGAGAGGGACAGAGTGTGTGTGGGTGGGAATGGTGGGTTTGATTGTGTGTGCATGTCTGTCTGTGTGTCTCTGTATGTTTGTGCGAGAAAGAGAGAGATATAGAAAATGAATGAGTTTTTTTTTCGACTGTGAATGTGTAAATCTGCCTATGTGTCCATGTGTGTGTGTGTGTGTATGTGTGTGTGTGACAGAGAGAGAGAGAGAGAGAGAGAGAGAGAGAGAGAGAGAGAAGAGAGAGGGAGGGAGAGTGTGTGTGTGTGTTTCTATGTTCGTGAACGTGTGTATCTTTGTGTGTGTTTGTGAGAGATAGAGCGAGGTTGAGGAAGAGTTACAGAGTGTGTTTCTGTGACGTTGAGTGTGTGTGTGTGTGTGTGTGAGAGAGAGAGAGAGAGAGAGAGAGAGAGAGAGAGAGCGAGAGGGAGAGGGAGAGAGAGAGAGAGAGTGTGTGTGTGTGTTTCTATGTTCGTGAACGTGTGTATCTTTGTGTGTGTGAGAGAGATGGAGCGAGGTTGAGGAAGAGTTACAGAGAGTGTGTTTCTGTGACGTTGAGTGTGTGTGTGTGTGTGTGTGTGTGAGAGAGAGAGAGACAGAGACAGAGACAGAGAGAGAGAGAGGGGACAGAAATAAAGAGTTAGTGTGTTTTATGTGTATCTGAATATGTGGGAGAGAGAGAGAGAGACAGACAGACAGACAGACAGACAGACAGACAGAGAGGGGGGACAGAAATAAGAGTTAGTTGTTTTATGTGTATCTGAATATGTGGGAGAGAGAGAGAGAGAGAGAGAGAGAGAGAGAGAGAGAGAGACAGAGAGAGAGAGAAGGAGGGGGAGACAGAAAGATAGAGTTAGTGTGTTTTTTATGTCTATGAACGTGTGTATCTGTATGAGTGTGAAATAGTTTTAGGTTGAGGAAGAGAGAAAGAGTCGTTGAGTGTGTATCTGAATATGTGTGTGAAAAAGAGAGAGAGAAGGGAAAGAGAGAGAGACAGAGACAGAGAGACAGAAAGAAAGAGACTGAACGTTTGTGTTTACGTGTGCGTGTCTTTGTTCTTGATAGCCTAAGGCAAAAATGAGCCATGTATACAACAGAGCCGAACAAAATCGACAACATTCATTATATGGTATTTTTACATTCAAAAAGTATTTTCATCTCCCCTTTTACGTTTGTTTCTAGACAAGGCAGTGGCGATATTTATAGACAGTGCCATTCCACCGGCCATTTACACGGTGGGACAAAGAATATTTTCGATCGTACACAAAGTTTTCCATGGATTATAAAGCATTCATTTATATTTGTGTTAAGTTTTTAAATGCCATCCTTGGCCAGTTGAAAAGTGCTTAAACTAATAAGTCCTTAGTTATGGAATCCTCTGGTAAGTGAATAAGTCCTATCCTGCGTATGTATATTTACCAACTCCTCCGCACGAGCAGGATACGACACAAGGTCAATTTCTTAAACGGAGTTCAACAGGTTTGAATTCAGAGTTTTCCTTCTTCTAGACTGGTTACCTAGCCATGGTTAAAGAACCCAGTCTGCCCTGCTATTTACCCATAGCTGGAGGGAGAGTAGGATTCATACCTTTCCCAAGGGTATTAGCGCTAAGTGAAATTCAATTACCACGTCCAGGATTTGAACCTCGGGCGACAAGTCCATTTCCTATCCTGCGTATAAGTCCTGAGTTATGGAATCCTTTGGTAAGTGAATAAGTCCTATCCTGCGTATTTTAAAGGTCCAGTGATTCAATCCTATGTCAGTCGTCCACGAAGGTTCAAAGTAATTATGGTCAGTGTGCTCCGTTTAAGTATTGTATTAACAGCAGAGTACTGCCAGTGATTGGCCAAGAACTTGATCAGATGGTTCTCGGCGAGTCTATAAATAAAAGCTGGCAACTAGCATACACCTTATATACCAAAATGAACAATTTGAACCTATGTATCGGTTCGCTTATTGTTTTTACTGGGCACACTTTTTGAGGAGGGATTTACCCTTCAGTAGGCGTTTTCAATACCTGGCAATATGGAGAGCTTTGTTTTAGATTAGTATCATATTAAGGTAGGAAGAGTGTGTTGCGCCAGTCTTCAAAATATGCCGCCCTTCTACCTTATCTCGAATGTCAACGGTGGAGACCCTGTAATAAAAAGGGCATGATTGTCTTTGTTAAAAGTAAGGAAATGAATCCGACCCTATATATTCATTTATATATATATATCTATAATTATTATATATACATATATAGATAATAGGAGATGAAAAAAAAAACAAAGATGTTGTTTAACTGAATTTATTTCTTCAACTTTATATTGCCGATATTGCAATATTTCGATTTAAAAAAATCTTCTTCAGAAAATACTGATAGGAAGACAATTGTGACCGTTTTATAATGTGATTGTTTTCTACCGGATTCTTAAAGATAGAAAAAAAAACAGAATATTCTAAATTTAAACTGGAAAATTTTTAGAAAGCGTTTGTCACGTTCATCAATATGCCCTGAAGAAGTTTTAAAAAAAAATCGAAATATTGCAATACCGGTAATGAAATGTTGAACAAATAAATTCATATATATATATATATATATATATATATATATATATATATATATATATATATGAAGGTAAAAATTTAAAAAAGTAGCACGGATATCCATGATAATCTCTCGCCAACCATCCCTATCATCTCATAGTTGGTCAATAGAGGTCCTCGCTGGGCGGCCCACACTAGTATGCCCATGCGTTGGCTTCCACAGGAGTATATCGCTTATGAGCTCATCCTTGCTTCTCCAGCAGTGTTCCGCATGCCTATTCCGTCTTACTCATATGGTTTGGGAGATGGGGGGCAAGTGGCCATACAGCTGCCTCCTTGTGGTGTGCTATTTCCCCGATTTGTTTAAAACTGCACGCAGCATTCTTGTGCAGGTCCCGTCTAGATTATTCTGAAGGCGCTTCGTTAGGGTCCAGGTGGTGCATCCATACAGCAATAATGATATAATCACAGCCTGGAAGAATTGTCACTTTAACTTGTCAGCGAGATCGGATTTCCATATGACTGATAATTTGTCTGTCGCCAACCATGCCTTTCCTATTCGTGTATTGATATCGCTCTCTGTGGATGAGATATTACTACCAAGGTATGTGAATTGTTCTACTATCTTGAGAGGCTTACTGCCAAGTGAGGGGATGTCTCATTTCTTTTTGAAGCTCACGAACTCCGTTTTATCAGAGTTCACATGTTCTCTAAGCCATGTAGTAGTGACTCAGCCTATGCTGGTGTATCTGCAAGAATTGCGAGGTCATCAGCATAGTCTGCATCTGTGACAGTTTGTATATAAATAATGTAAAAGGATATATATATATATATATATATATTATATATATATATATGTAAATGTATATATACATACACACACGCACACGCTCACACACACACACATATATATATGTGTGTGTGAGTTGGTGTGTGTGTGTATATATACATATATATATATATATATATATATATATATATATATATATATATATATATAAGGGAAAGGTTAAAAGCTGATATTCCCCTGGACAGAAGTTAAGAACTTATGACCCTATTCGATATCAAATATTTGCGAATACCTCGTAATAAGCAAGTAAATACAAGAGAATGAATTCCAAACTGGCTGGAATTCTTCTTTCTTGATAATTCAAAGAGTTTCAAATTAAACAAAAGGTCTTTCAAGTTTTATCAGTTTTTTTGTCAATAAAATAAAAACTAGAAAGTGTTTTATGCAATCACTCACAATTGGCTTCCAACAACGAAGGCTTTTAACTTAATTACTAAGACTAATTTAATTTGTCTGGTGCCATATATATATATATATATATATATATATATATATATATATATATATATATTATCTTATTATAATGGAGATTGTGTGTTTGTCTGTCTATAACCGAAACTATATTACTATACAAGTCACAATTCCCTTTGTTATTTACATCACATTCTCCATGATCTTATTTATATTTAAACCTCAATTATTAATAAAACTGTTTTACATTACTTACACTGTTGACCATATCTACATATTTATAACATGTAATTGTATTTATATATATACAACAAAATAGAGGTTTACAGTATGAATGGGAAGGTTAATTTGCATATTGATCTTAAAAATTTGATTTTAATAAATATATGCTTAGTATTACTGATTTCTAATTGTTTGGTTTTATCTTATTGAATATGAGCAAAAATCTCTTCAATAAATCTTAAAAGAAATCCCTTAATAAGAAGAAATAATTGTAATTTTATTCTTTACTTCCTATTTTAACTAAACAGTTTAATTAGGAAAATTTACCAATGAAAGAGTGGAGTAACGGAAAATGATGGAAGAGTTAGTTTCTAAATTGTTCTATTTTTCAATCATACCCCCTCTGTTCAAAATCTTTTTATCTACATTCTTATTCAGTTTCATTAGCCTTTCTAATTTAATATGATATTTTATTATAACATTTAACTAAAATACTTGCACCCGGAGGGTGCATATATTTGCTAGTATATTTAATATACCAAGCGTGTTGGTAAATCCTTGCGCTGAGAAATAAACCAGCAAATAGTTTGATTGTAAAAATATACTACCAAACATCAACCGGGGGAGAAAAAAAAAAAAAAAAAAAAAAAAGAAAAGACCAAGATAGTCGTACCAACAAAAAATAATCTATTGTACAGTATTTGGCCAAAAGAAAAAAAAACAATTTATATGTCTATATATGTATATAAGATATATATATATATATATATATATATATATTATAATATATATATATATATTATATATATTAATATTCATATGACCGCTAGGAGAATAGCTAATAAGTAAAAAGTCCTCAATACCTAAGTAGAGCAAATAATAAAGATAAATCTAATGAGTCAGACGAACCTATTATT
>CM042162.1:9616118-9621118 GCA_023376005.1 Doryteuthis pealeii
TCCTCTATTATATTGCTTTTGTATATTGATTTGAAACCAACCCCAAGATTCGCATATATATTTGCAGATTATAACCGTTTACAGACCCTAATTACTCTTCTATTCTCTTGTGAGTTTTTAAATCTGTCCTTTGCAGTCCATTTATTCATCCTTATTGGTGATGGATATTTTTTGCCGTTCATCTATTCTTTATGCAAGTCATGCATTTTCCTGATAAGAAGAAGAACGTTGTTATTAAAACGCGTCAGATTCACCTTGGCTAAGAAACCTGGAGGCTTAGTACACCGAGAGAAATGGCATTGGTAAGATCCTTGAGGGAGTTTCAATATCCCCAGTAATCTACACCGTACGGAGTGCCGATTCAACCGCATCCGATATTTTCTGTTTCTTATCCCTGGATTTCCAAAGTAAAACACAAACACCGTTTAGGGATCAGAGTGTTAGCAAGACGGATTGTTTTTTATGAGAAAACTTAACACAGTTTATTGGCTGATAGCAGGCTTTGTTGAAAGAACGAGGGATATTAAACGCCTTCATATTAGATTTGTGTTATATACCTACCTATGAATAATAATGGGTATCTCCGAATCCTCATAAATACGGGAGTTTTATGCCGACTGGGATGCCTTAGGCCACTCGCAGTTGTTTACATCCTTCACGTCGCTAGCAAATAATTTATTTTGTTAATGTTGTAAAGATTCCATTTCATTTCCAACCTTTGGTTATTTCTCTGAATATTTGAGATGAGGCTTGATGATTAGTATTATCTGCGTTATTCGGAAGACTGAAAAAGAAATTAGTTTGGATTTTTCGGACTATTGTCCTCATCTTTATTGTTATATATATAACGTTTCGGCCGATATGCCCTCCAGCCTTCTTCAGGTATTTCTTGTCGGACTCGGGAACCTTCTCGGACTCGGGTACCTTCTTTTCGAACTCGGGAACTTTCTTGTCGTAGTCGGGAACCTTCTTGTCGTAATCGGGAGCTATCACGGAACATTGAACCTAACCCTTTATTCAGAATGAATTCAGGATACCCTGGTGGACTGAATAAAGGGTTAGGTTTAAAGTTCCGTGATGGCTCCCGATTACGACAAGAAAGTTCCCAAGTTCGAAAAGAAGGTACCCGAGTCAGAAAAGAAGGTTCCCGAGTCCGAGAAGGTTCCCGACTGCGACAAGAAATGCCTAAAGAAGACCGGAGGGCATATCGGCCGAAACGTTGTACAGATTGCAATAAAGATGAGAACAATAGTCCGAATAATGCAGATAATACTCTGTTTGGTCATTTCTCATTTAATAACCTTTGCTATGTTACAACAAAAACCAAAATAAAAATATTTTCCTACAAACTAGTCAAAGTTGGTTCAACAAATCCAGATGAAGTCTATTGGAAATTATTTCTACTATACAAAACTGTTATATAACCCACCTAGAAACATGATTGGGTATGTCCCAATCCTCAAAAATATGAGAGTATTATGCTGAGTAGGATTATACCACTAGAAGTAGTTTTACCTTCTTCACGCCGATGGTGAGTATTGTATTTTGTTAGTCTTATAAAGATTCTATTTCAATTCCAACCTCTGATTGGTAATTTCCCATTTAGTAACCTCTGGTAGGTGACAACAATTTGGTAGACAGTGAATTCAGGGGCGTAAATTCAGTACTGCTAAAGTGAACAGTTTAAAAGATTTTTTTATTGTAAGTCTGAAATAGAATTATCGTTACATACTCGGTAAAATCACCAGCGAATACTATTTTCAGTTTATTTCAATATAGGACTTGATGTGCTTATAATCTGAATCTCCTTAAAATAACAAAGCTGAGGACAAAAAGTGTATCACTGAATCAATACGCAACACCTTTAAATCTATACAACATTAATTAATTCTGTCTTTTATTTTTTTAAACTTATAAATGAATTCATGCATTAAGTTTAATTTTTATTAAAAGCATTAATCTCAGTTAAAAAATTAAAAATACATATATTGTACTTCATTTCATATTCCACTAACATCTGTCCAGTAGATTATGGTAAAAATTTACGACACTGAATTCACAGTAAGCCATGGATTTTCATGGTGGTCACATAATCTTTCATATATCAGTTGTTTCACCTAGCATACGTTCACGTTGTTTTGCTTTGGTTTGTCTGCAAATAGCGAGTGAGTGCTGTCCATTGTGACGTTAAATTCTCCATGGAAGAGAAGCAGTCGTTGACTGATTAAGTTCATACGACCGACACCAGGGGGAGCTGATCATGTTTGACAGTCGGCTCTGACCCGATTGTTAAATTACCCACATAATGACGAATTTATCATTGTGTTGGATACTCGACCTGACAGGGCGTAATTGATCGTAAAATTCACCCTTTTCCTGCTCGTGCCGAGACATGGTTGGATCTTAACAGCTCACAAATGTGACAGATAAGTTATTGTATAGGTAAAGAGTTAGAGTCATAATGCAATCCGATACGCCATTTTGGAAAACAATGCAACTATTTTGCGAGGGCAGTGTTTACGGCAATGGTAAGACTCGAGCAGTGGGTTTCTTCTTCTCTCCTTTACCAATCAAAAGAAAATACGAGTGAGATTCAAAAATTATCTGCACTTATGGAAGCGGAGCTCATTGTGGATGATTTGATAGGCAGAACCATGACTAATCTGCAGGGACAAGCTTGGTCGGCCACTTTTAAGCTTCTCTATCCACTCATACACAATTCTGGGAGGCACATGGTATCGAACTAGGAACCTTGTTACCGACTGAGGGGTAAAATCCCCTAATGGTGGCACCTGTTGGCCGTAGTTGACAATCCGTGATGCTTAAGGATTGGAACGCTGGTGGCTGAGCAGTCCATGACATCCAACACTCTACTTTGGCCATTACTTAGGCTAGACAGCCATGCACAATTCTGGGGGTACGTGGTGTACTGGTTAGAGTCGTAGGAAACGGACTCGTCGACCCGAGTTCAAATTCTAGACGTAGCCACAGTTCAGATAGAGCTCATACCCTTGGCAAAGGTATGAATACAACTATTCTCCCTATAGCTATGGGTAAATAGTAGGGCAGACCGGGTTCTTTAACCTGGTTAGGCAACCAGTCTAGCAGAAGGAAAACTCTGAATTCAAACCTGTTAAATCTCCGCTTGGGATGGTCTCTACTAGAATAGGCTCAGGCCTACTTAGTGAGATTTTTTTAAATTTCAATTTCAATTAAATTTAGATTTAAATTCAAAACTACGCGGTAACGCATTGTCCCCGTATTGTGTTAAAAGCCTCCGATGAATTTCAGCCCAGGCCCCACTTCCAACCAGAGAAATCGGGTCACTTCTTTAGTGCATACTGGTAGTGTAGCGGCCAGGCTTGCACTGTAAAGACAGCAAGCAAAATGACGCGACCAGGCTCAAAGTTCGATTATGTGACCACAACAGTGCAAACTATAAGCACGCATGTGCAGAGCGCAGTGTGATAATAACAAAAATGTTTTGGTGGAAGTGCGGATAATTTTTGACACTGCATCGTATATTAATTCTCTACTAGCAGGACCTTTAGAGATACCACAGTATGATAATCTAATTATTACAATGTTTGATATGTGTACTTTAGAGCTATTGGGAAATAGTTAAATATATGAAAAATAAAATAATCTTGATTTAACTTGCTCTTAGTCTTTTTTCTATTTTTTCTTCCTTTCCTCTTTTGATTATGTTCGATTGAAAGACAATAGCGTTATCACTTCCACGCGTTTACCCCCTCCTTACTTCCCCAACTGTTTTTCTTTCTTATGATATGTTTTCTGTGTAACATGTGCTTTTTTCTTCACATTATTTATGATATGGGATTGTCTGTCCCTGTTTGGCTGGAAGAGTTATTTTCACTTGTGTTTCTGGTTTTCACCACCAGGCGCCACTGACTATTTAATCAGTGGAGCGCCAAGTTTGAATACTCTTTCTTCTCCGGGACCCAACGAACACACATAGGTTAGACACTTATGTCTACACCCTTCTTGTGTGGGGGCTTCGTTCCCCTAACACTACGTCAGTAAGTGACTTTGCCTTATGGACTCTTCATATCTCCTATATGTACAGTTATGTATCTCCTTTATACTTCCATTTTGTATCTTGTCTCCTATGTGTTACTTATATATCTACTATGTATCTTGTATATGTATCTCTTGTTATGAATACTTCTCCATATATATTAAAGTCCATTGTTGTATTTAACACCCTTAGTCGGAGTTGTTTGTTCATATGTGTACCCACGTTGGGAGGCCTCTAAGCCAACCAACTAATTACAATTAACTCTATTACGTTTTGAACCTAACAATGATAAAAAAACGGAATGGTCCATTATTTAGCTGAGGTGCCGACACTCATAAGAAATAAGAATTCGACAGAAAGTAACACCAGCTAATCAGGATTTACACTTTTACATTTCATCTTGGACGATTTGGACGGTCTCATTTTTAACGAGAGGGTGTTGCAAGATGATAATGGTCGTACAATTAAGGAACACGAATATTAATATATAGATTACCGGGTTATTCTTTTTACCTGTTGTTGGCAAAATATGCAATTAATATTTAGGAAAAAAATATCTTCATTTAATTTCTGCGCGCCGAAGCCCTTTATGATTAAAAACGGTCGTACAATTAAGGAACACGAGTAGTATCATCCTTTATTCCCATGAATTGCAACGGCCTTGAATGATGAGTTTAAGTGAGTGCAAACATATCCGTATTATATTTCTCCAGCTCGTGAGAGATAGGCACCGTTATTCGTTCCGGAGGGAAGTCGTTGTTTTAAGGTTGAATTTATTAGATTTTCTGTCAGGAAATACTGCAATATTAGATAACCAGACAGCTGCAGTGGGCTGACAAGTTAAGATATGAGCATGCCATGCTTAGGGCTCCTTTTGTTGCCCCTTTAGTCTGATTGAAGAAAGAAAGTAATGTTCAGTCAAGGATAAAGAGATATTACTGTACAAGAAAAAGCTCTGTTC
>CM042162.1:9623618-9633618 GCA_023376005.1 Doryteuthis pealeii
CACACACACAACACACACACAGACAGACAGACAGACATCAGACGACAGACACACACACACACACAACAACACACACATATATATATATATATATATATATGTATATGTTATGAATGTTTATATATATATATATATATATAGAGAGAGAGAGAGAGATAGATAAGATATATACAAATATAATAGATTCACACTGAGAACTAGACTCGCCATTTCTCTCTCTCTCCTCCCTCTCCCTCTCTCTCTCTCTCTCTCTCTCTCTCTCTCTATATATATATATATATATATATATATATATATATATACAGTAGTGACACACTCAAATATGTTCATTTTTATTCTAAAGATCAATTTTGGTAAATCAAACACCCTTTTTAAATTAATAATTAAATAAATAATTAAAATACATCCTTTTTATTTTAAGTTCATTATGTGGAAAATCGACTATAGAAGTTCAGTTTTCTTTCAGTTGTACATTTAATACGTTTATTTTGCCTTTATTCACTAGGTTAGGACTACAAACTTTGAAGAGGCAATGTATATATATATATGTTGGGTTACTGTTCGTGTGTAGTTAGGCGGAAGATTTTCAAACATTAGCAAAAATATTTGCCTGACGGACACAAGTATTTAAGTTTTGAATAATTAAATATTATACTGATTTAGAAAGCCTAATGAAATTGAATAACACAAAAGGACTACTCTTATTTTTATTTTTTACTAAATGATTTCAATATACAATTCTATATTGGATTGCTTTTAATATATTTGAGAATAAAATGATAAAATTAGAAATCAATTCCACCAAGTAATATTTTTTTTAATTTAAAATCAGTAATCTATTATATACCCAAATCAGGTTAGGGTATATAACAACCGTTGTCAAGGATATGGGTACAACACCATTGGTTTGATCTGGGTTGGTTGGATTTTACGGCATGTCAAACCTTGTTGTGTTATTTTATGCTGAAGACATTCTTTTCTATTCATGTTTGATGGGTGTTTAACTTTTTTTTTTAAATTCATTTCTAAAACATTTTTGAATTCGTTTTTTTCTATTTAACCTATAGACGGTACTAAGAGGGTGAGTCAAAAAGTAATGCCATTTTATTTATTTCACCTGAGGTTTAAAGAAATAAAACTAAGTCCTACACTGAGACCTTAACGAGGCTCAGAGCAAGAATCCAACGAGTAAACCCAACTTTCCAATCGACAATGTCCTCCTACAAGCACCTACAAGCATCGGGACAAGGGAAAAATCACCTCATTCGGGTGGACAACTTTAACGCATCCTCCATACTCAACAGATTTAGCACCTTCAGACTATCATCTCTTCGGCCTCATGAAAGAGAGTTTGAGAGGCAGACATTATTCCAGTGACTCCGGATCAGAGTGGACCTGGGAGACCTCAACACTTTTCAGAGCCCCGAAATTGAAACTTCACCATTAGATGCAGTTTAACGTCGAACCCAGGACACTAAACACCCTCAGCCATCGTCTTCTTGCACATAGGATTACAAGGGTAATAGGGTTGGAACAATCATATAGGGGCTAGGGCTTGACGTGACCAGCCGATTGATTGGACAGGGCCTTTGCGACTGGCCGCCTAGCCTAAGTAATGGCCAAATTAGAGTGTTAGATGTCATAGACTGCTGAACCACCAGAGTTCCAATCCTTAAGCATGACGGATCATCACCTACGGCCAACAGGTGTCCCCATTAGGGGATTTTACCCCTCAGTCGGTAACAAGGTTCCTAGTTCGATACCGGCCCTTGCCAACTCAGCGTATGTGTAGCACAGGGATCTGTGCGATAAAGTAAGGAGCTGATGGTAGATGTGGCGCTCCACCTCAGACGCTAAAACAATATCATTGGTCTAGCGCTAGTGAAAAGGGGATAGTGTAAAGTTTTAAATGCCATCCTTGGCCAGTTGAAAGGGCTTAAAGAAAGTCCTGTGTTATGGAATCCTTTGGTAAGCGTATAAGTCCTATCCTGTGTATTGGTAAAGGTCCAGTGTTTTAATCCTATGTCCTTCGTCAAAGAATGTCTCAGTAGTTATGAACAGTAGGGTCAGTTTAAGTATTTTATCAACCTCAGAGTACAGCTAGTGATTGGCCAAGATAGATCAGATGATTGTAGCCGAGTCTATAAGTAGGAGTGGACTTTTAACACACACCTTATATCCTGAAATTTTCACCAGACTCCCTCGCTGATTGGCTGATACAGACTTGTTTCAAAGTGAAAGGAAAGGGAGGTTACTCTAATTTACTCTTATTTGATAGGAATTTAGCCAACTAAAGGTGAAAATTACCCAAACTTTTTTTATCAGGATTGTAAACAACTTATTGAACAGACTTGTTAACCACAACACATGAGTGGAAACTGAAATCTACATCGAAGACAAACCTATAGATAGAACCATTTTATTCGATAATATTGGTGATCTTTTTAGTGTCGGGGAAAAAAGAATTTATCGCAGACATATTGCTTGGTTGCACATTCTTCAGATTCCAAGACAATACCAAAATTACTTTTCCTTTTTATTTGTTGTCTTCAATTTTCTGCTTAATTAACTTTCTTCCAGGAATTTTCCTCATCTCTTGAATTGTTTACCAAATTTACCTTCCATAGATTTTCAATGAGGATTCAACTTATCCAGCGTCCGGTAAATTCCTCGTTGGTAAATTCTTCGTCTGTAATTTCTTACGTGTGCTAAATTCATCATATGGTAAATTTATTGCCAGAAAATTATGAATCAGATATTAAATACATCCTCCGAAATACATCTACGAAATTAGATACCAGTAAAGGAAACTTGAGTACCGACTTTCATTAATGGTACATTATTAGCTGAGGCGACGACAGTCATAAAAAAAAATAAATTCAGCGATTAAGCGACACCAGATAAACAGGAGCTACGTTTTTGCATTTCATCTTGAACGATTTGGGCGTCATATTCAACGAGAGGGTGTTGCAAGATGATAACGGTCGGAAGATTAAGGAACAAGAGCATCAATATGTAGATTAAATATATAGGCTATGCCATTTTCGTCCTATACAAGATGTGTAATAAAAGTATCGAGCTTGAAGCTGTATTTACCAAGATAGAAATGAACAATGAATGGGACGTTAATTTGTTTCAGAATACACGGTGTGTCAAAAAGTATCGAATTTAAAGTTGTATTTACCAAGATAGCCACATTGATAGACATGAAACGTCGAAACACGGTGTTTGTGGATGACTTATATATCTATCTATATCTACCTATATATTATTATTATTATTATTATTATTATTATTATTAATCATCCACATACACGTGTTTCGATGTTTACGTCTCATCAGTGTGGCCCGTTTTTTTTTCACAAATACTTCTAGCCGGAGCGAAACCCAACATAATTTTGAGCTGTAAAGCTCCTTAATCTCATGGACGTCAAAGACTGTCAGTCAGAGGCGAACGATTAATTGATATAATATATATATATATATATATAATATATATATATATATATATATATATATATATATATATATATATCATCACTTCATCTTGTTTTATCTCAACATTCTCCAATAGTCCGTATACTTTTAAATGACTCTTATATATAATTGAGAATGTTTGCAATTTTTTCTTCTCATCCCAATTTAAGTAATTTCCTGACTCGAAGAACGGAGTGAATTCCAGCCTAATAACCTATCAAGAAATACCAGCTACTTCGGTCCAGAACAGAAGAGCCCAACAACCAGATCCAACCAAGAGAATAGTTAAACAATAAGAAGATAAGTATAGAATTAATACAGCACAAGATATGATATTCCAGAAGATTTTCAAATAATTTTCAGACTCGAAGAATGAAGATAATGCCACCCTAACAAATGATCAAAAATTACCAGCTACTCAGTTCCAGAACAGTAGAGTCCAACAGATCCAGTCAAGAGAATAGTTGAACAGTAAGAAGATAAATATAGGATTATTATTATTACAACCAAAACTCCTTTCAAGTGAGTCCGCTATGCAACATAAACAAATCGGATGAATCCTGACCATAAGGCTAGACCTATTGTTGATTTTTAAAAATTAAACAGTAGATTTTAACATTCTGTCAGGCCACAGAGTGAAAATGAAGAGAAAACGAAAAGATTGAAAAATATTTGAATGTAAAATAATGAGATATAGGAAGACTCAAAATGTTAATTATAACTTATGTAATAGTGGAAAATTACTCCGAATTTTAGGGATAACGTATGAAAGGCTACCTATCGAGTATTGATTGATTAGCACAAGGTGAGAAGGAAAGTAAGAGAATGAGAGAGAGAGAGAGAGAGAGAGAGAGAGAGAGAGAGAGAGAGAGGGAGAGAGAGAATGAGAGAATGATGAGTTGGCAGACTAAGTGTTGGTAGACAACAGACGTGAATGTCTGTTCTCCAAGGCATTTTTACTTGGGATAAAATAAATGAGCTCAGAAAAAGCAAGAACGTCTTGTGTTTCTCATAAAAAAGATATCCCAAAAGTTTCCTAAGTAATTTCCAGACACGAAAAACAGCAAAAATGCCAGCCAAGAAAACGATCAAAAATACCGGTTTCTCCGCTTCAGAACAGCAGAGTCCAACTCTGTATCCATCCAAGAGAATTGGTGAACAGAAAGAATATAAGTATAGAATTATTACTATTACAGCTATCTCCTTTATCATTTAGGTCTTACCTAATTATAATTCTTATAATTATTTTTTTTTTAATTTTGATATTCCATAATTCAAATGTTTGAAAGTTTATTTGTGAATAAACAAATATTATAAACTAGCCTAAAAGCCGCCTATTGGGCGGCAATTAACCTAACTCCTGTGGAGGGCTCTTGATTGTACAAAATAGTTCAATACATAAAAAGTATAATGATCTTGACTTAACTCTCTCTCTCTTTTTTTTTTCTTTCTTTTCATCTTTTCATTATGTTCGATTGAAACAGATTGATGTTATCACTTCCGCACACTCTCCCCTCTCTATGTCTTTCTTTCTTTCTCATTATGTTTATTCTGTGTAGCATGTACTTTTTCTTCCCTTTTTTTAATAATAAAAATGGAGTTGTCCATTGATTTAGCTGAAGTGATGACACTCATAAGAAATAAGAATTTGGCAGATAAGCAACACCAGATAATCAGCATTTACATTTTTGCATTACATCTTGGACAATTTGATTGGTCTCATTTTTAACCAGAGGGTGTTGCAAGATGATGCCCGCTATGCAACATACATACACATGGTGTTCGGGATGAATTTGACATATATATATTTGGTTATATTTCTCCGTAGTTTGGAGGGAGTGACGCACAAAATGTATCATTTAAAAGCTTGGCCTCTTCTTCATTCATATACGTAATGACATATAGAATGGATGACAGGAACCCACCTGAATCATGGAAGAGAATAACTTGTATTATGATGATCTGCGCCGGCCATCAAAATGAGGAGATTATGTTTGCTGCCCAATGCTCCCTGAACACTGACCAAACAATCAGGCATGAACTGGAGAATTGCAATGGAGACTACAGGGCTGTGGATAGAGGAAAGCAGCATAACAGACGATCTGATTGCGTTCATCCAGCAGCATTCCTAAAAAATCTGCAGAAAAAGTGTTGGAGGACCCTCAGATGCCTATGTGAAGGTGCTAAACACTGAAGTCAAGCCATGGATAACAAAGGTAGCCAATGGTAGGCCATATGTATGGAAGCAGGATTCGGCCCCCTGCCACACCTGTGGGAAAAGTCAAAATTGGTTGTCGGCGAATTTTTACGACTACACCAGTACCAATGTTTACCCTCCGAACTCCCCAGATCTTAACCCCATGTATTATTATATATGTGGCGCTGTTGAGAAAGACACCAATCGCCGTGCCAGTACTACAAAAGCCCAGTTAGTCGACAGAATTAAAGTAATTTTTATACCCTTCCCAGGGAAACTGTAACATCAGCTTGCTCCAGGTTCCGGAGTAGGATTGAGGCTGTGATCGACGCTAATGGCGGCTATTCTGAATGAAACCTGTTGGCTGTTGTGTGATTTCTGTGCCTGTTGAATTTCTTTACAATTCATTAAATTTTTTACCAAGCACTTTTTCTTTTTCCTTATGAAACTGTCAAATTTATCCCGAACACCCTGTATATACAAGACAAAATGTGACATGTTGAAATATTAGCTACTCCGGTCCAGAACACCAAAGCCCCACTCCGGATTCATCCAAGAGAATAGTTGAACAGCAAGAAGATTAATATAGAATTATTACTATTACAACCAAAAATATTTCCAATCGAGCCCGCTGTGTAATCTATTAATAATGGAGATTCGCTTCCGGTTTTTGTCTGTAACAAGTTACGTCACTGCTTACGTCACATTACCCAAAATCGTCATAAATAGAATACACTAAAAATTTTAGCATGCAATGTTAAACAGTCCTCATTGTTTTTTAAAATAAGTTTTAATAAATACATACCTGGTATTATCTATCTATATATAGTTTATTTATTTTATTTTGATATATATTTAAAGTTATCAGAACTAAGTTTCCATTTCAATTTTTTTTAGTTTTAACTCCTTTAATAAATTTATTTTATTTTTTACTCCTTTTATAAATTTGATGATTTTACTTTAATTATGATACAAATTTTCAACTCCCATCCCCTCAGGCAATATTTATTTTACGTCGCCCAGAAGGCGTTTTTTATTTTGCTAGTATATATAAAAAACAATATTTGTGTTTTTTCTTCGTTTCAGTTTAAGTAACAATCAAAATCCCGGATTTTTTGATAATTTCTTTTAACAATGTTTTGCTTACTTATATAAATCACATTGACTTTTTGATACTAGAAATAGATTCAACGATGAACAAAGTGCTTTTTTTATTATTGTCCACACCGAACGCGTTTCTTTAGTCCATTTATCTGGAACGCTGAAGAAAGGATGATAGGGAAAAAAAGTGTAATGTCGCATTTTTGTTGAGAAAATCACAGATTATAGTAAGAAAGAATAAAGAAAAGAAAACGGTATCTCAAGTTCTAAAAAAGGTTTTTTTTATTCGCCCGAAACTCGGGTTTATTTATAACCTGAAATTCTACAGATACCCACCGACCTCCATTTTGATTGTGTTCTTTCTGTTAAAATGAATGCATTGATCAAAAGGTCGCGTTATTTGTTTGTTTGCTTGTTTTATTTTTATTTTCTAATGTCCTTTATTTTACTCCCAAAATAGAATGGCTCCTCGATTCTCTACACAAAAGAAATATCGTGATCGTAAATTCAAACTATCGTCTGTCAAATTAGATTAATTGTAAATTTCGTTCGGTGGATTTACGTCAGTTCCTCTTAAATAAATTTGTAAAGAAACATCCGTAATTTCAGGGATTTATAGAGAAATTAAAACAGATTAGTGATTTGATTATTTTGGGAAATATTTAGAGAACTTTTTTTTTACTGAATACTCGTGAACATCCAACATACAGCAGGCCATGCTGTAAATATTATCTATCTTTATCTCTACAAACATTGCTTGAATACACAAAGTTAGCACAGAAAGATAAGAATGAATGGGTGGGAAAAGTCTCCGTTGGGAACTGTGCAAATGATTACGATTTGATTATGCATACTAATGAAAACTATATGATTTGGTTTGGTTTGCTTTGCTTTGTTTTGTTTTACGGCATATCAACCTCAGTGGGTCATTTAATGCCGATAAAGTTTTGATATAAAGTCATTCTTAATGGATAATACAATTTTTTTATAAATACATTTTTCTATTTAACCCATAGATCGGACCCTAACAGGTACTACCACTCCTGGTCAGAGCGGACCAGGGAGCAATGGGGATGAAGGGGTGCTCCACATTCCCCAAACCTTCAGAACTGGAACCTCACCATCAGATAGAGTTTAACGTCATTCCCAGGACATGTAGACCCGCAGCCACTGCCTTCTAGCACCCATATGATAAAAAGGGGGTGGAGCTTGCCATAAGGGCAATAGGGTTGGGAAAATCATATAGGTGCTAGGACTTGACGTGACCAGCCGATTGATCGGAGGGGGCCTCTCCGACCGCCCGTCTAGCCCAAGATAGGGCCAAAGTGGGGTATTGCATGTCATGAACTGCTCATCCACCTGGGCTCTATCCTTAAGCATCACGAGTCGCCACCCACGGCCAACAAGTGGTCCCATTGGGGGAGTCTCACCCCTCTGCAGAGGTTCAGTCGGTGCATTCTAAGGCCCCCGCCGACAGGGCGGAAATATAATCTAACTTTATCTCTACAAACATTGCTTGAATACACCAAGTTAGCACTGAAAGATAAGAATGAATGGGTGGGAAAAGTCTCCGTTGGGAACTGTGCAAAAGATTACGATTTGATTATGCATATTAATGAAAACTATATGAATTAAGAATATGGGAAATACTCAGTTGAAAAAAAAGACAGTTTTGGTTAAACTTAATCGCAATCTGTCGTTGATTTTGTGGTGAATTTCATCTCCGAAAGTAATATTGATAGAACCCCATGTTATGAAGGGTTGTAAACACTAAATAACTCCGGAAGACAATTAGGGTCGACAGCTTTTGAAGAAAGAAAAACAGAACAATCGTTTATTAAAACAATAAATTCATTAATTTTATTTTTTATTGTTGTCCTCATTTTTATCGAAGATATATATATAAAAACAAAATTTCAGTCGTTTTACCCTCCGACCTTCTTCCGGTGTAACTTGTCCGTCAAAGCAATGATTCAAAATGGGAAATCATTTTGAATATTTTTTCGGTTGAGCAAACCAGGCGTTGAAGAATTTACGAAGATCTCATTCAAATAATGACGTCGTTGTTTTTTCATGCCCATCAATCCGAGAAGCGTCACGAGAAGCGTCACGAGAAGCGTCACGATCATTCAAAGATTCGTAAAAATCAAAACAATACATATCAAGCGCCATCTAAAACAATCTATATATGTAACGTGGCCGGATCTATTGGTAGTGTGTATATGTACGATCATTACTTTTGATATGTGACGTGACGTCAAATTAATGGAGTATGAAGTCTCTGTACTTAATTGGATCGGAGCTGCTTGTATCCTGCATCTGTTGTTGGGCTGAGGGTACAGAATCTGCTTTGGTAGTCTGTCATCACCAAGTTTGTTTAAGTGTCCAGCCCATCTCAGGTTGCCTTGGACAAGTATTTTGTACATGCTAGGGAGTCCAGTTCTCCTCAGGATGGTCCTGTTTGAAACATGTTGCTACCACTTGACATTTAATATAGTGCGCAAGTGACGCATGTCGTAGACATGTAGTCTATGGGCATCCGCTTTATATATATATATATATATATATATATATATGTGTGTGTGTTGTGTGTGTGTTTGTGTGGTGTGTGTGAGTGTGTGTGTGTGTGAGAGAAGAGAGAGAGAGAGAGAGAGAGTATAGATAAAAGGATATGAAAACACACAATATGCTGTTAAAGTGAAAAGTTTTTATATCATATTCATAGCTAATATTGAACAATATTTCGATTTATAAAAATCATCTTCAGAGCTTGTTTATACTCCAGACTTATTAATAGCGGAGACGAAAATAATATGAATTTAAAACGAAAAAAAAACGCTTTTCTCCGTCAGCGACAATTCTGACCGAGAAAAGCGTTGGCGGTTGCTGATATTTGAAACTTCCGCATAACTTTTTTGCAACATCAATGTTTTTTGTTTTAAATTCATATTATTTTCATCTCCACTATTGATAAGTCTTCAGTATAAACAAGCTCTGAAGATGATTTTTATAAATCGAAATATTATTCAATATTAGCTATGAATATGATATAAAATGTTTTCACTTTAACAGCATATTGTGTTGTTTTCATATCCTTTTATCTATACTCATATATATATATATATATATATATATATATATATATATATATATATATATAATATATAATTACAATAGTTTGTAATAATGAACACAAATCGTTCTTGCGTTTTTCCATTTTGAGCT
>CM042162.1:9638618-9646118 GCA_023376005.1 Doryteuthis pealeii
TCGCCTTCGCACCTCAAAAAATACTAGAACTCCTAAAACGTGTACGGGAAAAATAACGCGTGTAAAATGTACAGTTCTTATAATAAGTTGGAAAGCTCAGAGTAACCTTCCAACGTGGGTACATGTGTTTACATGAATTAATCCGACAAAGAAGCTATAAGATGATAACAAACATAGACTTTAATTCGTGAGCACGTGAGAAATGCATACAAGACAGGAATACATATACTCATTACAAGGTTCAAGATAGAATACAGAAAGGATACATAGTGGATGTATACCTAAACATATATAAAGAAATAGGACTTACATAATAACGAAGTGATAAATGGTCTCTCAAAGAATACCACTTACTGATAGTTGGTTGGGGGAGCAAAGCCCACACTTAAGTGAAAGAGACACAAACGTCTAAACCATGTTAAATTGTTGCCAGTCTCAGAGGAAAATAATTATATTTTCTCGGGCTCTCACTTAAATACTCTAGCCCTCTACTAGCGAAAACGTTCAGCAAGCGAATTTAACTCTTCTGGACCCCACATCGATCCAGACAGGGGCAGATAATCACTACAAGCGAAATTTAAGAAGGTTCATGAGAAAATTGGCAAATGAAGCAAAACCATTGTCGAAGAAATATGCGGAGAATATGTCGAGATGATCTGAGGATGTGACCCTATGAATTCCAAAATAATGGGTCTTCTTTCTGCAGCCATAATTGAAAATAGGCTCTTCAGAAGTAAACTGTTATTAAACTGAATCAAAGTGACAGGCCGAAAAATACAGATGAGAAGTTATTCACTGTGCAGTAGACTCACAATCATCAAGAATGATCGACTAATTGCAAAAAGGTTCAAGCCAATTCATTCAATTAAAGGAAAAAGTGTTCAGCACAATCTTGTTGATATCTGTGAAGAAATCAAAATTAAAATATTATTTAAAAAAGAAATAGGAGACTCATACATTGGTTGGACTTATAATATCACAATCAATTTATATTTCAATTAACTGTAATTTATAACATATAATTCATGCTAAAAGTGTTATTCTACTGTTCAACAAATGAATAGATATATTTGATGGAATTTGACATTGTTGAGGTCGATCTGTCCACCCTTAATTTAAAGTGGGAGTTTTTGTTTATCCTTGCATTGTGATAGTCTATAATCAAATCAAGATAAACACAATGCTTTAGGCAAATTATAAAACACTTTTATACACACACACACACACACACACACACCACACATATATATATATATACATATATATATATATGTATATATATATATATATATATATATATATATATATATATAAAAGTAATTGGTAATTTGCTTGAAGCATTGTTAAGTATGTTATAATATATTAATGATTTGAAGGCAATTACAATGCGTATAAAAATAAAAACAAAAAGATGTTATTTTTGTCTTATAGATTTCGAATAACGTTATTCGCCCATTTCATTCATAACATGAGGAAAAAAGAAAGGAGAAGAAGAAAGAAAAAAAAAAGGAGAGGAAAAAGAAATAAGAAGAGAAATTATAACCACACAAAGAAAAACGTAAGCACGTACATTTCAGATATGCACCTCTGAAGATGAAGTTTCTACTTCGAAATCGATAAGTCAAAAATAACATCTTTTTGTTATAACTGTTTATACGCTTTGTAATTGCCTTCAAATCATTAATATATATATATATATATGATGCCAGCCTTACTAAGAAAACCAAACTGCGCGTCTACAAAGCGTACGTTCTCAGTACTCTTCTCTACAGTAGCGAAGCCTGGATCACATACTCATGCCACGAGAGGAAACTGGACAATTTCCACCTCAGATTCCTACGCCACATTCTACGCATACGCTTCCAGGACAAAGTGCCTTGATGGAATTTGACATTGTTGAGGTCGATCTGTCCACCCTTAATTTAAAAAGGGAGTTTGCAAGTTCAGGGATAATGCCAGCTTGGCACAACTCTGAGTTAATCAATAAAGTTTGTTCTCTGATTACTACTCGCACCAAGTGGTGATAGGATTCTAAGAACTCTTAACATAGTTAAAAGGAGAATTTCTTTGTTACTATTATTTCACCAAAATGGATGAATTGAAACTACAATTACAGCAACAAAAATTGGAACAACAACAATAACAACAAGAATTACAACTGGAACATCTGTAGCAACAATCACGATTGATGGAATTGATACTTGAGGAAAGAGTAAAAAGTAGCACTGGGTTTTTTTCCATTCACATTGGAATTCATCACTGAGTCAATATCAGAATTCAATAATGACAAGCAATTAGACTTATTTCTCTGAATTTTTGATAATTAGTATTATTTGGATTATTCAAACTATTGTCCTCATCTTCATTGTTATCTGTACAACGTTTGCCCTCCAGCTTTCTTTAGGTATTTCTTGTCGGACTTGGGAACCTTCTTTTCAAACTCGGGAACCTTCTTGTTGTAATCAGCACATCAGAGATTGTTTGAACGGCCATTTTCTGAAAGAGGAAAGTCTCATATGATTTTTCACCCTAAAAGAAAAATTGTTATTAAACTGTAATAGTAATTTGAATCCCATAATTGTATGTAAATTATCAGTGCTAATAAGAATAATTGCCCTCCGAACGTATTTAATCTTTAATGTAATGAAATATATTAGATTAGAAATACTATGAAAATTAAATAAGAGCGCCTATAAGAAGATTACACTTATTTTAATTATATTTAATTGATTTCCGTATGAAACCACTCACAAGATTGATTTAAATACATCGGAGAATAAAACAATAATATTAGAAAAATGCATTCACACACACGTAAACACGTGACAAGAGTCCTGATTTCAGAAAGCTTTTCACGAAGGGTTATTTATCTCGAAATATTAAGAATAAATCAAAGGTAAACAAATAACATCATAGTTACCTAATTTTTGTTTATCCTTGCATTGTGATAGTCTATAAAGCCAACCATCAAATCACGATAAATACAATGCTTTAGGCAAATTATAAAACACTTTTATACACACACACACACACACACACACACACACACACACACACATATATATATATATATTATATATATATATATATATATATATATATATATATATAACTCTAAAAAACTTTACATTCTCTCTTAACTATCTTACTTTATTATATAGTAAAAATTATATAAGATTTTTAAATAATTTTATTACTAAATTACAAAATCCTTCATAATTTCCGTTGCTGTTTAATATCATATTAGTTGAAAGTTGTATTCGTCTGGTGACGAGTTTTGACTATGTCTTTCTTTTTCTTATTTTGGCAAATATGGATCATTTAAGAGATACATTTAAGAGATACATTTTTTGCTGACCGATTTTTTTTTTTTTTGTGTCGGAAGTGAAACTACAACATTTTTTTTTGCAACATCAAGGATTTCATTTGGACTTCTATCACAGGACTATAAGTAAAAGTTAAAAAATTTAAAAAAAATTTAAAAAAATCTGTTTTCAAATGCCTTTAAAGTAATAAAGAATTCCTCATTCGAATCTGATGAATCGGGAGGGTTAGACAATTTGTCTAGGCTCCCTGAAATAGACTATAATTCTCTAAGTCTTTTGTTATTTCTATACTTATATATTTGCTCTGTGACTCTAACATTAAGAGCACACATTGAGCTCTCAAAATACGACAATTTTTTTTAAATAAAACTCTTGTGTCGTAAGGAAGATTTCTTCTCTGGACTTTTGGGTTATATATTTATATATATATATATATATATATATATATATATATATATATATATATGATGCCAGCCTTACTAAGAAAACCAAACTGCGCGTCTACAAAATGTGCGTTCTCAGTACTCTCCACTACAGTAGTGAAGCCTGGATCACATACTCATGCCACGAGAGGAAACTTGACAATTTCCACCTCAGATGCCTACGCCTCATTCTATGCATACGCTTCCAGGACAAAGTGCCCAACACAGAAGTGTTGAAACGAGCAAACATGAACAGCATGCCCACCATCATCTGCGAAGACGACTGCGTTGGCTTGGTTACGTCGGGAGGATGGACAAAGACCGCATCCCTAAAGACCTACTGTAGGGCGAATTAGTAGAAGGCACCCGACCGGTAGGGAGACCACGCCTGCGCTTTAAAGATGTATACAAGAGGGACATGAAGACATGCCACATAAACACCAACACATGGGTGGCTTGTACAGAAGATTGAACGACCTGACGCCTCCTCGTCAAACAAGGAATGAAAAGGAGTGAAAAAGAGAGGAAAGAAGCCGCCACGGAAGAGAGAACCAGAAGGAAGGAGAGACAACAGCAACTCCAACAAGCATCAATGTTTTTTTGCAGTCACTGCACCAGAGATTGTCATTCAAAAATTGGTCTGTTCAGCCACTAACCCAGTTGCAGAAAAAAGTTTATGTGGACACTACGCCATCGTCTTTAGTAGAGGAAGAATGCCAACACCCCATATATATATATTATATATATATATATATATATATATATATATATATAAGGTGTGTCAAAAATATCGAGAATTTTTGACACACCTTGTATCCTGAAAAAATTAACGTTCCATTCATTGTTCCTTTCTATCACGGTAAATACAGCTTCAATCTCGATACTTTCATGACACACCTTGTATACATATATATATTTACCAACCCCTGTGCACGAGCAGGATGCGACACAAGGTCAATTTCTTAAGCGGAGTTCAACAGGTTTTGAATTCAGAGTTTCCTTCTTCTAGACCGGTTGCCTAACCAAGGTTAAAGAGCCCAGTCTGCCCTACTATTTACCCATAGCTGGAGGGAGAGTAGAATTCATACCTTTCCCAAGGGTATTAGCGCTAAGTGAAATGCAATTACCACGTCCAGGATTTGAACTCGGGGTGACGAGTCCATTTCCCATGACTTTAACCATTACACCACGCGCTTCCTACACACCTTGAATATATAAGATCGTGAGCTCTCGCTCATTGATCTTCCCTGTAACATATATAATCACGTGGTCCTTTCAAAAGCAAATTAGTTTAATAGTACCCAAGACTACAAACTTGTACACACTCAATCTGGCATACAACAACGTACTACGCTGTGGACGTACTAAGAATACCGCTCCAATTTACAACAAGGTGTGCAAGTAATTTAGGAGTATGATTGGGCCCATCTAAAGGCAGCAGAAAAGTGTCACATACTGCAGCTCACAAGAGACTGTTTAAATATCACATACTTTCCCGAATCTCCAGAGAAGAGACAATTGAACACTTGTCCGAACACTACAGACATCCTAATTGAAGAAATGGCTATCTCCTTACAAGTAGAGGAATTTGTCTCACCCTCCCTCCCTTTCTCTCTCTCTCTCTCTCTTCTCTCTCTCTCTCTCTCTCTCTCCTCTCTCTTCTCTGTCTCTTTCTCTGTCTCTGTCTGTCTTGTCTGTCTCTCTCTATTTATTATATTGAGAGATAGATAGATAGATAGAGAGAGAGAGAGAGAGAGAGGAGAGAGAGGAGAAAAGGAGGAGGGTAAGACAAATGCCTCTACTTGCAGAAGATATCCATTTCTTTCTTTTCTCTTCCTCTCTCTCTCTTTCTCTCTCTCTCTCTCTCTCTCTCTCTCTCTCTCTCCTCGTCTTTCACTCTCTATTTATATTATATTAAGAGATAGATAGATTCGATAGATAGATTAGATAGAGAGAGAAGAGAGACAGAGAGAGAGAGAGAGAAAAGGAGGGAGGGGGAGACAATTGCCCTGCCTACTTGAAAGAAGATATCATTTCTTTTTCTTTTCTCTTCCTCTCTCTCTCTCTTCTCTCTCTCTCTCTCTCTCTCTCTCTCTCTCTCTTGTCTCTGTCTGTCTGTCTGTCTCTCTCTCTATTTATATATATGAGAGATAGATAGATGATAGATAGATAGAGAGAGAGAGAGAAGGAGGGAAGGGGAAAAGAACAATGCCTCACTTGCAAGAAGATAGACATTTCTTCTTTTTTTCTCTTCCTCTCTCTCTCTCTCTCTCTCTTCTCTCTCTCTCTCTCTCTTCTTCTTTTCTATTTATATATATTGAAGAGATTGATTAGATAGATAGATAGATAGAGAGAGAGGAGAGAGAGAGAGAGAGGGAGAAAAGGAGGGAGGGGAAGACAAATGCTCTACTTGTAAGAAGATAGCCATTTCTTTCTCTTTTCTCTCCTCTCTCTCTCTCTCTCTCTCTCTCTCTCTCTCTCTGCTCCTACTCTCTCTCTTTCTCTCTCTATTTATATATAATTGAGAGATAGATAGATTGATAGATAGATAGATAGATAAGTGGGAGAGAGAGAGAGGAAAAGGAAGGAGGGAAGACAAATGCTCTACTTGCAAGAAGATAGCATTTCTTTCTCTTTTCTCTCCCCTCTCTCTCTCTCTCTCTCTCTCTTTCTATTTATATATATTGAGAGATAGATAGATAGAGAGAGAGAGAGAGAGAGAGAGAGAGAGAGAGAGAGAAAAGGAGGGAGGGGAAGACAAATCCTCTACTTGTAAAGAGATAGGCCATTTCTTTCACTTTTCTTCCCCCCCCTCTCTCTCTCTCTCTCTCTCTCTCTACTCTATATATATATTATATATATATATATATATATATATATTAGTAAACAATTTTTAGCTATTTTCAGCCGACAGTATATTTTGGGAGAATTGTGCTTTTTTTAAAATTTTAGTCAGACATAATTTTTGAAATTAATTAAACATAAATGAATTATCTTTCAAAAATTAGGTCTAACTAAAATTTTAAAAAAACCAATTATTCTCCAATATATATATATATTATATATGTATATATATAATACTATATATATATATATTATATAATATATATCATAAGAAAACTTATAATGTAAGCCAGGCAGTTAGGGTTCGAATCACACACAAAGCGCTTCGAGTCTAATAACTCTGCTGATGAGGCATAATAGGCCGAAATGTAAATTCAGAGAATGACTTTTTCTCGATTGTTTTACGCTTCACATTTAAACAGATATATCTGCTATTCATTAATTATCAACTAATGAATTTTCAAATTAAGTTGACTTCAATTAGCCATATTCTCCGAAAATTGTCGTCATAGCCATATCAAACTAACTGTTTGCGTACTTTCATATATATATATATAATTGACCGAATATGCGGTCTCAAAAAGATCCAATTGAGACACCGTATTTGTATATATATATATATTACCCATGTGGTCATAACCCAACTTTCCTACGACAATTATATCACAAATACAAAACCCATATATGATAATCACTAAACTATAAAACAACTGATTAGCGCATATTATACCTAACAAATACAGTATCAATCAACACATGACTATACAAACAAAAAACCTAATAATGGAATGATAGCCTCACTAGACGAGAAAACTTATTTACCAACGTACCAGTTAAAAAAAAAATAGAAGTTATCATTAATGTTTATAATAATCCATTACTCACGACCTCTAAAAAGTAATTTCCAA